>JAZKJV010007398.1:1200000-1800000 GCA_037367405.1 Ottelia alismoides
AAATGTTATTGCACATATCATTCACTGATCTGAAATGAAGAATAACTAATTTGCATAATAGACCCCTTAGTACAATTAGGGTTATGTACCATGGCCATCTTAATGATCATATAGCTGTTGATTCAATTATTGAATCATGGAGGTTAGTGCTTGGATGAATATCTAAAGAGTTAGATTGAGGACTCATAAAGTACCATCAAATGATTATTAAGAGATGATCTCCAGCCTGAGTAGGAGATGGCAATCCTTTCTCACATAGGCTGATATCTGACCGGCCTCTTGATGCATGTCCTCTGCATAGGAAAAGAGATTCAGAGGTGTCAGATTAGTTAGGTCAAAGAGTTGACTTGACGAGATCGAGATAACAAAAGTATTATATCACATGATGTCACGATACAGGCATGCATCCTCTGTCTGGAGAAAGATGTGTTACTATATGTCTGAGTATGTAGATTTGGCAGACCAATAGGTTGATGACCTAACGAAGGTCTATATACCGGCGCGTTGGTGTGCATATAAGGGCATATGAGTAATACGATCTCTCAAAGGGATCATACAGGTTCATTTACTAAACCGGAAGACATGAGCTCACTCATGAGATATTGGGAAGAACCAAATTCCATACGCACGGTTGTCTCATTTTAGAAGCTTGACTGAATTTGTAGGTTTGATATATACTTTTGGAAAGTATGATCAAGACCTAGATATGATATATGCTTTTGGAGAGTATATGATCGATACCAACTCTCAATGATCAAATGAGAAACTTACTGATAAAACCTTGAAGTAGACAGTATAAAGTTGATCTAATACTTCGGGTTTATTCTGGGTCTTCCAGTATGCAGGATGTACATATTGGGTATACCTGAGGGTGATGTGATTATAAACGATTGTATAACCATGATGCTTCCATTCCTATGGAGTGATGAAACCGATCTGGATTTTAGCGACTCCTCTCAGTAGAGAAGTAATCTGATCTTGCTCCAAATGTTGGACATTGATTTGAATGTGATTCAGATGCAATGAGAAAATTAGAGTTGCAGTCTTGATTTAATCAAGCATCTATGGGAGGCCCGAGATCATGATTTGAGATGTGATCTCAACATCAAAGTCGCTATACGTGGAACATTACAATCGCCCTGTCAAAGCTCATTATCCTTGAAAGAGTTCATGGATAATTTCATTGTTGATATATGTATCCAAGCATCGAGAAAATTGATAATTAAATGTGATTTAATTATCATGGATAATATGAATTTGATTCATATTATAAGGAGTGTTTTATGAGATAATTAAATGTGATTTAATTATTAACGATATGAATAATGTGAACAGCACTATCCATATTAATCATATATATATATATATATATTACAAATGTGATTTATAATATAGTAGAGAGAGCATATTGTGATTTATATTTGTTGATTAATTGTTAATGTGAATTAGATTTACATTGAACAATTAATTGAAAATATAATTACATTTAGTTTTGGGTTGTGAATGAGATTCGCATAATTTTAATGGCATGGTCGATATTTTCCGTAAGATAATTTGGAATTATTTTTTGGTGAAAATATTATCGACAAGAGATCATGATATAATCATGAGATAATGAGATCTCATGAGATAATGATAGCTCATGAGATATTGAGATCGCATGAGATGAAGGTAGTCGTCCCCTTATTTTCGGGGATTGGTTTAGTCTTCTCATTATCCTATCTCTAGTCAAAAGTGATTTAATTTGAGATTAATTATATTGATTTATCAATCATAATAAATTTGAATTAAATCACTTGTTGTTGTGTTTTACCAACAACAATCCTAGGCGTTGAAAGGGACATAATCAATCTCATCCGTTGATTGTGTGTTGTCCATGGATTGGGATCCATGGACTCCCAAAAACCTATATAAGAAGAAGCACCCCTTGCTCACCTAGACACACTCGACATAGATGAATGCTCTCTCTATCTCTTTCTCACTACACATCCATATTCTCTATCTCTCATATGGTCGTCCACCATGGATTTCCTAAAGAGATCCTCTATCGTCGCAACGTCGTCGTTATGCTGCCCGGTTGTCTGCTCGTGGATCTCCATCTACTTCAGCGTACCTTGCTCGTGAAGAAGACGTCGTATCTTGTTTGTCGAGATCAGGAGATCCGTGTCTTGGATCATCAACATGGATTGCGAGAAGCACGCGTCTCCTCCACGCACTCGCAAGCGTCTCCTCCGTCGGATCGGACTTGAGACAGGAGGTCTCTTTGTTTAGAGACTTGATCACAACCAGGATTCAAGAGATAATCCTATTACTTGTTTGTGGTTTAGACGAAACGATCCGAGAAGTAGTCTTGGATCGTGTGGTTTCATCACATAGAAAATTTTAATTTCCGCTGCATCGAGCAACTAGTGCGACTAGTCTCTCCCGATCCAATTCGATGCAATCATCACGCTTTCGTGATGCACTTGAGGATTTTTCCCATATCCTTCATCAATCTCTTGTCAATCCCGGTCAGATCACCAATGTTGCAGATATGGATGTCGAGCCTTAAATCACTCTTGAGATCAACGGGATTTGGTATACTCCGATTCAGCAATCAAGTGTACCCCGTCATCATTAGCAGCAGCAGTATAGTCAGCCACAGTATGGACGTCCACACTTTCAACACCGACAGCAATTCACGCAGCAGCAGTCTCACCAGCATGCTTATCAGAGACCACATTCATATCAATATCCTGATAACAATTCACAACCATATCATTATCAGCGGCAGCAATCTTCCTTAGCACCGCAGAGATCCTCCCAGCCTTACACCTCATAGCAATACACGCTAAGGAAGGAGAGAGTAGAAAGCCAGGGTCACCACAACCAGAGATGACTTCACAGGACCAGGCTCTAAATCAAATCATGGATATGTTAAGTACGCTCCAAATTGCACACAAGACAGAAATGGAGAAGGTTAACCGTCGTCTAGATGAGTTAACTGTGCCGAAGATCACCCTTCCAGCCCAGCCTCAAATGAATCCGAAGGCACCCAGATCAGGTAGAAAACACTACAGGTACGATCTCTTTTCCTGAATTTTTATCTAACTTCATTCGTCTCAGGAGCGGTAGATCACCACAAGCACCTGATGGAGTAGAGGAGAGGACACTTGATGAGGAGCGAGAGCAAATCCATGAGCAGCCACATTCGTCGAGGAGGAGAACTTTCACGAGGAAGAGGACCATCATAAAGATCTGAGAGAAGGGAATGATGTCGAAACTATTGACATGGACACCAGCGAGTCAGATGATAATATCACGCCAGACCATGCAGATACTCCCGACAAAAATGATTCTTCCCATGTTTTAGATAGTTTTCTACATAATTCGGAAACTCTCGATGTACTAGTTGATTCTGAAATCAATAAAAAGTCTGATTTTCTCATTCATGATATTATTCCTTTTCCTGATGCTTTGTTTGGAAGAGGAGAGAAAAATAACAAAAAGAATGTTGTGACACCAGAGACTGAAATATTATTAGAAGATCACATCTTTTTGAAGATCCCACTTCACGATGCCTTGGATCATTTTCCTACGGTCAAGAATCAGTTGAAGAATAGATGCACCACGCGTAGGAAAAAGAGATCACGAGTTGAGAAGCATATATTTACCAAGGCAACTTCGTGTGCTATTCGGAACAAGGTACCCAAGAAGAAGAAAGATTCTGGAGCTCACTATGTCACTTGTTAGATTGAAAATGCTGCATTCCATCGAACTCTCTTAGATAATGGTTCCTCGATCAATTTGCTTCCATCCTCTTTGCTTGATAAGCTCAAGCTAGGTCCTCTCTATAAATCATGAGAGATACTTCAGTTTGCATATCGATCTATGAAGAAACCAATAGGTGTGTTGAGGAACATTATCTTGACCATTCAGGGCTTGCAGTTTACAGTGGACTTTACTGTCTTAGACATGACATGCCCTACATAGTTACACCTTGATCCAATCATTCTCGGGAGGCCTGATTTGCAGGCAGCAAGAGCACTCTTTGATTATGATGGAGGGAGAGTATCATTCCGCACTTTGCTTCCTTCTGTTCGACCCATGCACACATACCTGGATAAATAAATAGTTTAAGGTTTAAATAGTAGAGAAGCCGATGAACTTACTTCATCTTCTCTCTCTCTCTCCTATTTTAACTGATTTTTGTTTGATTTAATTTGGATCTCTTTGCGGTTCTCTACACCAACAACACATTTCTTAACCGCAATCGGATCCGAAGTTTTATCAGCTGGGTACACCACCAACACCACTCCTCCAGGTACTTGGAGCACGGGGAGCTCTCCCTGTCATGAAGTACTCAACCCCAGTGTACTCCAAGGGGTCTGGAATGGGTATAAGACAAACAAACTTCCAAAAGGGGGGAGAGGAGATTGTATACAATGACAAGGAGTGAACTTCGATGGGTACTGGAGAGCGAAGGAAACGAGGAATGTGATAGGAGGCGGTTCAGCATGTAGTAGGGGAGATCAAAGAGCAGAGGTGATGAAGGGCTCGAGGGGAATATAGAGAAAGTTAGGTGGTACGTACCTGTCATGGGAAAGGGGAAGAGAAAGGACATTTGATGTGGGGTCAACTATCATAGGACCTTGGTTGTTTTACGTGGACTAACCAAGAAAAAAGATTATTAATTTCTCTTAAAAATCAAAAAATAATTAATAAGTTAAATAATTAAATAAAAGTTATAAACTAAAAGTTATTTATTATTTTATGTAGTATCTTAATTCGATTTTAATTTTTTTATGAGTTAATTTATTACATGTTACTTTTTACAAGTATATTTATAGATATATTGACCTCTATTTTGCATATTTTATATTTATTTTGTATTTTATATTTTATTATTTATTTCAAATAATTTATATATTTATAGCTTATTTAAATATACACAAGTATATTTTTATTTTTTTTGATTTTACTTGTACACTTAAATAAATAGATGTGTTTATTATATAGGTATAAGTGTGGTATATTTATCTACATATATTATACATTTTTTTATTTTACTTAATTTTTAATAGTTTTATTTTATTACAATTATATACATATAACATAAATAATATTTACAAAGATATAAAAATATAAAATAATGAAAAATGTAAAGAATAAAAAAAGTGAATATTTTATTCGAGTATATTATACAATAGGGGTCCAAAACCTTACTTTTGTATCTTAACTCCAAATAAAATGAAACTACCTTTGTTAAATAGCTAATAAAAAGTTATATACAATTAAACGTGATTTTGGTGTATTTTGAGTTTTTATGTAGAGTATATGGGTCTGGTTGGGTTTTAGCTTTATATTTTGAGTGTAGATTGAACACTGTAGATTATTTTTATGTAAAATCAATTTCATATTTTTCTTTGTATTATTCTCTACAACTTTCACGTACAATGTTTATTGATTTGATGTAAATAATAGAGAATAAAATAGGTCCCAAAAATTCATTCTTGAAGAGACAGACTTAGGATTTTTTATTGTATGTTGGACCCTTTTCTCTCCCTACGTTATTCCTTGTCGACCCAATCTTCATGATGCCTAGGTTTCGGGCTTTAGGGTCAAAAAATACCTTTGGGTATTTTATTTATTTTTCTATTCTTTTCTGTATTCTTCAATTTTGGATTAAATTACAACCTTATATATAGTACTTCTACCATATATAATGAATGTTAATTGATGCAAAATAATGACATATACATGCTTTTAGCTAGGGTTAAAAGGGAAAAATAATAAAGGTGATGAAATAGAGATTCATCATCGTCTGATATGATTTTAGAAAGGATTTTCTACACCACAACTCTTATAAACTATGTCACTCACACCACAACTCCTGACATCTTCATATTTATAATAACTATGTAATCTTCCTATGTCTTACACCACAACCCCTACCATAAATTTAACTCTTCCTAAATTAATCTTGTTGAGCTAATCATGTATAAATCAATCCATTAAGAAATTCAATGATGGATGTAACAAAGGGGAAGATCAAAGTATTCCCATATTCTGAACCTTCAGGAGTGGATCCACCACTGCCTGCTTCATGGATATCATCTTGAAGGTGGAGTACCATTGATTTGTGTCCTTCTCATGGTCAAGGGAGAACTCTATGAAATCTGCAGCAAAGTGACTCCTCACATCCTTAGTGCCCTTCTCAAGCAGCATGGTAGAGTAGAGCAAGGTCATGGACTTAATAGTGATGCTATTGTAGATTGAGGTATTGCCCCAACAAAAATAAGAAATTACAGTGTCCACGACCATTATGTGGGATTTGGTCAATGGGTCCTTTGGTGCCCTCTTGTTCATCACCAAAGCTGCAATAGCAACAGAACCAATGCCATTAGTGTTTACATGATGGTGGATCATGTTTGAAGTGGAGGTGGATGTGATCTTTACAGGGTTGCTAGTCATGATGTTTAATGTTATTTTTTTGTATCCATATTAGACGATGCTTATTCTCGTATTTTTTTTCTTTAATAATGAAATACAATTATCACATGTCCCTCACATTTTTGTTTCTACTGAAGCTGTAGGATTTACATGTTTATAGATTGCTTCAAGAAAATGCTTAAAAAGTTTCAAAGAGCTTGTGTTCTTTATTGTACTCAGTAACGTAATGCCAGTGAAAGAGATATGTATGTGTATCGCTTATGTACTTGACTTTATCTATATGGCTTTCCATTTCGAGAACATCTTTTGATTAGTCAACCTTTAGCTCCATATCCATCGGCTTATGATAGATCAAATTATAGTTCTGATCGACCAATGCATGATTGCCCATGTTACAGTTTCGATCGATTACTTCCTCGTTGACCAACAAGTTTCTAATCATCGATTACTTCATGATCGATCGATTCATACCCTTGATCGATCAACATTGAGTTTGAATTTCATCGACTCTTCAACAACTACTTTTGATGATCAAGCAAAGTTGACTTGATTGATCAACCAATACAACTTGATCGATCAATTGAATTGTTCTTTGATATTTCTTGTCAATTTCTTTCCAACAACTATTTTTTAAAGGGCTTGATTATGGCACTATAAATAGCATCATAAATCATTATTAAAAGATACAGATTCCAATGAAATCATCCTAAGAGCCCTTCCTCTCTCTTTCATTGTTCTGTAATGTTCATATTCACAGAGAGAAATTAGTTGTTCTTGGAGTTCTTCTGATCATTTTGATTTATAAAACTCTCCAAGTCAGCATCGCTTGCCTCCAATATTACAATCCTCTCTATGACTAGTGAGAGACAAAATTTCTACAATCAACAATACTATTGGTGATAGTTTTCTTATCATCTTATTATAGCTGCAGTACTCATATTTAGATATATTACTAGCTCATATTCAGGGATATTGCTATTGTTATTTCTTATATGACATACATTATTTTAGCAATATATTTCTATTGGTGGAAGTTCAAAAAGATATTATATTGTTTTCTTTCTAGATAATATTTTCTACATGGAGTCTTGGTATAAGATCCAAGTGTTATAGATTCCTTGTTGTTTGTTCCAAGATATTATGAAGATAGTCATAGTCTGCACATCCCTCTATGGTGACTAGGTGTTTAATCTGTTGGTAATGACTACAAGTTGTGATTTGAGGTTGTAAAACATGTTGTTGTTTGATCCAAGAGCTTTCTAAATTGGTTGAGTTATCTCATAAATAAAACCAATAATGGAGAAGTTGATCATCACGGCTAAGTTAAAGTTCAAATCAAATAGCCTAGCAGATTAAGTTTTCATAAATTTTTTTTTATGAAAGAAATGCAACTGCAAATTGAATGCAAAATAATTAGAAATGCAAGTAATGAGGGAACCAATGAACTTTTCAAAAAAAATATTTCTATGTCAATCCGAGCACTAAAAATATAGCATTTTTTTAAATTCAATGCATGGACAATCCAAAACATATTTTTTTTCAATTTAAAATTAATGATTTATGGTGCATAGATTTTTTTGTTCTTTTTCAATTTTTATGATCATGTAATATTTTTTGAAATTAAAGACAAAATATGCAGAATATGATGAAATGAGGATACTCTATTTTTTTGGATTTTTTGTATCTAACGTAAACAAATTAAAAATGCAAGTGTAAAAGGTATTTTATTGATGTTTTGTAATTTTTAACCTAGGCAAACCAATTCCAAAAGATACTGAAAAATCACAATGTAGCATTCAATGAACGTAAGACGATTAAGACGATTTTTATTTTTGTAAAATAATGCAATATGACCCTTTTAAATACCAAACGTACATTTAAAAGATTAATTTACTTAAGGAACAATGTTCGATGAGATTCGACGAATCATATGCAAATAGTTTCCTTATCTCAAGAGATTCAATTTGACTTTTTTACACAATTTTCAAAGATACATATGATTTCTTATTTAATAAATAGTCCCATAAGAAATGATTTACTTAAAAGTTCATAAATAAGTCATCAACTCTAATAAGGTCCACAATATGTTAGTCAATGAAAGAGAATTGAAATAGCTACTAAATGAGACCAAAAACATAAATGGTGGTGCTCAAGATATATGCTAAAATGTTCAATGGTATTTATGTAAATAAATTGAGTAACCGCTTATATTTTGATGGCCATTTTATAGATATGTAGAACTGGCAGTCCTTCTCTGTAAAATTTTCAAGCAACAAGACTTAGGCATTAGCTCCACTACTTGGTCGGTCCTCCCTACAAAAGACCCAAGCATATGATGCAACTCATGTACCTGGACCTGCTTAATGAAATGGTTGCATCCTATTCCTTTTGATTACATCTCGCAGACAGATCAAACTTCTGGCGCAAGACTCTCTCTCTCTGTGTGGATTTTGAGGCTCTATCAAGTTTAGAGGTGAAGGCGGTGGGAATCTAACATGTTACTTTGGACCACCACCAACTTCTCCCACAGTACATCCACTACACTCCTTTTCCCCGCACCATTGTCTCTCACTCTCCTCTCATTATATGCTCGACTCCACTCTCTATCCCCCTACCACTACGAGATGCAAAGGATACATAAAATGTATCCTACAGAAAAAACTCACCTCAAAGCCTAATGCCCTTCCCTCATCCATATCCTAATCCACTATGCGCTCAGATGGAAAATCTTCTATAACAAGTACTTACTTGCCACACCCTCCCTCCATGCCCATATCCATTAAACAATAAGAAAAACAATAGGGCTCCCAAACATACATCTAAATCGCTCAAGGGTGATAGTCCCCTTTAACCAAGCAAATTCACCTAACTCGAGCAAAAAAATGCTTTGACGCCTCCTGACGAGTGACTGACCAAGTAGGGTTAAATCTCAAAAATAATCACGAGTCATTGTGACACCAATCAGCCAATCAGACTCAACAAGAAAATAAGAGAACCAATCAAATAAATCGATTGAAAAAAGGGAATGTCAGTGATCTCTGCTATTTATTTAACCTACTATAGCGATCAGGATCGAATACAAGGAGCACAAAAATGAACGAAGTAGTGGGCAATAAGATGAAAATAACAACATATTTTTGGGGTTTTTATTTTTAAATTTTTTATATTTTCAAAATAAGAAACCAAATAAGCAAGCAAGGCTAAAAACTAGTTTAAACAATTATTATTATGACTAAAAATGCTCAAAAATTAGAAATAAAAATGGTTTTATGTTTTTAGAATATCCAGCTATTTTTGGTAATTTTATGGGATTTTTTTGAATTTTTATATGATTTTTTAAAAATCAAACAAGGGAAAATACGGAAAATAATGCACAACCAGGAAAAAATTACAAGTTAAAAATACTTAGAGTGTCCTAATGTCCTGGATTGGAATTTTATGAAAAGTAAATAAAAACCTTTATAAACAGAAACTGGAATTATATTTTTTTGATATTTTTAAAGAATTTATTATGTTTTTTTATAATTTTTTGAGTCTTTTGCAATTTTTAGAGTTTTTAAATTGATTTTTTAAGAGAAAATGATACTGGAATGAAAGCACACAAAAAGAAGCACATAACATTTTTTATAATTTGAGATAATTTATATATATTTTTGGTATTTTAGAAACTTGATAAAATGGTTTTTAGGGGTTTTTGATTTTTATAAAATATCAAATAAAACTAAATTAATTCAAATAAAACTAAATTAATTCAAAAATCCCATGCAAACACGTGCCTCTCACGTGAGTCAGGCTTAGAGGGGAATAAATGCAAATACTGTAAATAAATATTCAACCATTAACAACTCAAATGTTTAGGGAAGAGCATGCAAATAACCTATAATACCACGCGTCAGGACACGTGCGACACATAAAGAGGGACTGAAATGCAAATATTAAAAACTATAGGTTCTAGCTATAAAATAATTGTACTAAAACGTTATTCTCTAGACTAACTAAGAAAGCATACAAGTGTGGGATAAAATATGCAATATACCCTGCAACATTTGAGGCACGCATGGCGACTCTGACGGTCCTGATCATCCTCTGCGCAAAGATCTAATGGTGAGGGGGGGGGGGGGGGGTAAGGGACGTGCGGCGGTGATTCTATAATACAAGGCAATCTATTGGCTCTAAAAAGGACGAAGATGTGCGGTGCAAATCAGACGCCAGCTCTGATTGACCGTCAAGAACAACGCGTAGGCGTACGACCATGATCAGATCTGGAAGGCGGATCCCCTCATCGACGACGGAGAGGATAGCTAGAAGAACTCATCGGGGATGAGCTTCAATAGAGGAGGGATCGAGATCCACTACTCCGATGAAGGATCAGAGGAGTCCTGCATCATCGTGGAGGAGGTCCGCATCTAGTGGGAGGCTTGCTTGCAGGAGTCAACGGTCAGATGTGTTGGATGAGGGGGCCTCCACCTGGAGCTACTCCGCTAGGGAGCTGGACCTCCAACAGAAGCTCCTATCATGTTGGGGTACCTGCAAAGGATAGAAGGACTCGTGGCAAAGCTTCGATCCGGGTTATGGAAGCTGGAAGTGAAAGAAGCAAGGGTGATACGGGATTTGGGTCTCTGACGTACATGAAAGGAGGGGACCCAGCCTCAATCTCTATATAGGGTTCGAGACTAAGGATAATCAGATTACGGTGCGATGAGGAGGGCGATGCGTAGATTCGATCAGAACGGGTGGATGCGAATGACGTCGCTCCGACCAGCTGGTCGGAGCAAATGAACGTGTGGTGGAGCAAAATGAAAGATTGAATCAAACTGGAAACACGGGGCAAAATGGGCAGTTCCTAAGGATCTGGATGAACTAAGGAACGTCCGGCAAAGATGGGAGTCAAGGTTGTGCCCTCAACCAAGCTATGGAAGGCCAAGAGGCTGGACGCAATAGCACTCACCAGCCACGTTGCCGAGCTTCGTGAATCATGCGACCAAACTCCAATCCAAGGATGGCCTCCGATAGTTTTCACTCAACAAAAGGTACCTAGGGGTGGAAGAAGGGATGTGGTATGAGCTGTGGTTCCAAGAGGGGGAAGAAGAGGTTTTATAGGTTTCTCCATGGTCCAGAAAGATCGATGAAAAGAACGGAACCCTAGAAAGATCCGGATGAACCGAGGGACTTGCGAGGATGTCAGGTGAACGAACATTATTGGGGTCCAAATTCAGAGGCAAACAGAGCTCGAAGGAGAGCTAGAGAAAATCGAGAAGAAGATCCGGAGAACGCTATCCGGGTCTGACTTGGGAAGATGGAGGCGTTGACTTGAAGTCAACAACCGATCTGGACCAATGAGAAAATTCAATTATACAAAATATTTACAAAATAAAAAAATAGTAAATAATTTTTAATAAAAATGTTTTCAGAATAAAAAATGTTTATTATTTTTCAAACTATTTTTCTGTGATTTTTAAATTTTTTTATGAAAAATAAATTATTATATATACAATATATAGTAGTATATACATGTATAATATAACTATGTATTTTGCGTAATTATTTTTGTTTTGTTTTTTTTACACAAATACCCTAATTTTGTATTTTATTTATTTTTAGCAAGTTTTTAAGGGTACAAAATAATTATTTTCTTTTTGTAATTTATTTACAGGTATAGAATAAATTGGGAATGGTATATATATACAAGTATTATGTACAATTGAGAAAGGATTTTATTTTTATTTTATTTTCTGATTTTTATTTTTATTTTGTTTTATTTTTATAGATATATACAAGGATGTAATAATAGTATTTTATTTTTATTTTATTCAAAATAATTATTTACATATGTAGGTAATATGTTCAATATAGAGTAGGCGCTATCTCTCTCTACTTATTTTATTTGGCGATCAGGCCAAGGCATGACCTTCTCTTGGTTCGAGTCTCTCTATATCTATTCTAAATTCCACCTTCCTTTTTTTTCTTTTTCCTTTATTCTTTTATTTTTGCACAACTACATGCTAATTATACAATGTTAACAGATGCATGCAGAATGCTAACTTATTGTATTTACACCTATTTACATTACTCTTTGCCAAGATAAATAGCTAAAATAAAAGTATAAAGAGTGAGAATCATGGATTCATAACCTTCTATATTTTACCTTTGCTAGTCCCTTTGTAAACACTTATTTGAAAAAAAAGTGAAAAAGAGAAGAAAAGAAAAAGAAGGAGAGTCGAGTTTGATTATTAAACTTGTTTTCATTAAATTGAAGTATGGAGCTCAGTTAGAACTTTGGGATTATTAGTTTATAATAACTTTATTTGGACCTAGGTTTAAGACTCAACAGCCTCTAAGTTCCACTAATCTGTGGTCAAGACTCTTCGATAATCCAGATCAGAACAAGTCTACATACACAAACTCCAATGACCATGAATCTATCCTTGTACGGTGTAAGTGATATGTAGCTCCCCACCTAAGAAATGACAAGGCAACAACCTCCCTCAGCAAGGTAACTCTAATGCCCTAGTCTAGCAGCTCTTTCCTCGAGGAGCGGGGTATTTCCTTCTAAGTTGAAGTTCAACCAGCTCAAGAAGAGGGGGAAATAAGAGAATGGACCGTACCTAGTGTAGCCATGTATCCCTAGGAGCCCAACTATTGTAGCAAAGTCTCCCGTTGCAAGCTTCATGAGACGAGAAGGTGTAAAATAAGTTTTGCTTTATTTGGCTATATACACTCCGACAGACATTTCATTTTCTATCAGGCCCGCCACTTTTTTGGAGTTTTTCTTTCTTGTGCATGCATTTTTTTGATGTGCATATGTGTAAACATATCTACATGGTGCAACATATATACATGAGGACTTTTTCTTCTTGAGCATGTAGAGTATTCCTCTTTTGAAGCATTATTGCAACCCACAACTCCTATCTTTAGACCTCAACACTGCTAGACCATGTTGAGGCGCACTTCCCTCCCTAAAGGAAGACGAGAGGTTCCACCTAGAAGTACTACCCTCATATGCTACCCCAAGTTAAGGTAAACTGCTTCCTCACCACCTCATCTGTGTGGAGCTAAGTGTAAAGTGTTGGTCCAAGTAAAGCCATTGTCTGCGAGAGTCATGTGTGTGTTGTTAAGTGTTCTACTTAGGCTCATCAAGATGACATGTGAACATAGCCTAGTGGACTCAAAGAATTAAGTCACTAACGGACCTGAAAAGTCTTAACCCTAAATCCTATAAGGTTCCTCTGAGAATTAGATTGATTAAGGTCTTAACCAAGCTCAAATTTCCAATTTAATCCCAGACTAGTTTAAATGTCAACTATGATTCAGAATAATATACAAGTATATACAAAAATCCTTTTATGCAAAGGTTTTTCAAATGTTTGAATGCATGCATGAATGCAGAAGTTTTGCAAAACTATTAACAAACATTTACATACGTGTTTTTGCAAACTTTTATTTTTCAAACACTTCACAAATATTTTATATTGTATACATAATTTTGATACAAAAATATTTACAAAATCTTCACAAGCAAAACATTTTTACAAACATTTGTACAAAAATAGTTTTTATAAATAGCTATGTATGTGCAAGGAAGAATTTATGTACAAGAAAAATTATAAAAAATATGTTATTTTTATTAAGTTATTTTTAGCAATTTTATTTACTAAGACATTCATACAATGTGTGAGTCATGGCTAAAGTATATATGTAATATATACAACACCCCCTATACTTAGCTCGAACGATGTCCTCATAGTGATCAAATGGTGATGAAGAAGACATAACTTATGCTTAGTACAGGGAAGTGAAAAGAAAGGCTATACTATAGCGATGAATAAAAGAATATCAAGAATAGAGCTTGGCGATTCCCCTTATACTTAAGATCAAGTAATCCTAAGTATGATAGACTGTACACAAAGGTATAACCGAGTGACAGAATGTACAGGGTCTTCCTCCCCTATACTCAGTGTAAAATATCCCTAAGTATAGGTAGAAAAACAGTGGTAAAAAGAATCAAAAGGATAATAAATAATATGACACCTTCCTTATACTTAAGGCATTGTACACCCAAAGTATAGCATAATCACAAGATGCAGATGGGATGCTAGATTAAAGAGTGAGATGATATGGACATCTGGATCTATAAAAGGCAGAAGACAATGATAATTAGGCATGAGATGCAATTGATGTGAGTTAAAGACCACATCTCAAGCAAAATGAATCGAGGCTATGTCAAAAATCAGAGGATCATGATCTAGGTATGGCTTGAGGCACTGACCGTTAACGCGTAAGGTGGACTCAGATGACATCTCTGATATGTTGTTACTAACATTGTTATGCACCTTTTGGACCAGGTATAGTCCCTTCCACTTACTCTGCAACTTCCGTGGAAATAATCTAAGCCTGGCATCAAACAGCCATACTCTATAATCAAGCTCTAACTGCTTATGGCTTATATGACACTCATGCCATATCTTTACTCGCTCCTTATATTGTTGGCTATTTGAAAGGTTGTGTCTCAAAGCTCCTCCAGTGCTGCCAATTCTTCCTTCCTTTTATCTCCTATACTCTATGGATCTAATAATATCTCTGTGACATCCCATAGTGACTTATGCTTAATCTCAACAGGTAAATGGCTTGGCTTGCCATAAACGAGGCAAAAGGGAGATGTACCCAAAGGAGTCTTGAAGTATGTCCGATATGCCCAAAAAATCGAGTTCAAAAGTTGTGACCAATCCTTTCGATCTGGGTGGACTACCTTTTATAGTAATGTCTTGATCTTCCTGTTCGATACTTCAGCAAGACCATTGGTCTGAGGGTGATATGGAGTTGCAAATCGATGGTCGCTGAACTCGTTAGTAAGGGCCTTTACCTTGTCATTGACAAAATGAGACCCCCCCGTCAGATATTAATACTCTAGGCACCCCGAACCATGAAATGATATTCTTCCTAAAAATTTACAAACAGTCTTAGCATCTGCAGTTCGGGCGGGTATGGCCTCAACCCAATGACTCATATAATCAACAACCAACAGAATGTACTCAAATCCCTGACTCTTAGGGAATGGACCCATGAAATCGATGCCCCACACATCAAAAACATAATAGACGTGAATGGGTTGCATTGGCATCATATCACGCTATCCACAAGTGCCCATCCTCTGACAGTCAGTACACCTCTTCACGAATTAATCAGAATCCTTGAAGAGGGTAGGCCACCATAAGCCAGATTGGAGAACTTTCTGTGTTGTTCTCCTCCCAGAATGAAGTCCTCCCGCTTCAAGCTTGTGGCAGTATGTGAGGACATTGTGGTGCTCCTCCTGAGGAATGCACCGACGCTATAAGCTATCCCCTCCTTCGTGATAAAGGATGGGAACCTCCCAATGGTAAGACTTGGCCTTCGCAAGGAAAGTCTCAAGTCGTTGCCTGGGTCAACCTTGTGGAGTTTTCTTGGCAACAAGGTAGTTCACAATGTCAGGGTACCATGGGACGAGGCGATAGTAAGGATTGCCTCATCTGGGAAGGTTTCTGTAATGAGATCAGTCTGCTCAGATTCCTCAAGATTTTCCAAACGGGAGAGACGATCCGCCACCACATTCTTGAGTCCAGGTTTATCCTTAATCTCAATATCAAACTCATGTAGTAGAAGGATCCAACTAGTCAGTCTCTCTTTGGCATCCTTCTTTGCCATGAGGTACCTGATGGCGATATGATCAGTAAAGATAGTCACTTTGGATCCAAGAATATATGTTCTGAATTTGTCCAAGGCAAAAACTACAGCTAGCATCTCTTTCTCTGTGATATTATAGTTCTGTTGCGCGGAATCCAATGTACGACTAGCGTATTGAATGGCAAATGGTACTCCATCCCTCCTCTATCCTAGCACAACCCCTACGACAAAATAAGAGGCATCCATCATGATCTTGAATGGGAGAGACCAATCAGGTAGTTGAAGGACGGGAGACTCAACAACTAAGCTCTTGAGAGTCTCAAATGACACAAGACACTTATCATCTACAATGAACTCGGTGTCTTTTGTCAGCAAATCAGTCAATGGTCGGACAATCCTGCTGAAGTCATGAATAAAACATTGGCAGAAACTGACATGCCCCATAAAAGACCGTAACTGTCGCAGATTCGATGGTGGATTAAGTTTCCTGATGATATCCACCTTGGTCGAATCAAACTCCATGCCCCTACTGGAGATGATATGACTAATAACCGTCTCCTGAGTCAGCATGAAGTGACACTTCACCCAAGACAAGACAAGATGAACCTCTATGCAGCGCTTAAGAATGCGATCTAGGCAGTCAAGACACGCGTCGAACCCATCGCCGTAGACCGAAAGTCATCCATGAAGACCTCTAAAAAGTCACCCACCATATCTGAGAAAATGGACAACATGCACCTTTGGAATGTTGCTGGGGTGTTACATAGACCAAAGGACATCCGTCTGAAAGCATATGTCCCAAACGGACAGGTGAATGTCGTATTACCCTGGTCTTTGGGTGCTATGGCCATATGATCGTATTCGTAGTACCCATCAAGAAAACAATAGTGACTCTTCCCAGCTAGTGTTGGACATGCGAGCCTACGACGAGCCATTACGTAATAAATGTTATTGCAAATATCATTCCCTGATCTGAAATGAAGAGTAACCAGTTTGAATAATAGGTCCTTTAGTACAATTAGGGTTATGTACCATGTCCATCTTAATGATTGTACAACTGTTAATTCAATTATTGAATCATAGAGGTCGGTGCTTGGATGAATATCTAAAGAGTTAGATTCAGTACTCATCAAGTAATGTCAAATGATTTTTAAGAGAGGATCTTCACCTAGAGTATGAGATGGCAATCCGTTCTCACTTGGCTGATATCTGATCAATCTCTTGATGCAGGTCCTCTGCATGGGAATAGAGATTAAGAGGTTTCAGATTAGTTAGGTCAAAGAGTTGACTTAACGAGGTCGAGATAACCAAAGTCCTATTTTGTATGCTGTCACGATATAGCCACACATCCTCTGACCAGAGACAGATGTGTTGCAATATGTCTGAGTATGTACATTTGGCAGACCAATAGGTTGATGACCTAATCAAGGTCTATACACCGGCACGCTGTTGTGCATACAAGGACATATGAGTAATACGATCTCTCAAAGGGATCATACAGGTTCCTTTCATAAATCAGAAGACATGTGCTCACTCATGAGATATTAGGAAGAATCAAATTCCACGCGTGGTCGTCTTGCTTTGGAAGCTTGACTGAATTTGTAAGGCTTGATATATACTTTTGGAAAGTATATGATCAACACCTTGGTATGATATATGCTTTTGGAAAGTATATGATCGATACCAACTTCCAATGATCGAATGAGAAACTTAATGATAAAATCATGAAGTAGAAAATGTAAAATTGATCTTATACTTCTACTTTATTCTGGGTCTTCAAGTATGCATGATGTACAAGTATTAGGAATACCTGAGGGTGATGTGATAATAAACGGTTGTATAACCATGACGCTTCCATACCTAGGGAGTGATGAAACGGGTCTGGATTTTATTGACTCCTCTCAGTAGAGAAGTAATCTGATCTTGGTCCAATTGTTGGACATTGATCTGAATGTGATTTAGATGTAATGCGAAGATTAGATTTACAGTCAAGATTTAATCAATCATCTATGGGAGGCCCGAGATATGGATTTAAGTTATGATCTTAATATCCAAGTCACGATACATGGAACAATACAATCGCCATGTCCTTATCTCCAAGTATCCACGGAGAAAGTGCATTATCCTTGAAAGAGTTCAGGATAATTTCATTCTTGATATAAGTATCCGAGCATTGATAAAATGGATAATAAAATGTGATTTAATTATCATGAATAATATGAATTTGATTCATAAGGAGAGTTATCTTATATAATTAAATGTGATTTAATTATCAAAGATGTAAATAATCTGAATGTGATTCATATTATTTATTAACATGAGAATAGAGATCCAAGATGATTAAATGTGATTTAATTATCATGGATATTGAATAATGTGGATAGCACTATCCATATTAATCCTATATATATTATAAATCTGACTTATAATATATAAGAGAGAGCTATTTGTAATTTACATTTGTTAGTTAAATGTTGATGTGAATTAGATTCACATTGGACAATTAATTGAAAATGTAATTCACATTTTATTTTAGGTTGTGAATGTGATTCATAATTTTCCAATGGCAAGATTGCAATATTCACAAAATAATTATGAATTATTTTTGTTGAATAATTTACAACAAGTGTTGTTGTAAATCTTGGAGATTTCTATGGAATAATATAATTTCATGAGATCATGAGATTACATGAGATTGCCACCAAATCCCATATTATGGAAGGAGGCAATCTTCATTCCATAATCTCCATGCTCGATTGATTTAATTTGGGATTAAATCATATTGATTTATAAATATATATATATATTTAATCTAAATTAAATTAATTGTTGTTGGTTTTTAACAACAAAATCTTAGCCATTAAAAGAAACACAAATCAATGAGAGCCATTGGATTTGTGTTTCCCCTCGATTGAGATCCATGGATCCCAAAATATTATAAATAGAAGGGCACCCCTTGCTCTTCATGTGCTAATGAGAACATAAGTCTCTCTCTCTCTCTCTCTCTCTCTCTCTCTCTCTCTCTCTTTCTCTCTACACGCTGTCCTTCTCCTTCTCTCATGTAGACGTCCACCATGGATGCCCTAGAGAGATTCTCCATCGCCGCAGCATCGTCGTTATGTTGTCCGATCGTTTGCTCTTGCATCTCCGTCTCCTTCGATGCGCCTTGGCTCATGAAGAAGATGATGTATCTCGTGTGTCGAGATCAGGAGATTCGCCCCTTGGATCATCAACATGGACTGCGAGAAGCACGTGTTTCATCAACATGCTCGCAAGCGTCTCCTCCGTCGGATCGGACTTGAGACAGGAGGTCTCTTCGTTTAGAGACTCGATCACAACCACGCTTCAAGAGGTAATCCTATTACTTATTTGTGGTTTATACGAAATGATCCGAGAAGTGTTCTTGGATCATGTGGTTTCGTCAAATGAAATTTTTTTAATTTCCGCTGCGTCGAGCAACTAGTGCGACTAGTCACTCCCGATCGCATACGATGTGATCCTCACGCTACTATGATGCGCTTAAGGATCTCCCCATATCCTTCAAGTGGTATCATGTCCTTAGGTCAGAGGTTTCAGATACGATCCATAAACCTAAGCCGACTTGGGTTCGTTAGGGTTGCAAAAGTTTTATCGCATTTCATTTTTGCATCTCTATTTAGTGCTAATTTTCGGCCCTGTTTAAATTGTTTAAACATAAAAATAAAACTTATATTTTGTTTCCAAATACATAAGAAAAACGTAGGATCTGAATTTGCGTGATTTCAAATCCGTTTGCTCACGTTAGATCAATAGTGAACATGTATCCACTGTTTCGGGGACTACGAATCCTAACGTAATTAAGGAGTTAATTACTATTTTGAAAAAACTTGAAATGCGTGCAAATTACTTAAGTTCTGTTATTAATCAAATTAGCAAACATTGGAAACTTACTTTGCTTAATTTGGATTTAAATTGATTGAGATATGCTAATTTTAGTGAGGGTCAGTGCTGGAAATTACATTCCTAATCAAGAACCTTGTGATTGTCATTTAATCAATTAGTGAAATTAAATGGGTTAATTTCCTGGAATAATTAAAGATAAATATTTATCAAATGTTTTATGATAACTATTTCCATAAATGGCATTGCCTTAACGAATAATTGATTAGATGTGATATAGATCATAATTGGTTACACAATCTACTTTCCAACAAACAAAGTTGCGTGAATAGGATTGGGGATTTGTTTAGCAAATCTCCTTATAATGTTAATCAAAAACATTTTGATTATTAGTATATATGGTATAACTTCGGTTTAAGAACCGATTTTAATCTCAAGTACACAATGAACAATTTTGCATTATCTTTTCCCGATGTGGATATGGTGTCTAGTCGGGGGGCGTTGGGGTTGCAGGTTGCACCGTGTGCGGTCTGTCCCACTCCCGTCGGTACTAGCCATGACAGCAAGTAGGGACTTGATAATGCATGAGAGATGACGATGTATTTTTCTAATTATTAACATTCATAATAATACATATATGAGATAATACCATAAATCCAGTAACAATAAAGATTATTTGTTAGATATTAATTGGATCATTAATTTATTATGATTAGATTAATTGGAATGCAATTAAAATTAAACACTCTAATTTTAATAGATATGTTATTTCCCATGGAAGAATTAATCATAATGAATAGGATTCATGATGATTAATTAGAATTTGAATATGATATGGAGGATCACATAAATGACATCCATGGTCTCTCGTCAAGGCGAAGAGTTCTGTTGCCAGATATTGTATCTAGGAGATGCATGTCCGAAGTGACAACTCCTGCATACAATCCATTTGGATCGGGCTCTTCGCTTCTCGAAAGAGTAAGGACGTATGCGTAGTGACCCCAATATGGTTTCCTCATATTATTAGGGTGATATTGGATTTACGCATAGCGAGTTGTATTCCTGTTGACAGTTGGTTCAATTAATGACTGGTCCACATCACCTTAGGGGTGGTGGGCCCGGGTGTTAAATACCGAATTGGGAATGCAAGTTGGACTTGCAAGCCAGAATATGTTTGTGCTTCTTTTTATCCGAGTTACAGGTTATCATATTATTGGTATGTGACAAAGATAAGGAAGAAAATCCTAAATCTTGCTGAGATATAATGGTAACTATATCTCTTACATTGATAGTGATTAAGGGAATGAATTTTCAGTGTTGACATGACAAGACAACTTTGATATAAAAATTCTTAAATAAAAGTAAAGTATATATTTATATATATTTACGCAAATTTCTTATTTCAGATAATCCTTCATTAATCCCACTCAATACTATACTCAATGATAATCGGTAAAATATCATGGATTGGATCCATGATTAAGATATTGTACTTGCAGTTAGACACATATTGTATGTGGTTGCATTGTGCAAGTTTCCTAATAATAATGAGGAGTGACAATTAAATAGACAATAGGACTATAACCCTAGGATTTGTATGTCTATGCAGTCGTTATCTATCATCGAATGTACTTTGAAAGTGACATGCTGACGAGTCCGAATAAAGCCGCGTTAAGAATGTGTTTTTAATGTTAGTTCGTGAGAATAATTAGAGTCGTTCGTTGTAGGCGGCGGATCGGAAACAGTCAAGAAATAACCACAATTTTTAATCAAATTTAATCAAGTGTTTTTTATGTTTATTTTACTTGGGCAAGTCCCAAGGTCAATCACAAGGAGGCAAAGGAACAACCTAGAGTTGTGTCTATCCAATTTTTAGTTCGGTTTTCAAGGCGGTCTTTTTTTGGAATTTTTCAATGCAATATGAGATGCAAAATGCAAATTCGGCCTATTTTAGGGACTAAAATGTAAATTTTAATCAAACGATGTCCGAAAAATACGAAACTTAGCCGAGATGTAAAAGATGATGAAATGAGTGCACTGTAATTTTTTTTGGAGTTTTTGGATGTAATATGAATTTTTTATGAATTTTTTATGCAAACAGAATGAATTTCAATATTTAATTATAATAAATATTAAACCTACTTATTTTCGAGAGATAAAATTATCTAAGATCTATCACTAGGTGATGGATCTCAGAAAAATCCTAAATCTCAAAAATGTGGGGTCTAATACCTATTAAGAATCAAATACTGAAATGTGCCAAATGATTTTTACAGATCAAAGTATGCATGCAAATGCAAAGATTTTTGGGCACAATGTTAATCAAAGTAATCTCTACGATACGTGATTTTTCGGAGATTTTTAGAGCAATGGTTAATTTACTATGAATTTCCGAGCGCAGATTGGGCAAAATATTTCAAATTTTCATATAACAATTATTTATTAATCAACCGTAAATCACGAAAATATCCACAGCATGTCAAAATGTAGAGAATTAAAAGATGAACATCATGCTATTTTTAAATAAACATAATAATGTAAACTAGAGGTCTAAAATGCACGAGGAATGCAGGGGTACAGATATAAATAAAATAGACAAAATATGAAAAAGAATGAAGTGCGGGGGGGCCTAATTGCAATTACCTATGAAACTGGGAGTTCCTATGCAAATTAACCATGGGGGCACGTGCGGAGCACGTGCCTCTGGCTGGAGGGGACCTCTGCGTGAATATGAGGGTCTTCGGGGGGCCCTGGTGCAATTTACCCCCGCGTCACGTGCGTGGCACGTGACCGGGGGGGACTGACGATGGGTGACGTCCCCCCGCACGTGCCTCGCACGTGGGGGGTCTCGGGCTACGAGCCCGGCGGCGAGGCAGCTGAGGAGAACCGGACGAGGCGGACTAGGCGTCGTATCGTCGGCCTTCGTCTGGCCGACACACGGCCAAGAGGGCGGCGAGGTGGTGTTGGAGTCGATGGCGAGCGGCGAGGCGTTGGTCGACGGAGAAGACGAAGGCCGGCTACGGCGAGGCGGAGGCCGGGCGTAGTGTTTGCGAAGTCGAAGACGATCGTTGATGGCCGGTGGGCGTAGGCGTTGGTGAAGTCGTTGGCGATGGAGTCGGAGACGACGCTGGAGTCGAGGCGGGAGCGTTGGTCGGAGCTCGGCGGAGTTGGCGAAGCAGAGGGCCGATGATGGGGTGGCGCGGTGGCAATGGCGGGGTCGACGAGATGGAGCAGGGGGAGTAGCAGAGGAAGAGATAGATAGATAGAGAGAGAGAGAGAGAGAGTATACCTGAGGAGATGGAGGCTCGACGGCGAACTGCGGCCGGAGCGAAGCAGCGGCGGAGGGCTTGAGCTACGGCGAGGAGCGGCGAGCTTCTCGGATCACGCCGGCGAGGATGGTTGTCACGATCACCTGGAGAATGGCGGATGGCGTGGACTGGGGGCGTCGGGTTTCTTAAATAGGGTGAGAGCGGAGGTGGTTGCGAGGATAAAGGAGCGGCGGTTGCGGAGAGAGGCGGCGGCCATTGGGCGTCGAGGGAGGCGGCGCGGTCAAAGGAGCTCCAGGCAGTTGGTGGCTGGCGAGGTGTGCGGCGGAGGTTATCGAGGCGGGCCTGTTGGGGAGGAGACGAAGGCCAGCGGCTGTTCGATAGGTCGCTGATCGAACGGCCGTGGCGCTGCTACGTGGCCAGGAGGTGAAGAAGAGAGGGACGCGGCACGTGCGGAGCACGTGCCTGGGGGCACGTGCCTCGCACGTGCGGCCTATTTTAATTTAATTATTTTTTTTAATAAAAACGAGATAATAAAAACCCCAAAAAACGCTGACACGTGGCGGCCTCTGGGGCGGCCACGTGTCAGCACCAGAAAATTCGAAAATAAAACCCTTTGTAAAATCAAAAAGAAATATCAAATGACCTCGGATCGAAAAAGTTCCTTCACGAAAAAAACTCGTCTCGGCGAGATCTACAACTTTAATGAAGACATCAAAGCCAAAATCGGTTAAATGTAAAAAGTGAATTTTTGGGGTATCCCATGTACATAGAATACCTTGATTTTTGGGTTTTCTAATTTTTTGTCATTTTTAATCACGATAAAAAACCAAAAAAATATGGAAAAATCAAAGATGAATAAAAGACACTTAATTCTAATTTTTTTTGGATTTTTAATGATAAAAAAATATGTACATAAAATACAGGTCAAAAAGCCGCGAAAATATACAAAAGAGGCCCAAAACCCAACTTTCACATACGAGTTCCGATTCACTTGAACTTGGTCTTGTTTTGAAGGTAATTGAATGTACATTAGTTTAAAAGTGAGTAGGATCAAATCGGACACTGGATGGGGAAGATATGTGGCTTTTAGTCCAAAAATCCTGAAACTAGGGTTTGGGTTTTTGGTCCACTTACCAGGGTTAATTATTTTTTTGTATTTTTTTATTTATTTTTGTTAGTGATATGTACACAGTGGAAGTGGGTTTGTGGTATTCGGTGTTAGCATGGAGGAGTTAAAAATAGGGGAAGTTAGGCTAATTACAGGTTATTTTTGGCTTGGATTTTTGGCTTCTTATTTTATGCAGAAATTAATGCGAAAATGCAATTCTTATGAAATCATGCCTGAATGCTAATTATGCAGAATAAATGTAGAAATATTGTTGATTTTGAGGGACTTGAGCTTAATTAATGAGACTTAGAATGGTGAATCCGAGATTCATCATCCCCCTATACTTAAACCATGCTCGTCCCTGAGCATCAAAAAGAAATGCCATGAAGTGAAATGAGACTGGGTTCCATACCAAGACCATGAACTGAAGGTGAAAGCGAAGCTAAACTCGACCTTTGGATTAATAATGTGGCGGAACTTCTGTGAGACTTAGAATTTCAAAATCAACAGCCCTCAAGTTCTACACATCATTGACACAGTTTCAACTCAGAAGTCATCTTAGATCAATCCTCTTCCCAAAGTATACCCTATGAACATTGAATAACCGACTCATGTGTGTGAAGGGTTTTAGCTCTTCCCATTCAGAATGCCGGACTACCATGCTCCTCTCCTCTCCAGTAACTCGTCCTCGGGGAGTCAGGTATTTCCTTCTAAGGTCTGTCGCGATGTGTTCACAATCGAATGAGGGAGAAGATAGAAGAAAGAGAAAAGAACTGGAGGGTGGCCAGTGTAGTCACCTCTCCTTGTGGAGATAGCCAGTGTAGCCGAGTCTCCACCAAGATCTGCAGGTTTCTGAAGCTTGGACCTTTTTGGTCGGATTTTTATTTGGTAGAATGCTTCTATGTATTTGGAATTTTTGGTGGTTCTGCTTGGATCTTGTTGTGCCCCTACGGATATAGAATCTTTTGTTCCGTACATTTTTTTGGGGTCTTAGAAAAATTGTGCCCAGCCGTCCATCCCTTTTCCGAAGCTTTATTTCAACCCGTACTCCGGTCTTTAGATTTCCACGCTACCAGAAAAGAGACTCACACAGTCTTCCAACATCCCGTCTGGGTTGAGCTAACTGCATAGTGTGAGAGTGCGAATTAATTCCCTATTCCAGAGTGGTACCCAGAATGAAGAGACCAGGTTAGACACTAAGAGTCAAACGCTGCACATTGTCATGTGGAACTTAAGGAATTAAGTCAAAAAGACCTGAAGCTCTTAAAAATCTATTTCTCGGTGAAGTTCCTCTGAAAATTAGGTGGATTAAGGTCAAGCCCAGACCACTCTCGGTATCGGCTCATAACTCGGTTCAGAACCCAATGACTTTTCACAGATGCAAATGCATGCGGTCATGGATGAAGTGCAGGTGTGTGAAATGCAGACACACAATTTTTTTTTCTCTCTTTCTTTTTTTTTCTTTTTTCTTTTTTTTTTCAAGTTATTACCCACCCCGTAAATACATATAGACTTATGCGAAAGTATGAGATATGGGTAAAATATATACATAGTATATATACAGACCCCCCTATACTTAGCGAGTGCTATGTCCTCAGAGAACAAGAAGCGTAAAGAAGACATAGCTCGGGCTAAGCGTAAGAGAGTGAGAAAAAAGAGAAAAGAAAAACAATGAAAGGAAAAGCGGTCAGGAAATGAGGAGAGTATATACGGGTGGATGTCGGTTCCCCCTATACCTATGTTCAGATTAGCCTAAGTACGGAGGGAGGGTGGAGATGGAGCGATTAGGAGTCAGGAGAAGAATGGTATATACAGATGGCATCGGTCTCCCCCTATACTTAGGCCTTGGCCTAAGTAAAGGAAGAAGCTGTACACGGAGGCCGATGTGGTCGGGAGGGAGGGAGGGAATGATCAGATAGATTTTCAATGTCCTCCCTCTGCGTGAAATAGATGACCTCGACTTGAACTGTTTGTTCTTTGGGTGATTCAATGTATGGCTTCAGCATTTGTCCATTTACTGAGAACGGTTGTGCATTCTCTTTGAGTTCGGCAATATCTACGCTTCCATTGGTATGCACATCGATGGCAATGTAGGGACCCGTCCATTTTGATTTTAGTTTCCCATGAAAAATCTTCAACCGAGCATTAAACAACCACACTTTTTGTCCAGGGACAAAGGTCTTCTCTCGAATGTGTCTATCATGCCATCTCTTGACCTTGTCCTTATTAATCACACTGTTGTCATATGCCCGATTTCGGATTTCAATTAGCTCATTCAGATTTAAGTCTCGACATAGTTTCCCAAGGTGACTACTCCAATTCAACTTTTTGATCGCCCATTCAGATTTGTGGATCAATTCTGCAGGAAGATGACATGGCTTGCCATAGATCATCCTAAAAGGTGAAGTACCGAGTGGAGTCTTGTAGGCCGTCCTATAGGCCCATAGAACTTGGTCCAACAGTGTCGACCAATTCTTCCTATCGGGACGAACCAACTTCTGGAGAATGCTCTTCACCTCTCTATTAGAAACCTCTGCCATGTCATTAGATTGTGGATGATACGGGTTGGCTATTCTATGCTCAAATTTGTACTCCTTAGCCAAAGATCTCATCTCCCTGTTCACGAAGTGGCTAGCTCCATCAGAAATCAATACTTTTGGTATCCCGAACCTCGCAATGATGTTATCTTTGATAAACTTACAGACGATTTTGCTATCTGCGGTTCGGGTTGGAATAGCCTCTACCCATCTTGATAAATAATCCACCGCTAACAAGATGTACTCAAATCCATTGCTGTTGGGAAAGGGACCCATAAAATCGATCCCCCATGCATCAAAAATATCACAGAAAATTATTGGTTGCATGGGCATTTCATCTCTATATCCCATAGTCCCTCCCATTCTTTGACAAATCGGGCATGACCGTACAAATTCATTAGCATCCTGAAATAAGGTCTGCTAGTAAAATCCACATTGGAGTATCTTGTGTGCGGTTCTCTTTCCCGAATGGTGTCCTCCAGCCTCGAGAGAGTGACAGTGTGTGAGGACACTCTGATATTCCTCCTGAGGAATACATCTTCTCCAGACACAATCCGGTCCTTCATAGAAAAGGAAAGGATCGTCCCAATGGTATTTTCTCGAATCTGACTTTAATCGATCAATCATTTTTTTGGTCCAACCATAGGGAACCTTCTTGGAGACAAGATAGTTCACTATGTCGGAATACCATGGGGTTGAATTAATGACACAAACCGATTCGTCTGGGAAAGTCTCCTTGATTGGTCCAATATCAGGATGATTGTTTTGCTCGATTTGGGAAAGGTGATCAGCAACAACATTCTTTATTCCAGGTTTATCCTTAATCTCCAAATTAAACTCCTGGATTAACAAGATCCATCTCAAAAGTCGTGCCTTGGCATCCTTCTTATCCATGAGATATCTGATTGTTGTGTGATCTGTGAAGATTGTCACCTTGGAGCCCAATATGTATGATCTGAATTTTTCCAGGGCCCAAACAACCGCGAGCATTTCATTTTCAGTCACTGTATAGTTTCTCTGTGCAGGGTCCAACACTTTGCTCGCGTAGTGAATCGCATAAGGAATTCAATCTCTTCTTTGTCCGAGTACCGCTCCGACAGCAAAATCCGATGCATCAGTCATGATCTCGAAGGGAAGAGACCAGTCGGGAGCTTGTAATATCGGCGATTCACATATTTTCTTTTTCAGGAGCTCGAAGGCCTCTAGACATCTGTGATTTACAATAAACTCAGTGTCTTTTCCTAAGATCTCAGTCAGTGGGCGGGCGATCTTTGAGAAATCAGGAATAAACCGTCGATAAAATCCAACATGCCCTAAGAACGACCTCACTGTCTTGACGTTGGTTGGTGGCTCAAGTTTCTTGATCACATCCACCTTGGCAGGGTCCACCTCCATTCCCTTTTTGGAGATGACATGCCCCAACACGATACCCTCAGTCACCATAAAGTGACTCTCCTCCAGGAGAGTACCAAATTAACCTCCCTGCATCTCTGAAGGACTCGGTCCAAGTGTGCTAAGCATGTATCAAATGAATCACCATGAACCGAGAAGTCGTCCATGAAGACTTCCAGGAAATCACCAACCATTTCGGCAAATACGGCAATCATGCACCGCTGAAATGTACCTGGGGCATTGCAAAGCCCGAATGGCATGCGCTTGAATGCATAAGTACCGAAGGGACATGTGAATGTGGTCTTTTCCTGGTCCTCGAGAGCGATAGCTACTTGATTGTAGCCGGAGTACCCATCAAGAAAACAGAAGAATGCTTTCCCTGCAAGTCTCTCCAATATTTGATCAATGAATGGCAGTGGAAAGTAGTCTTTCTTGGTCGCAGCATTCAGGCGCCGGTAATCGACACAGACGCGCCACGACGTGGTTACTCGGGTCGCGATCTCTACCCCCTCCTCGTTGGTAACCATCTGGATTCCCGACTTCTTCGGGACGACATGAAGGGGGGCTACCCACTTGGAGTCAGAAATGGGGTAAATAAATCCTGCTTTGCACCATTTCTCTATTTCTTTCTTCACTACTTCCCGAAGATTGGGGTTTAATCTTCTCTGAAATTCACGGGAAGGCCTTGCATTATCCTCAACATAAATTTGGTGCGAGCAGAGAGCGGGGTTTATTCCTACGAGATCCGACACAGTCCAACCTATGGCTTTTCGATTTCGCTCAAGGACTTCGATCAGTCTGGATTCTTGGTCCACTGTTAATGATGAGCTAATGATCACAGGGAATTTTTCTTTGGGTCCATTGAGGAATGCATACTTCAGTGTGGGAGGAAGTGGCTTCAGCTCTGGCAATTCTGAATCGTCGATCAAGTCTGGTTGAATGACTCTTGCTTCTGGCTCAGTATCGGTTGGCGGTGAATCACTGTGTGAGATGTTGGTTACCAATTCCGAAGAAAAGTGAGTCGGATCGAGAGAGGAGAATGGTAATTCGGCCAGAGCCGCGTCCGACTCATCATCGATTGACTGTCCCAAAGGTGATGTGATTGACAAATCCAAGAGGGTTTCTGTGTTGTCAAGTGTGTGATAATCTGGGGGTCTAGAAGTCTCAGAGACTGCATCGTGTATTATTTCTTCTTCTGAGGATGTGCTTTCTACCTGTATGTCTGGCAGTTGGTCCCATGGCCCAGTGGTTCTGAGGAGATTGCATTCTGATGTTTCGGCATCTTCAGTTGTGGATTCGGAGTCTGGCCTTTGCCACTTTGTTTGTTTCATCTCCAAGTCCACTTCTCCGCCTGGAGAACGGAATTTCATAATGCCAGTTCCGTAGTCGAATACCGCCTTAGCGGTTCTTAAGAAAGGTCTTCCGAGAATGATTTGTGATTCCTTCCAATGGTTCGGGGTCTCCATGTCCAGGACAGTGAAGTCTACTTTGTATTCTGTACCCTCGATAATGATGATGACATTCTTCACTTCTCCCTTAGATCTTTTAGTGGATTTATCAGCAAATTGGAGTAAAGATGATGATTCCTTTAGAGGGCCCAACTCCAATCGATAATATAAGGCTAAGGGTAGAAGGTTTATGGAAGATCCATTGTCGAGAAGTGTGCGTGCGAATGCTATGCCGCCAATGTGACTCTCCACATAATGGGTGCCCAGATCCCTTTTCTTTCTTGGCAGATGCTGGTTTCTGACGCATTTAGTGGTGGCAACTGTCAAGATATGAGTCTCCACAAATTGACTTGTTCTCTTTGTACGAGTCCGGGTGGGGGTGCATTTTGCCTTCAAGTATTTCTGAAAGGCTGGATTACCTGCCACGTATGGATCAAAGGGTACTTTGACTGTGATGTTTTGTTGGCAGAATTTTTCCATGACTGGGTCATCTTTGATGTTTTTCTTTTGTTTTTCTTTCTTTAGGGCATGGGGGAAAGGAATGGAAGCATTTGAGACAGGAGATAGAGGATCAGAATCAAAAATAAGAGCATCTTTATTCAACTTGGAGTTTTTATTACAATCATAATAATCAAAATCAGGTTGCTGAAAAGGTGACAAAGGTATTTTTGCAGCAACTAGAGGTTCAAGGTCCTCTGCAGACTCCATAGATGCTTTCCCTTTATCTACTGTTGGGATCTTCAGGCGTCCTTCATCTTCCTCCTTGGAAACATCCTCCGGTCGATCTTCCGAGTCTTCATGGTCCGATTCCCTTGCCCGGTCAGGTACGACCACGGTCCTTCCGCTCCTGAGTGACATGGCATTGATTTTGTCAAACGAAAGGATCTCATGTTCAGATGTGGAAAAGTCTGGATAGTATACCTGGTTATTGTGTTGAGATGCGTTGAATTTGTTCAAGCTATTGGGGTTAGCTTGAACCTGGGCGGGAATGGTTGTGGCTGGAGCTGTCTGCTCATCCTTCCAGCGGGACAAGCGGTTGACATCAACCCGTAGATCTTCCAGCTCATTTCGGAAGTGACGAAACTCTTTAAGTATTTGTCTCTGGATGTCGATCGGTTCTTCTGGGGGTTTGGATGATTGAGCTGATTGTCTGGGGGCTTGAGATTGCTGATGGTATTGCTGAGGTTGGTTCTGGCGATTGTAGGGCTGCTGCTACTTCGGTTGCTGGAATGCGGCATTATAGAAAGTGGGTGGGCGCTGATAAGTCTGACGGTCTCCCATATTACCATGTCGGGTAGTGTCTTGGGTGTACCAGATGCCATTCACTTCAAATGTCAGAGGCGGGGCTTCCTTGACTGTCTCAGTTGGTGGGGGCGGCTGTTGGGAAAATTGGGCGTGGGATTGATCATGAGCCCATGGTTGTTGTTGCTCTGCTCCTGGTTGCTCCTGGACATGATGCACATGATATATCGGGACAGTAGGTGCACTAGGCATCCCATCTTGGACACCTTCTCGGTGAGTTCCTCCATCTGCTTCGGGAATTGCGAAATCCTACTGTCGATATCATTCATTCTCTTGTCCACAATTGTCAATTTATCAGAAATAAAGTGCATACTTGGAATCAAGTCCTCAGTTATTTCTGCCACCGTCTGCTTCCCGCCTTTGGCTTGAAGGGTGTTCAGGGAATCAGTGTATGCTCGACTGGCAATTTGAGACCGGCTTGTTTCTACCATCTGCTCCAGTATTTTCTAGACGGTCTCAGCCCCACGTGATGTGTAATTCCCTCCGCAGGCAGCACTAACTAACCCTTGAGTCTCGTGGTTGAGGCTAGAGTAGAGTGATTGGACTAGGATGTTATTGTCCAGATCATGGCAGGGACATTTTTGTAGCAGGTCCTTAAACCTATCCCATGCCTCACAAAGTGGTTCATTGGGCATCTGAGAGAAACTGGTGATGCGGGTCCTCATTTGATTGGTCCGGCTCAAGGGGTAGAATTTCTTCAAAAAGAGGTTTTTGAACATCTCATAAGTCATCACAGTCACCCCCAAGTTTTTCACCCAGTAGTCTGCTTTCCCTTTCAAGGCGAAAGGTAGTGCAGTGAGACGAATGTAGTCTTGGCTGACTTGTGGGTGCCTCAGATTGGAACATATCAGCTCCAGGTCCCTCAAGAATTCATATGGCTCCTCAGTAGTATTACCATGGAATTGAGGTAATTGACTGACAAAGTGTGGCTTCAGTTCATAGTGGATCTCTGGCTCTGGTGGCTGTAAAAAGTTCCACACTGTGTACTGTCCAAGGTTGTATGTGGCTTCCATTGGCACTTCTCCCCAAGCATTCATTTGTTCGAGCTGCTCCCTCAGTAGCTGTTGTTGCTGCTCAGATGCAGCCAGTCTCGCGAGAATCATCTTCATTGGATCTTCATTAGGTTCATCTTCAGGGTCTTTCTTGGAAGATATCTTGGGTGGCATCTTTTTTTCTTTATCTGGAGAATATAAAGGGTTTGAGTTAATAGATTGGAAAGAATTGATGTAACAGTTATTCTCGATCTTTTGTGGTGAGAAATGGACAGGGTGGGTCTGTCCTCCTTCTAGGAGGAAGAAGGAATAGGGTTCTTGGGAAGGGTTTCCCAGAGGCCAAGCAGGTCCAGAGTAAGAGTTTCTCTGGACTTTTGAGGTTGGGGAGTTTGTGGTAGAGAGAGACGAGCCTGAACAAAAATTACCACAATCCTCCATTCTCGGGGTCAACAAGATGTTTTATGATGTAGACACAATTGTGTGGTATTCGTTGATGGACTATTTTCTACGCACAATCAAACACAATACAAGGGTTGTTTCACCAACTCAACTCAAAGTGAAGACCGTAAGGGTCCGGTCAATTATCTTGTTAGTTTTAATTGGTGATAAATTCAATCTTGCAAGTCGTTTAAACGAGCTGTTTAGGTTTGGAGCTTGGCTCTATACTAGTGTGCGTCTCTCTCCTCGCTGCAAGATAAATCAAACAATGTCGGGATTGCTCTCCCGCAGAAATTCTTGATTTTATGGATTTTTTTAGATCGGCTATATTTAGCAGTCCCAGTTTTATTAAGGAGATCACTGTCGAGTTTAGATGAACAGAAATACACGTCTACCGTCCAGTCCTAATTTCTTTAAGACTTATGTGATAAAACAAGAGAGAGGAATTCGGGAAAAGCCGATGCACGCGGAAAACTATGATGAATGCTCAGTTAGAAGACTTACAGTGCCTCCTCGCAATCTCCATGTGGGATGCAATACAGAATTGAAAATTTATACTAAATGCGTGCAAGCCGATGAAAACCGCACCTAAGCAGAAAGTTCTATTAGCGGGGAAGAATTGAATTAAATTTGGCAAAGTTGAACGATCTACGTGCGTCTCAGTTAAAGTGTACTGTGGCTTAAGATCCTGCGAGCACAATCAAAAATAAAATGCTCTAAGAGCTATATGTGCAAGTCTATCCTAATCGCCACTCAAGTCGGGCCCCACCCTCTCCGGAGAGTGAAACAGGCCACGACACACCACAAATAAAGTTCAAGGTCTTTTTTACACACGCGAGAGTCCAAACGGACACCGCTATAAATGAGCAGAAATTAAAAGTGCAGAAATTAAAAACCTAGACTCCACGCTCTCTCACGACTCGACTCGATCTTAATTTAATTGCGGTTTCTTCGGGTGTCGGTGAAGATGCGTCGGTTCCTTGAAAAACCGCTCCACGTGCGTCGGGTACCTCGCAAGAAAAATAAGAGAGAGAATGTAAGAGAGTGACTCAGAAAATAATAAAATAAATGAAATAAATGCTGAAAAATAAATACAAGAAATAAAATGGGATTTTACAGTGAAAAATTCGGGGGTCAGACTACCCGAATTCGGAAAACCGAACAAAAATTTTCAGAACAAAAAACTAAGCCGTTTGCCACCCCGGCAACGGCGCCATCTGACGAGTCCGAATAAAGCCGCATTAAGAATGTATTTTTAATGTTAGTTCGTGAGAATAATTAGAGTCGTTCGTTGTAGGCGGCGGATCGGAAACAGTCAAGAAATAACCACAATTTTTAATCAAATTTAATCAAGTGGTTTTTATGTTTATTTTACTTGGGCAAGTCCCAAGGTCGATCACAAGGAGGCAAAGGAACAACCTAGAGTTGTGTCTATCCAATTTTTAGTTCGGTTTTCAAGGCGGTCTTTTTTTTGAATTTTTCACTGCAATATGACATGCAAAATGCAAATTCGGCCTATTTTAGGGACTAAAATGTAAATTTCAATCAAACGATGTCCGAAAAATACGAAACTTAGCCGAGATGTAAAAGATGATGAAATGAGTGCACTGTAATGTTTTTGGAATTTTTGGATGTAATATGAATTTTTTTATGAATTTTTTATGCAAACAGAATGAATTTCAATATTTAATTATAATAAATATTAAACCTACTTATTTTCGAGAGATAAAATTATCTAAGATCTATCACTAGGTGATGGATCTCAGAAAAATCCTAAATCTCAAAAATGTGGGGTCTAATACCTATTAAGAATCAAATATCCACAGCATGTCAAAATGTAGAGAATTAAAAGATGAACATCATGCTATTTTTAAATAAACATAATAATGTAAACTAGAGGTCTAAAATGCACGAGGAATGCAGGGGTACAGATGTAAATAAAGTAGACAAAATATGAAAAAGAATGAACTGCGGGGGGCCTAATTGCAATTACCTATGAAACTGGGAGTTCTTATGCAAATTAACCACGGGGGCACGTGCGGAGCACGTGCCTCTGGCTGGAGGGGACCTCTGCGTGAATATGAGGGTCTTCGGGGGGCCCTGGTGCAATTTACCCCCGCGTCACGTGCGTGGCACGTGACCGGGGGGGACTGACGATGGGTGACGTCCCCCCGCACGTGCCTCACACGTGGGGGGTCTCGGGCTGCGAGCCCGGCGGCGAGGCGGCTGAGGAGAAACGGACGAGGCGGACTGGGCGTCGTATTGTCGGCCTTCCTCTGGCCGACACACGGCCAAGCGGGCGGCGAGGTGGTGTTGGAGTCGATGGCGAGCGGCGAGGCGTTGGTCGGCGGAGAAGACGAAGGTCGGGTACGACGAGGCGGAGGCCGGGCGTAGTGTTTGCGAAGTCGAAGACGATCGTTGATGGCCGGTGGGCGTAGGCGTTGGTGAAGTCGTTGGCGATGGAGTCGGAGACGACGCTGGAGTCGAGGCGGGAGCGTTGGTCGTAGCTCGGCGGATTTGGCGAAGCAGAGGGTCGATGATGGGGTGGCGCGGTGGCGATGGCGTGGTCGACGAGATGGAGTAGGGGGAGTAGCAGAGGAAGAGATAGATAGATAGAGAGAGAGAGAGTATACCTGAGGAGATGGAGGCTCGACAGCGAACTGCGGCCGGAGCGAAGCAGCGGCGGAGGGCTTGAGCTGCGGCGAGGAGCGGCGAGCTTCTCGGATCACGCCGGCGAGGATGGTTGTCACGATCACCTGGAGAACGGAGGATGGCGTGGACTGGGGGCGTCGGGATTCTTAAATAGGGTGAGAGCGGAGGTGGTTGCGAGGATAAAGGAGCGGCGGTTGAGGAGAGAGGCGGCGGCCGTTGGGCGTCGAGGGAGGCGGCGCGGTCAAAGGAGCTCCAGGCGGTTGGTGGCTGGCGAGGTGTGCGGCGGAGGTTACGGAGGCGGGCCTGTTGGGGAGGAGACGAAGGCCAGCGGCCGTTCGATAGGTCGTAGATCGAACGGTCGTGGCGCTACCACGTGGCCAGGAGGTGAAGAAGAGAGGGACGCGGCACGTGCGGAGCACGTGCCTGGGGGCACGTGCCTCGCACGTGCGGCCGATTTTAATTTAATTAATTTTTTTTAATAAAAACGAGATAATAAAAACCCCAAAAAACGCTGACACGTGGCGGCCTCTGGGGCTGCCACATGTCAGCACCAGAAAATTCGAAAATAAAACCCTTTGTAAAATCAAAAAGAAATATTAAATGACCTCGGATTGAAAAAGTTCCTTCACTAAAAATGCTCGTCTCGGCGATATCTACAACTTTCATGAAGACATCAAAGCCAAAATCGGTCAAATGTAAAAAGTGAATTTTTGGGGTATCCCATGTACATAGAATACCTTGATTTTTGGGTTTTCTAATTTTTTGTCATTTTTAATCGCGATAAAAAACCAAAAAAAATATGGAAAAATCGAAGATGAATAAAAGACACTTAATTCTAATTTTTTTGGATTTTTAATGATAAAAAAATATGTACATAAAATACAGGTCAAAAAGCCGCGAAAATATACAAAAGAGGCCTAAAACCCAACTTTCACATACGAGCTCCGATTCACTTGAACTTGGTCTTGTTTTGAAGGTAATTGAATGTACATTAGTTCAAAAGTGAGTAGGATCAAATCGGACACTGGATGGGGAAGATATGTGGCTTTTAGTCCGAAAATCCTGAAACTAGGGTTTGGGTTTTTGGTCCACTTACCAGGGTTAATTATTTTTTTGTATTTTTTTATTTATTTTTGTTAGTGATGTGTACACAGTGGAAGTGGGTTTGTGGTATTCGGTGTTAGCATGGAGGAGTTAAAAATAGGGGAAGTTAGGCTAATTACAGGTTATTTTTGGCTTGGATTTTTGGCTTCTTATTTTATGTAGAAATTAATGCTAAAATGCAATTCTTATGAAATCGTGCCTGAATGCTAATTATGCAGAATAAATGCAGAAATATTATTGATTTTGAGGGACTTGAGCTTAATTAATGAGAATTAGAATGGTGAATCCGAGATTTATCACATGCCGATGATGATCGTAATTGTTGAATAATCCTTATGAAAATCTAAGAACATATTCTGTCATACATATGTGCTCTCGACATTTAATCATGAATGGCATGGTTCATTGCACCATGCAGAATGGTGGCTCTATAAGAGATGATGTACTCAAAATATTTTAGTACCTACCTGAACCAATGTTTTAAGAGTTTAGATGGATGTAGATACGATGAGTGTCATCATTCTACTGTCTATACTCTGGTCATTCATGAAGCTTCAAAATATTCATATTGTATGAATTGAATGAATCATGCATAAATGTTGAAATACTCTTATATTGAAATCTTTTGAATTCAACATAACAGATCCTTTGTCTTAAGCAATGGTTGTTTATAGATAAAGAGAGCGCAGTGGAAGCATGGGTTGGACCCAAGAAAGAAGGAAAGTCAAAAGAGTTGATTGTACTTCTGTGATTTCCATATGACATCCAAATAGTTGGATGAATGCCAATACTACAATATGACGATGTATTGATAGTGTGACTATCTAGTCTATCTAGAATCCTTAGAGAAGGACCCGGATAGTGCATCGGAATAATCTACATCTACATTTAGTCATTGAAATTCACTTTCTTATTTGATAAGATCAAAGTCTAATAATTGTATCTCATTCTTCTAATAACACTTGCAATTGGTTGTTTATGTTTTAGAAGACTAGAAAATTTGATCTTAAGGTTTAATAGTCATCCACATGGATGTTAATGCTATTGTTGCAATAACCTCTATTGGATAAATAGACTTCCTAATTTCATGGGAAAGCCCTTAGTCTTAGAGAATGTCTATATGACCTAGATATTTGAATACACTCATTGTTTATTTTTAAATATTGGGAATAAACATGAATTCTGGAATAGACCTATCATAAAGAGTTATGATGGAGATATTTCAGATAGTAATCTAAAATCTAGTGGATTATACTAAATTAGGAAATTAATGAATGGTTCATTAACATTTCTAATACTGAAATTAAACTTTAAAAGATCAATAGGAGAATGAAGATCATTTGACAATGATCTGGCATCAAGCCTTGGACATCTGTCTGTTGATGTAATCAATAGACTAGTAAGAGATGAAACTTTAGATTGTCTAAAGGTTCAAATCTTACATATATGTGAATATTATATTCAGAAGTAAAAATATCCAATACACCCTTCCTTGGAGTGGTGTAAGATGTCAAGGTATTCAAGATCTCATACATATTGATGTATGTGAATCATCTAAATCAGAATAAACATTATGGATATGTGATATCTATTGATGATTACTTGTGATATGAGATTTCTTCTCTTCACTTAGAAACCTTTGAAATGTTCAAAGATTTCACAATTTTGATTTAGAACCAAAGTTTGAAGGAAGATGAAAATGAATTTGATCTAATCTAGGTAGTTAGTACCTATTAGATGAATTCATGGAATACATATGGAGAAAGGAATGCCATTCCTATCTCAATCCTCCTAATACACCTAAACTCAAGAGAGTTGTAGGGAGATACAATTAGATAATGTATGACATGATTTGATAAATGATGAATTTTACCATAATTACCTATTAGTTTCCAGGAATATATATAGTAGAGACTACAATATATATCCTTAATAAGGCTCCAGGCATGTAAGATGGAATTTAGCACCTGAGAGTGCTACTTTATTAAGAAAATAAAGGATGGTATTGGATACCTTCTTTATGACCTTGATATTCTTAAAAGATTTCATATATGAGAATGTGATTCTTAGATGATGAGACTCTTGAGAATCAAGATGAAAATGAAGTAAAGGAACTCATTTAGTCTTGAGAAGATAATGAGGCTTCTAAAATTGGAAACTAAAAGGACAATAAAAGCTGAAACAATAATACCTCTTCAAATTATTTTGAGGATGGATTTCAAGTGTTAGTTGAATCTGACAATGATCTGACTTCATGTGATGAAGCTTCTGAAGATCATAACATGGAAAGATGGATGTTAGCAATAAAGTCTAAAGTAGACTTCATACACAAATGTTGTATATGGACCCTCGAGGATCCACCTATATGGGTATGACCCATTAAGGTGTAAATGGATCTTCAAGAGAAAGAGGGAACCTAATGAGAAGGTAGAGACCTTCAAAGCACGGTTTGTAGCCATGAGCTACACACCTAAGAGAAGACATCTCTTGCGATGAGACTTGATGTTCAGTGACCAGACTTAAAACCATCGTGATATTGCTAACTATAGCTACACAACTTGACTTTGACATCATTAAGATGGAGGTCAAGATTGCATTCCTTTATGAATACCTCTCCGAGGATACTCATTGAAGTAGCCCCATGGCTTCATGATTGAGGAAAGCAAGGTGTGAAAGCTAAAGAAACTCTGTCTATGGACTCAAATAATCTTCTTGTCGTTGGAACATAAGATTTGATGAAATTATAAATGTTATGATTTCAAATAGAATCTTGATGAACCATATGAAGCTAGTGGGAGTGCCATTGTGTTCATCATGCTAAATGTAGATAATATCCTAATCATTTGGAATAATATAAGGATAATAATAAGTGTTTTATAATACGGTTGTTCCATACCTCGAGATATGATCTCAAGGATACCTCTTAGATCTTAGTTCTGAAGTTGTTCAAAAGCAAAGAGAAGAGGGTATTGGGACTATCACATTAGTGGTACACCTTGGATATATTCCATTTTACGGAAAATTCTAAGAAAGGATTCCATACCTTGAGACACGGCACTAACCTTTCTAAAGGGATAACACCTCAAGGAGTTGAGGAATTGAATGCTAAAAACTGCTTGCCCTTGTGCATCAGTTACAAGAAGCCAGGTGTATGCTAGATGTGTACAAAAGCCAGATGCCTGCCATGCAGTGGGAGTAGTAAACTGTTACTAATCCTACTATGGAGATAGAACACTTGATTGCAGTAATAACAATATCATTAAAGATGACAAGCCTTTAGAGATAGTGATCTCTAAGTCTTATCTTCAAAAAATTAAGACTTTATAGATGGAGATATAAAAAGGTATTAACTACGAATACCTTAAGAGATACAGATCTCCAGGAATAAAGTGTATTCTGATAATGATAAATAGAAATTACATGTTATAATAATTATTGAGATGTTGTGTCAAGGACACTATGACTGACATGGTTGAGTATTTATTGCATGAGATGCAACATTCGCATTGGATGCGAACACTGTCACGGGGAGATATGCTAGTGTCGTAAAAGGACTTGGCATAGTCTCTTGGGAACAGAGTAACTAATCAGCTTACCTAGCGAATTTCTAAATAGCCTATAATTTTCACATGAGCGTGGGTTTAAATGATTAGATCATTTATGGCTCTTTGGGCTAGTGGGAGATTGTTGGACATACGAGCCCACGGCGAGCCATTACGCAATAAATGTTATTGCTAATATCATTACCTGGTCTGAAATGAAGAAAAACCAATTTGCATAATAGGTTCCTTAGTACAATTAGGGTTATGTACCATGGTCGTCTTAATGATCATAAAGTTGTTGATTCAATTATTGATACATAGAGGCTGGTGCTTGGATGAAGATCTAAAGAGTTAGATTGAGGACTCATTAAGTACTACAAATGATTATTAAGAGAGGATCTCCAGCATGAGTAGGAGATGACAATCCTTTCTCACTTGGCTGATATCTGATCGACCTCTTGATGCAGGTCCTCTGCATGGGAATAGAGATTAGGAGGTGTCAGATTAGTTAGGTCAAATAGTTGACTTAACGAGATCGAGATAACCAAAGTCCTATGTTGTATACTGTCACGATATAGGCATGCATCCTCTGACTAGAGACAGATGTGTTACTATATGTCTGAGTACGTACATTTGCAGACCAATAGATTGATGACCTAATCAAGGTCTATACACCGGTGTGCTGGTGTGCATACAAGGGCATATGAGTAATACGATCTCTCAAAGGGATTATACAGGTTCATTTCATGAATCGGAAGACATGAGCTCACTCATGAGATATTGGGAAGAATCAAATTCCGCACGCGGTCGTCTCTCTTTGGAAGCTTGACTGAATTTGTAAGGTTTGATATATACTTTTGGAAAGTATATGATCAACACCTAGGTATGATATATGCTTTTGGAAAGTATATGATCTATACCGACTTCCAATGATCGAATGAGAAACTTAATGATAAAACCCTGAAGTAGATAGTGTAAATTTGATCTTATACTTCTGGTTTGTTCTAGGTCTTCCAGTATGCAGGATGTACATGTATTAGGAATGCCTTAGGGTGATGTGATCATAAACGGTTGCATAACAATGACGCTTCCATTCCTAGGGAGTGATGAAATAGGTCTGGATTTTAGTGACTCCTCTAAGTAGAGAAGTAATATTATCTTGGTCCAAATGTTGGACATTGATCTGAATGTGATTCAGATGCAATGAGAAGATTAGATTTGTGATCTTGATTTAATCAAGCATCTATGGGAGGCTCGAGATCTGGATTTAAGATACGATCTTAATATCCATGTCACTATACGTGGAACAATACAATCGCCATGTCCTTATCTCCAAAGATCCGCGGAGAAAATGCATTATCCTTGAAAGAGTTCAGAATAATTTCATTATTGATATATGTATCCGAGCATTGACAAAATGTATAATTAAATGTGATTTCATTATAATGAATAATATGAATTTGATTCATAAGGAGAGTTATCTTAGATAATTAAATGTGATTTAATTATAAAAGATGTAAATAATGTGAATGTGATTCATATTATTTGGGAACATGAGAATAGAGATCCAAGATGATTAAATGTGATTTAATTATCATGGATATTTAATAATGTGGATAGCACTATCCATTTTAATCAAATATATATTATAAATGTGACTTCTAATATATAAGAGAGAGCTATTTGTAATTTACATTTGTTAATTTAAATGTTAATGTGAATTGGATTCACATTGGACAATTAATTGAAAATGTAATTCATATTTTATTTTGGGTTGTGAATGTGATTCACAATTTTCCAATGGCAAGATTGCAATATTCACAAAATAATTATGAATTATTTTTGTTGAATAATTTACAACATGTGTTGCTGTAAATCATGGAGATTTCCATGGAATAATATAATCTCGTGAGATATCATGAGATTACATGACATTGCCACCAAATTTGATATTATGGAAGGAGACAATCTTCATTCCATAATCTCCATACTTGATTGATTTAATTTTGGATTAAATCATATTGAATTAGCAATATATATTTAATCTAAATTAAATTAATTGTTGTTGGTTTTTACCAGCAAAATCTTAGCCATTAAAAGAAACACAAATCAATGAGAGCCATTGGATTTGTGTTGCCCGTGGATTGAGATCCATGGATCCCAATATATTATAAATAGAAGGGCATACCATGCACTTCATATGCTAATGAGAACATAAGGCCCTCTCTCTCTCTTTCTCTCTACACGCCATCCTTCTCCTTCTCTCAATTGGTCGTCCACCATGCATGCCCTAGAGAGATTCTCCATCGCCGCAACATTGTCGTTATGTTGCCCGATCGTTTGCTCGTAGATCTCTGTCTCCTTCGGTATGCCTCGCTCGTGAAGATGTCGGATCTCGTGTGTCATGATCAGGAGATTCACCACTTGGATGATCAACATGGATTGCGAGAAGCACATGTTTCGTCAACATGCTCGCAAGCATCTCCTCCATCGGATGGGACTTGAGACAGGAGGTCTCTTCATTTAGAGACTCGATTGCAACCACGTTTCAAGAGGTAATCATATTACTTGTTTGTGGTTTAGATAAAATGATACGAGAAGTGTTCTTGGATAATATGGTTTAGTCACATGAAAATTTTTTAATTTCCGCTGCCTCGAGCGACTAGTGCAACTAGTCGCTCACGATCGCATACGATGTGATCCTCACGTTTCTGTGATGCACTTAAGGATCTCCCCATATCCTTCAGCTAGAATCTCTGTAATTTGATCAATAAAAGGCAGCAGGAAATAATCCTTCTTGGTTTCTCTATTCAATCGTATGTAGTCCACACAAACACTCCAAGAAGTGGGTACCCGAGTAGCTATCTCCTCTCCAGACTCACTCACAATTGTAGTGATGGTTGTCTTCTTAGGCACCGCATGCAATGGACTAACCCACTTGGAGTTGGAGATGGGGTAGATAAAATCGGCTCTCCACCATTTTGATATTTCTTTCATTACCATCTCTCGAAGATTCAGGTTCAGCCATCGCTGGAACTCACGAGACGGCTTCACGTCCTCCTCGAGAAAGATATGGTGGGAGCACTGAGTCGAACTTATCCCCTGGAGATCAGCTACACTCCATCCTGTTGCCTTGTGGTTCTTTTCATGAACCTCCATCAATCAAGATTCTTGCTCTCCAATCAAATCCGTTGAGATAATGACTGGGTACATCTCATGCTCACTCGCAAAGAACCTATACTTCATCGACTACAACAAAAGATTCAGTTCAGGACAACTAGGGGCTAGCAAATCTGGCCTCTGAAAGGTCTAAGTGAATGTAACCACATTTGAATGGGAGAACTCTCGCTGATAATGCAAAATTGGTGAAGACTACCCTACTGGTGTATCTGTACTCGGTGCTGGCATAGTCAACACCATAGTTGTTGGCTCTATGGAAATCAGACAAGGAAATAAATCATCATATTCTACCCATTTTATGTTTGAATCCGAGGGATCTGAATCAGAACCACAAGATACAAAATCTGCTTCGCTGTCCTGAACGCGGCTGTCAACCTCAAAAATGTCGTTGTCCAAGAGTGTGTTCCCTGGACTCTCCTCTGCTAGAAACTATGAATCCAAAGCACCTGACGATGAGAGAAGGATTCATGAAACGGGATCTGACCATGCGACTTCATCATCAGTGATCACAAAGTCACACTCCTGATGGATGTCTCGCATTACCTCTGTCGTCTGCTATGTATCACTGAACTACTCTAAGCAAGTTGAGTCTCATGCTTTGGTCTCATCGATTGTCTCTGTTTGTATACTCTCGCCCTCGATGCGAAAGTATACCTTCCCACTATCATGGTCGGACACTGCTTTGGTTGTGGCCAAGAATGGACGTCCTAGAATGATGGGGGTATCGATCACAGATTCAGGGATCTCCATGTCCAACACAACGAAGTCCACGGGGAATTTAAGGCCCTGAATTGTGATGACCATGTCCTTCAACAACTCCTTCGGCCTATTGGCAAATCTATCAGCAAAATGAAGGACTATATTTCTCTCTCGAAGAGGGCCAAACTCGAATCGGTCGAGTAAGGCTGTCAGAAGGAGGTTGATGAAAGAGTCATTGTCTAATAGAGTGCGGTCGAATCTCTGCTCATGAATGTGGCTTCTGACGTAGGGAGCTCCTGCATCTGGCCTCTTGGCTGGCAGGCGGTTCTGGATGGCGAAGCCGGTGGTACGAATCAACACATGGATTTCTGCATGATGATTCCTCTTCTTCCTGCGAATAGTAGTCTTCTCTCTTAAGTTCTTATTGAAGAGCGGGACGTGCTCAAGTGCCTCCTATAGAGTAAACTAGATATGGAATCTATCAATAATCTATTGGATGAGCTCTACCTGCTGATTTTTTCGGATTTTCTTCTTTATTCCCCTTCGCCAAGCGATGTGCTTGAGGGAAGCAGATGGCTAGGCCCTCCTCAGATAGAGGACTAGGAAAAGGTTCCTATTGTTGAGAAGGTATGGAATCTATACAAGTATCATCAATCATCACATATGGACTCATAGATGAAGAAACCATTCCTTTATTATTTTTTTGGAATTTTTCGTAATGACCCATAGTACAAAAACTAGAGGTGACACAACTAGAATAGAAGTGGTCAGCCCGTAAAAGAAACTCTGTACTAAATTGGGCTTGGATATGTCGTGATGTGGACATCGATCGATGAGATCACGGAAATGATCCTACGCCTCATGGAACTGCTCGTTGGGGATCATGGAGAAATTGTTGATCAGAACTCATGCTGCATTCGTCCGGCCAAATGGATAGTACTTATTCAAGTACTCGGTCCGGAGCTGCTCCCACGAAGTCACATATCTCCCAAAATGCTTCATCCAGTAGGTTGCTCTATCAACGAGGGAGAATAGAAATGCCATCATGGTATCCTCATCCATGAATCTGTCGTAGACAGTTCTGCAGATCATCTCGAACTACTACAGGTGTAGATGCGGCTCCTCGGTGGCAAGCCCATGGAACTTGGGCAAGAGATAAATGGTCTGGGGAGGGAGCTTAAAGTCTCCCAGAATCGCCAGAAGCTAGATCCAATAGTGTGTAACAGTCGCATCAGGGTTCTGTAACTCCCTCCTCAGTCTGGCGGGTCTGGCTTGCTCCTTTGGTTGTCCTCCATCTACTCCTCCACCATCTGGGATCTCTCCACCGCCTACCATCTATTGCTCCTCTCTGTCAGCTCGCATCTAGGTCAGTTTCTGGTGCACCTCTGCCATAAAGGCTCCTTGGTTTCTAATCTGCCTCAGCATTGTCTCCAGGGAGGATAAAAGTGTATTGTTGATGGTGCTCTAATCTAGAACGTACGCCAAACCCTGGAGCTATCCATCGATGTGCTCCTCACTGCTTGCCATCTCGTGGGTCTCTATAAAGGCAAAAGACCCCAACTCAAGTGCCTTCAAATGAACAAATATATGTTTTGATCTCTACTTGAGTACATCGAAACTGGAAAAAGGGTGGTCGAGGGGGAACAGGGCATAATCGAACTCAGGTTCGAAGAGCGGGTCTAGTCTCTCCCGAACCTGCCTAGATGAATGGGGCGGAGTGATCGAAAGTAGTACTACCAAAGGTAGCCTAAGGGACCTCCGGCCCATCATAGTAATATGGAAGAAGATGTGGATGGGATCTGAAACAAACAAATCAAAAGTCAAACCCCAATTTCACCTACGCAACACGGAGCTGATGATCGTGAAGGTTCTGTCAATAAATCGTCAATTTTATTTAGGTGATAATTAAGTCTTGCAGAGCGATTAAGCGAGTTGTTGGGAACCCGATGCTCCCGAGAGACTGGCCCAATCCTAAAGCTAGATCTTTCCCAGCCAGTGCAACTTGCGGACCATTTACCGACTACCTGATCAACTCGCTCTGTTAAGTATATCGTGACCCGCTTTGTCGGAGACCGGAGCGATCCTCACTAGAGAACGACTAACCTCGAGACTAGTAGTCTAACGAGAGTTTAGGTATGGCTCTAGCCTAGTGTGCATGTCACTCTCTTGCGCAAGCAAACCTAATAATGAGGTTATGACTCTCCCAAGACAGATTTTTAAGTGAAGTGCTTTCAGGATAAGGTTTGATTAGTAGTCCCAATTTTATGATTTCTTTTTTATGATATTTTTCAATAATCAAACAAACGCATAACAAATTTTTCGATCTCCTGATTATTTTAAGTCCACAAACAGGGGAAGAAGTCGAAAAACCCGATGCGTGATCAAAACTTATGATGCATGTAAAGTCAGAAATGCATACATGTCACCATCACTCTACATGAAGGTGATTCGCGCATAAATTAAAGATAGAAAAATGATGCAAAAAGAAAATGAACTTAGATGAGAAATTTCTCAGATCATGAAGAACATTAGTTAACTGGCTAGAGAGAGAGATCGATGTCTGGTCTCAGATGTCGATCGGTGTCCGCCACAACAGATCCTGTACGCGGTATATACAGCCTCTAGCGGCACATGATCTCTCACTCAATCATAATAACTTTTTATTATAATTTTTATTAAGGTCCAATTACAAACTATGGGTGCAGACAAGATATTACAGTTGGGTCGTAATTACTTACATCGCAATCAAAGAAATTCCTAAATCTAGGGGCCAAATTCTTCAAGAATCAAAGGAAAGAAAATGCGAAGAAAACAAAACCGATGAAAAACCGCGGTGAGGTCCCCCGAGCACACCAATGATCAGCAAAATAGACTCTGATATGCCAAGTGTCCAAGAAAGAGTCTGAGTGTCCCTGTGTTATTACAATAATAATAATGTGCTGGAAAATAAAAACTACTATATCCTATATAACTAATTTCCTCCTGGCCTCTTGCTCCTCCTCCAATGTGGTTACTCCTGTCTAAAATAGAAACATCCTTGAGCGGCCCCTCACATAAAAATCAAAGCAAAGAGAATGCCAAAAAAACTATATAAAATAGAGAAAAAAGCAAAAATAAAAGGAAATCTGAAACGACTATAAAGCCGTGCTCCTAGGCAACGACGCCATTCTGATGAGTGACCAACCGACTAGGGAGGAGTCTTAAAAATAGTCATGGGTCATTGCGACCCCCAATCAGCCAATCAGACTCAACAAGAAAATAAGAGAACTACTCAGTTAAATCAATCGAAATAAGAGAATGTCAGCGGTCTCCGTTTTTTATTTAATATGGTAAAATGACCATGGCCGAACACAAGGAGCACGGAAATGTACGAAGTAGTCGGAAATCAGATGAATAAAAACAAATTTTTGTGGTTTTTAATTTTTATTATTTTTAATATTTTCAAAATAAGAAAACAAATAAGCAAGCAAGGCTAAAAATTAGTTTCAGCAATTATTATTAAGAATAAAAAAGCTCAAAAAATAGAAATAAAAAAGTTTGTATGTTTTTAAAATATCCAGATGTTTATGTCAATTTTATGGGATTTTTTAAATTTTTATATGATTTTATAAAAACTAAAAAGGGTAAACAAGGAAAACAATGCACAACCAGGACAAAATTACAAGTTAAAAATACTTAAAGAATCCTAATATCCTAGGTAGAAATTTTAGAAAAAAGTAAATAAAAATATCTATCGATAGAAACTGGAATTATATATATTTTTTATTTTTTTAAGAATTTTTTAATCATTTTAATAAGTTTTTGAGTCTTTTGCAAATTTTAGGGTTTTTATAGTGATTTTTAAAGAGAAAATTGTATTGGAATGAAAGCACACTAGCATATAAAATTTTGTTATAACTGTTGAGATAATTTTTATATTTTTTGGTGTTTTAAAAACTAGACAGAATGGTTTTTTGGGGTTTTTTAGAAAATATCAAATAAAACTAAATTAATTCAGCAAAATTACAATAAATATTACATGTTAGCAGGAGCTAAGAATTTTTGGAGTTGATTTAGTAATTATTTGATTAAAAACAAAGCACACAGCACATAGGGACCTAATTGCAATTATAAGAAACCTCAGGGACCAAACATTAACAAGGACTATAAGCACAGGACCTGATTTACAAAAATCCTAGACAAACACATGCCTCTCATATGAGTCAGGCTAAGAGGGGTATAATACAAATACTGTAAATAAATATTCAACCATTAACAACTAAGAAGTTTAGGGCAGAGCGTGCAAATAACCCACAATATCATGTATCAGGCCACGTGCAACACATAAAGAGGGACTGAAATGCAAATACTAAAAACTAGAGATTCCATCTATAAAATAATTGTACTACAACTTTATTCTCAGGACTATGTAAGGAAGCATAAAAGTGTGGGATAACATATGCAATATACCCAATAGCGCGTGAGGCACGCGTGATGACTCTGACGGTCCTGATCAACCTCTACGCAAAGATATGACGATGAAGAGGGTTTCAAGAACGTGTGTTGGTTATTCTCTGCTACAGTGCAGATCTGTCGGCTTGAAAAGGGGTGGGACGTGTGGTGCAGATCTGATGCCTGCTCAGATCGACCATTAAGAACGATGTGTGTGCGCACGGCCATGACCAGATCAGGAAGGCAGAGCCCCTTATCAACGATGGAGAGGATAGATGGAAGAACTCATTGAGGATGAGCTTCAACAGAGGAGGGATCGAGATCCACTACTCCGATGAAGGATCAGAGGAGTCATGCATCATCGTGAAGGTGGTCTGCGTCTGGTGGGAGGCTAGGATGGAGGAGACAATGATCAGATGTGCTGGATGAGGGGGCCTCCGCCTGGAGCTGCTCTGCTAGGGAGCTGGACTTCCACCAGAAGTTCCTATCACGATGGGGAACATGCAAAGGATAGAAGGACTCAGGGCGAAGCTCCGATCCGAGTTATGGAAGCTATAAGTGAAAGAAGCGAGGGTGATACGAGAGTTGGGTCTCCGACATACATGGAAGGAGGGGACCCAGCCTCAATCTCTACCTAGGAGTCGAGACAAATGATGATCAGATTGTAGTGTGAGGTGGAGGGCGATGCATAGATTCGATCGGAACGGGTTGATGCGAATGACGGGGCTCCGACCAGCTGGTCAGAGTAAATGAACGTGTTGCGGAGCTAAATATAAGATTGAACAGAACTAGAAACTCAGGGCATAATAAGCAGTACTTGAGGGTTTGGATGAACTCAGGAATGTCTGGCGAAGATGGGAGTCGGGTTGTGGCCTCGACCAACCTGTGGAAGGCCGAGAGGCTAGACGCGACGGCGCTCGTCGGCCACGTAGCTAAGCTTTGTAAACCATGCGACCAAACTCCGATCCAAGGATGCCCTCTGATAGTTGTCACTCATCCAAAGGTGCCTAGGGGTGGAAGAAGGGGTGAGGTACGAGCTACGATGCCAAGAGGGGGAAGAAGAGGTTTTATATGTTGCTCCAGGGTTTAGAAAGATCAGCGAAAAGCACGGAACCATAGAATGATCCGGACCGGCAGAGGGACCCGCGAGGATGTCGGGGGAACGAAGATTATCGGGTCTAAATTTCGAGGCAAACGGAGCTCGGAGGTGGGCTGGAGGATTTCGAGATGAAGATCTGGCGAACGCTATCTGGGTCTGACCCAGGAAGGAGGAGGCATTGACCAGAAGTCAACAACCAATCTTGACCAATCAGAAAATTCGATTTTACAAAATATTTACAAAATCAATAAAAAATAGTAAATTATTTTTAATGAAAAAGTTTTCACAATAAAAAATGTTTATTATTTTCCAAACTATTTTTCTATGATTTTTAATTATTTTTATGAAAAATAAAGTGTTGTATATACATTATATAGTATTATATATAGGTATAATATACCTATGTATTTTTCATAATTATTTTTATTTTGTTATTCTTACAAAAATACCCCAATTTTGTGTTTTATTTATTTTTAGCATGTTTTTAAGGGTACAAAATAATTTTTTTTTTATTTTTTTGATTTATTTACAGGTATCTAATAAATAGGGAAAAAGATAGATATACATGTATTATGTAAACCTAAGAAAGGATTTTACTTTTATTTTATTTTTATTTTTCTTATTTTTATTTTTATTTTTGTTTTATTTTTAGAAATATATACAAGGAGGTAATAATAGTATTTTATTTTATTTATCCAAAATAATTATTTACATATATAGGTAATATGTTCAATATAGAGTCAGTCCTATCTCTCTCTACTTATTTTATTTGAAGGTCAGGCAAAGGCATGACCTTCTCTTTGTGTTCGGGTCACTCTGTATTTATTCTAAATACCTCTTTCCTTTTTATTTTCCTTTATTCTTTTATTTTTGCACTAATACAAGCTAATTATACAATGTTAACACATGCATGTTGAATGCTAACTTATTGTATTTACACCTATTTACACGATGCTTTGCCAAGATAAATAGATAAAATAAAAGAATAAATAGTGAGAATCAGGGATTCATCACCTCCCCCAGTACAAAAAAAATCATCTCCCATCCCTGGGGAAGATTGGACTCTTAAATCGACGAGACCTTCCCAGACATTACATAGGTCAGGGAGAACTCCACCCTTCTGATTGAATTTACCCACAACCTTTGCAAATAAAAAGTCCTTTCTTGTTGGATAAACCACACTCAACCAACCTTTGACCCATCACCCCTTAAAGCCTCCACCTACCCTCCACCCCCATACTAAATCCAACTCCACCCACTACACCAAAGCAATGAGATAGACTTTCTTTTTTAGTAATGAAATGGCATGCTTCATTATCTCCCCGACAAATCAATTACAACTCAAGCGTTAATGCTAACACACGTCTAACTTCTCCCTAGAAGAAAGTACTCAAGATGTGTCATTATGAGAATGACAAGTTCCCCTTCTGGAACACCTATCTTATACATGTGGGGTCCCACAAGTGTGACTGCCCAATTGCACCCGCCAAGCCTTAGTTAACTCCCAACTAGACTTGCTACTTAGTTTTGAAACCCTACCTTAGAACGATGCATCCCAATCCTTTCATATTCCATCTTCCTCAAAAAATACACCAACCAATTGAACTTCTCATACAACATCCTCACACACTTTCACACCATATATCATCTAAAGATGCACTACATCACACTATTCCTGACACATCATACAAGCCAACAGCCCCTCTTCGTAATTCCTACATCCCCCTCAAATATCCGACTTGCTTTAAGTGTCTTCGACAAGGAAATACCAAATTTTTACGCATTCCCAATTACATGCCTCTCATGCATAAAAGTTAGCCACATTTCGAGTTCATGCATAAATTCCAAACTCATACCCATGTTGTTCACCCAACCAGAGAAAACATTACCAGCTCACATAAGCATAAACATATCTCCTCACTGAAAATGATTGATGAATCTCCATTTCATCACTTTTATTCTTTCATTTTGGCTTTTATTTGCTAGCTAAATGCATGTAAATATCATCATTTTGTACAAGTTAACATCCATTATTTACTATGTAGTTATTATATAAAATACATCACTAAAAGCTAAAATAAAAGAATAAAGAAAAGAAAAGAAAAAGAATTAAATGCCAATGGTATTTTATGTCTCAACCCCAAGACCAAGTCAATAATTGATTTGGTCAACAGGAATAAAGTAGGGGGAGATAAGGGCCAAAGATACAATAAAAATTCCATTTATTTAGAAATTCACCAATAATTTATTTTTGAGACCAATTTTATTCTTTATTATTTATACCTCAAATTAAGAAACATTTTACATGAAAGTTGTAGATAAAATGCATAGAAAATTATAAAATTGTGTTTGCATAAAAATAATATACCGTGTACATTTTATGCTCGGAATAAAAAGCCAAAACCTTAACTTCCCAACCCAATATCTCCTCAATAAAAACTAAAATTTATAAAATAAGCTTTAATTGTATATAACTTTTAATAAGCTATTTAATGAAGGTGGTTTCATTTAATCTATATTAAGGTGTGAAAGTTAGGTTTCATAACCCTATTGTACAATATTCCTAAATAAAATATTCATTTTTATTTATTCTTTACTATTTTTACAATTTTATATTTTTATTATTTTCTAAATATTATATATACTAGGTTTACATATTTAGAATAGAATAAAATAATAAAAATGACACAAAAATAAAATGGCTTATATAAATACATAGATGAATATACTATACTTATACCTATATAAAATACACCTCTATGTATTTTAGCATATAAAATGCATCAAAAAATACAATAAAAAATTATTTGAGTACCTAAAAATAAGTTATAAATATATAAAAATTAAAATAAATCAATGAAATACAAAATACAAAATAAAAATTAAATGTACAAAACATAGGTCAATATATCTATAAATAAACTTGTAAAAGTTGCATGTAATAAATTAACTCATAAAAATAAATAAAAATATTATTAAAATACTATAAAATAATAAACATTTTAATTCTATAACCAAAATCCAATAAAATAATTTACTATTTTTATTTAATTATTTTCAAATAAAGCTTGCCTTTATGTCCCATGGTGTCCTATGAGGACCAATTAGGAGGTGAGGATTGTTGGCCTCGGTCAACTGTCCTTCCTCACCTCTATCTTTTGTCATAGCCTCGAGACCACCACTTCCTTGAATTTTCTAGGCTGCCCTGTGACTCCATTCGCTTCGAGTCCTTCATAGATCTTGTTCGCATAACGATCACTCTCCTCGCCTATTCATTAGATTTGCTTGATCTTCATTGAGCCACGAATAGTTCTCGATCAAAGATCAACCAAACATTGTCTATAAATAAAGGATCCATTTGTTATATAATCCTTCAATCCCTCTATGAGCTTTGTAGAGTCTACAGCCATGTGTGTGAGAGTTCACCGGTGACATAGTTGCTTTCCTCGAGGTCCAGAGCATCACAGAAGGAGGAGAGGAGGTCCAGTTGGTGTTCCAGTGGCGTCCTTATCCTTGGCTTCCCGGCCAGGTAAGAGTTGCGCACTTTACTTATTTTAGGTAGATTTTCATCGTGTCATTTCATTTCTGTATTTATTTTACTTATTAGATCCTTAGTATAGTTAAATTTCTGATCATTCATTCGCTTGAACCATTAGGACTCTGGCCATTTCACTGTGATCACTCTTTCGTACTGGCACACCTTCCTTCTCATTTCCATCCTCTTCCTTTTCTCCATCGATCTCACCCATCTAGAGCACCTAATCTTGAGTATATCAGTCCCCCGGTGTTCCTTCCTCCACCGCACGCCGAAGCAAGCTTATTCCCCTCCAAATCGCCGTGAACCTCACCAATAAAGGCCCAGATTTGATCACCTTGTGCCGTGAAGCTTTCTATCTCTTTTATAGGTCCTGAGGGCCCTATCTGAAGGTCTCTGATGTATTCGAACACCCCAAGGTCTTCAAGCCATCCAGGCCCCCATCGATTGGGTCCTGATCCATTTGAAGGGTCTCCTAGCTGCAGCTCCTTGCAATAAAGCATTTTCCCATTTCAGCAGTGAGCGAGGAGGTCTGAAGCACCATATTTGAGCAATTGAAGGAGCGAAGGAGCTCTGTTCTTCCCAGTTCCTCCAACGAGCTTCTCTATCATCTAATCAAGAGCCCTGCTCCAGATGTAGCAGATGGTGTCTTATTAAGCGAGCCTCAACCATCAAATCTCCATCCGAGATCAAATCTCATTCAACATCGCTAAACCGTCATTGTGGGATGTGGAGCTCCCACGTGTCCAATTGAAGAGATCCAAGCTGTCAGCTTGTACGCAAATTGGGGTGATTTGCACTAAGCCCCATGCCTTTTCTTATTCCTTTTTAGTGCTTAAATATTCGTCTAAAGTGTAGATAATTTTGTAAAAGTTGCATATAGGCCATCTTGCTTTCATTTATTTCACGTGTCCACGGAGCTCACGTGGCTTGCCACGTAATCTAGGTAATTTGTAGGCATAACCCCCTACATTTGTATATTTTTTTAATACACAGAATTCTATATTCGATGTTAAAGTTTTTTGGAAAAAATTATATGGACCTGTAACTTTGGTATATTTGCAAAAAGCCCTTCCCGGGCATTTTTAATTTAAGTAAATTGTGGAAAATGGTTGATATGCCCCTAGGTTTTGTAAAAGGGTTCTGAAATGCATGAATACTTTGTGTTAATTATAAATAGGTCCCTGAAAGCATATGGAATTTTATTATTGTGTTATTTTTGTTAAAAAAAGACACTTGTTTGTATTTTATTTTGCAAAATTACGTATAAATGTCATGAATGACTTCTTTTTATACTCTATTTTTTTTTCATTTTAGGAATTTCTATATTTATAAAATTCAAATAGTGAGCAATTTATCCCTATCTAATTATAAAAATGTTATAAATATTAAATTGCATTTAGAAATTACAAAAAAAAATATATGTTGTTTATTTTGACCTATATTAACTACAGATGAAAAATCCCTAAAATTAGATATAGAAAAAGACTAAAAAGCTCCAATATCAAGAAAAAATAGGAAAACTCACCAAAAAATACAAAAATTATTTATTTTCCCCTAAATTTTCTCTAGATTGTTATTTCTGTATTAAAATTGATTTGAAGATTTTTTGACGTTTCGCTATTTTTAACCTTCAAATCAATTCGACGTATTTATTTAATCCTTATTTTGGGATATTTTTTATTTTAAAATATCATAAAAATATGCTAAAATTCCAAAAAATCACAAAAACATGAGAAATATATAAAAATCCTAAAAACATGTTTCCCTATATTTTTAAACTATGTATAGATATATATACTATATGCTATCTATATGTATATATATATATATATATATATTATTTATATACTTATATTATGTACGAATAGATTCTATATAAATATATTCTTATTTTATTTTCATGGATATAAAAAAATAAAAATAGCGAAACTCAAAAAAAAGGCGAAATTGTAATATATATATCTTATGTATATATCTCTACCTATACAGAGAGATTAATCTAAACTATCTTATTATTATTATTAAACTACCTATGTACATATATTTACTATTAATTCAAATAAAATAAAATGAAAATTAAAATAAAAAACCCACATAAAAGACTTAAAGACAAGTATGAAATAATAAACATTGATTAGCAATAATCATATGCTACCTACCTTGCTCTCTGTGGGTCGACCTCTACATGCTTAAATGCTATACTTTTTTGTTTGTAGAGTATAATAAATTGTGCCTCACATTTTTGGTTATTCATTGCTTATTTTTTATATTGTGGGTACTTATTGATTGAACATGGGTTCTCTTTGTGGGTCGCCTCAGCAACACTCTAACTTTTCACTCCGTGAGGATACATTTTTAGACCCGCATAGTAGAAAAATCCATGTCATCAATGATCCATCAAGCTTTTATCTCAAAAAAAACCCGGTGGTCGTGTCTCCACTTCCAAACATCGACCCTTGCCTCCCACCGGAAGAGATCCCCAATCATGCACTCATACAATCATCTCTCTTATTTAGTGCATGGAGGTGTATGCTAAAGCACTCACACCCAAGAGACAACTCCTTAGGTGTGTCATTGTAGAATTCTAAGCCAACATCCCCTCCTTGAGTTGGGTGAATAACACTCTCCTTGATGCTAAGGGAGAAGATGCTTTCTGGTTCTATTGGAAGATCTCCAACAGATAGCTTCTCATGGAAGTTGCTTTGGAAATTGTGTGTGAAAGATGAGTGTGTACCTCTTTCACCTTCATTGATGAGTTTACCATAAGGTTCTACAGATATCCCCAATCCTTTAGAGCAAAATATATTGAAGAAATTAACCCATGTTGTCTGGAGATACTTAAGTTGCTTCTTCACCATAGCTATCCCTGTATGTTGAATAAACTCTTTAAAAACTTTGGGAAACTCCTCGCGTTTGACATACCACCTATGACTGACGACTGTGTGGACGCCTCTTTGGTGAATCTTCTTGTCGATATACTAAAGGTTCAATATACATAAGGGTATTGAGATTGTAAAAATTGATGATTTTTTTGAAGCCACCGTTTACCTAATCAACCAATAGTTGAAAGGTTTTCATACCCACTATGAAAACCCCTCATTGAAGAACACCACCACCCACTTTGTGATAACAAAATGTCAACCTACTGAACCCATATAACATTCCCCTTTTACTTGAAACTGAGAAGAAACTCTAGCAGCTCCTTTTGTTGAACTTACACCAACCCCAGTTGATCTCTACCCTGACACGGCCTAGGTTAAATGAACATCAAATCACTATCTTTCTCTGTAATGATGGCTTCTATTCTGATGCGGGACTTTGCTTCACAAAATACCTAGACCATGAATCGACGAAGACTACCATCCTTTGGCTAAAAAGCATGGGAACTAACATCAACGAGAATATTATCAAACGGGTGGCTTGACTCCCATCAAAAAAGTAAAGTAGAAGATGATGACCACCATGGCTATTGAGTATGTTCCTATAATCGGTCCCCTCCTATAACTCCAACTTTAAGGATCACTTCGACCACGTCTTAGGAGGTCTCGGATCCCTGCTCCTCCACTACAAAGAAGGATCCATGCTCCTCCATTGCAAAGAAGGATCCCAAGCATATGACTTCAGGTACTTTTGATGAGGTCATTTTTTATGATAATTTTTCTATAAGCTCATAATCCCTACCTCGTTTATCAAATTTTGGTCATCTACTTCACACATCACTCCTAATACCTTTAATATATCTAGAGAAACATTATCGACCTTTTTATTATCTTTTGAGAAACAAAAAATACTTCATCGACAAAGTCTAGAGTACGAGAGTCCCCGCTTTTTGATTTTTCCATTGACTACCCCACTTTTAATCCAAAGCATATTTTATTGAAACCCAAATGGATATTAAAGTACTGCCATGGAACTTTAGAGGTTTGGGATCCTCTTAGAAAATGATGAGACTTAAAGGGTTAAATTATAACTAAATATTTTTGTTTTTTTATGAAATTAGGATTAGAGACTCCAACCAAATGAACCGCTTCCCCATTATCAACTTCCATTGTTGTCACTCTCACTTCATATGTATTTGGGTATCATTTCAATATGGGACCCTACTACTTTCCAATGTTAATTGCACTGACTGTGACTACTTCACCATTATAAAGCTACATCATATTTCAAGCAAGAGCTACCTCTACTTCATTAACATCTATGCCCCCCTTCCAACTCTTCGTGCAAAGAAACCTTCCTCAATCAATTGGAGAACATTTAAAGCATTGAGGACCACAAAATTGTGGTGGGTGATTCAAATATTATTCTCTACTAGATTGAATCATCCCTGAAATGCCTACCCTCCAATGTATCCAGGAGGTTCGCTAATTGGTGCCTCTATTTGGGTTTCATTTACCTAAAAGACCCAGATGTTTCCTTCACCTAGATTGACACTTTGCAGAACCATTGCGCAGTTTTGAACTGAATATTTATATCCCCCTCCTCGATTGGTGTATACCCCAATGCCAAACTCGAGCAGTACCACAAACATTCTCTGACCATAAACCTCTTTTCTAGCATAACTTCTCTATATATGATGCACCCTCCTTTCAAAATGGAGGCCATCTAGTTTAGGAAACCAAACTTCATGACCCTTGTTGAATCCTCTTGGTCTAGATCAAGCACTTGATTTTACCCTTTTCATACCTGGCATCTGGAGCTTAAACGCTTGAAATACGACATCATTGCATGGAAACAAGTGAACATAGCTCCCTTTTTGGCCACTTCAGAAATACTTTTATATGAAATATGTATGGAGCAATCTCTCGCTGATAAAACACTTGTGTATATCAATAAATTTACTCTTTCACTAACATTGATTCTTGTGTAAATATTTTATATTTATCACTATTTTAACCTAAAATAAATAAATAAAGGAAAAATAAAGACTATATATATGTAATAGATATAGGATGACTCGAACTCCAAGAGAAGGTCAAGACTTGACCTGATCGACATGGAGTAAAGTAGGGGGAGATAAGTCCTAAAATACCAAAATTCAGAAAATCATCCTTCATTTGTATATATTCATCATCTGCACAATACTGTCTATAATACACATTGTTCAATTTAATTTATTCATCACTAAATTCTTTTAAATAAAAATGATTTCTTCTTGAATGTTGTGAATAGAATTCTTTTTTAAATAATAAAAATAATTGCAATAAAAATACATGTTTATTGTGTAAACTACAACACTCTCAAAAAGCCACAAAGCTCAACATGCAAGATCAATATCTTCTCTACATAACTCCAAATTCATCATGCTCAAATTCATTATAAGTTAAAATAAATAATCTTTAAAATAGAGTAATTTCATAAAAATCAGAGATAAGGTGTGAACTATGGCTAATTGGGGTACTATTGTATATTATACCTATATATACTATGTATAATATTTAATTATTTATTTTTTTCATATTTGTAAATTTTGTATTTTATATTAATTGTAAATATTGTATTTGACTTATATAAAATGCAAATAAAAATAACAAAATCAAATTTCAACAAAAATAAAAATCATGTATATATTGCATAGGTATCACTATGTATATATTGTACATATACCAATTTATTGAATCTAATAAATTGACTTATAACAATCAAATAGAAATTCCATTAAAACACTTGTAAAATATTGTTAAAAAATAAAATATTAAATTATGTATATATATGTATAAATAACTAATTTAAAACTAAATCCTTATATATATAGGTATATATACCTATAAACAACACCTTATATTTATATTTATAAATTATTTAATTAATTAGATGTCATCAAAAATAAGTAAATTAAATTACTAACATTTTTTCTTTGTTGTTCTTTTTATTTTAAACTCATTTTTTTATTTTTTTTCTTGTTTGTTATCCTATTTTATCTTCTAGCCTATTTTGGCTACTTTCTCCGCACGTTCCTATTGGTTGGCCCGTGTCTGTTGACCTAGGTCAACTGCTTGGACCCCTCGCAACTCCCTCTAACCTCACTCGTCGACCTTCCTTCATGGAATTTTCCCACACGCTACACTCACTAACTTCCTCTATGTTCTTCACCAAAGTTTTAACCCATTCATTCCTCTGCACTGCTAGCACCTTATATCCAAAAATCATGCCTTGAATCACGTGCATTATTGATAAATCCCAGATTTATCACCTTAGTAGATTATATTTATCTCTCTTGCTTAAGTTAATCACATGATTCATTAACTAATTAACATCAATTACTAACTATTGAGTTGTATATAATTTTTTATTAAAAATAAAGTAAAAATTAGAGTAATATTGTGTACAAATAAAATAATATAAAACAAAATAACAATACAAAAAAATAAGCAAAAGAAAAAATAAATAAAAATGTTTATATAGTGTTCAATAGTATTTAATTTATATCTATGTACAAATGACCTCTGATCTCTTTGACTTCTACATGAAAGTTGTAGATGTCATTGAGATATACAACTTTCATGTTTACTAATTTTGCTAATTTACCTCTAATAATATCTTTCCTAATTAAATTTTATTTATTGAATTTCTTCAATTTCTATTGGACCACTTGGCGCCCTCTGCTTTGACCATGTGGTCCGCTCCTATGTCTCCACCTGCACACTCATTTCCACCGTCTGATCTCTTGAACAACTCCATCCAATCCATCCTTCAACACCTCATTATTTGACCGTTGGATTATTCCGATCTGGTGCGTCTTGCTCGTTCTTTAGCGCCTAGATCATGACTGCATGATTGAGTTTGATCAAGTGGTTATCAATCGCCCAAACCCCAACCGTTTGTTCTGATAATTGGACTGCTGAGGTTTATCTTCAACCTCCAGCCACATCTACCAAGAGACACGACCCCTTGTTTTTCTTTTACAATTTACCCTAATTTTCCTAGCTCCTTACGCATCTTGTTCTCACAAAAACAACACTAAAACCTTTGCTTTTTTATCCTAACTTCTGCTAACTACAATTCTATTCCTTACGTTAAACGTTCAAATCATTGGCGGAGGTTGAAACTTCCATGAAAACACATTGAAACCTCAGTCACCCTCTCTTTAAATACTTCTCCACTGGCCACCTTTGCTGGCTATCCACCATTCCACGAACTTGCACCCTAGCCTCTCTAACTTCCAATTAAAGTGCGAAGATCAGATTGAGTGCCAAGACGATGTATATCCCTGATGAATCTCATATTCATCGCTCTAAATCTCATTAATTAATCTCATATCCATCAAAATCATTAGCATTTCTGCATTTATTCTGCATAATTAGCATTCATGCATGTTTTGATAAGAATTGCATTTTATCACTTATTTTTGCACAAAATTAGAAGCCAAAAATCCAAGCCAAAATTAACCTATAAATAGACTAACTTCCCTGATTTTTAACTAATTCATGCTAACTCAGAATAATCCAAACCACCTCCACTGTGTACATATCACTAAAAAGAATAAATGAAAAATACAAAAAATACTAACCCAAATAAGTGGACCGAAAACCCAAACCCTAATTCTAGAATTTCTGGACTAAAACCCTCATATCTTCCTAATTCAGTGTTCGTTTTAATCTTACTCACTTTTGAACTAATTTACATTCAATTAACTTCAAAACAAGACCAAGCTCAAGTGAATCGGAGCTCATATGTAAAAGTTAGGTTTTGGGCCTCTTTTGTACATTTCGTATTTTAGCTGATTTTGACCTATTATTTTATGTACATAACTAACCTATTTTATTTTATTTATTTTTCATTTTCTTCTTTGATGAAAGTTTTATTAAAATGCGTAAAGATCCAAATCCAAACTGAGCTTGAAATCAAAGAAACAAACTGGGTCCAAGTCTTCACTAAGTGTCTCTACAAAAGTGGTTTTTTCCTGTTTTTTTATTTCTTCTTTTTAATTAATAAAAATTCAAAAAAAATATTTTTATGTAAATATTTATCTTTCATTTTATCATATTCTTTCCGGATTTTTAACTGGTATAAAATTGACAAAAAAATTATAAAACCCAAAAATCAATGTATTTTATGTACATGGGATACCCCAAAAAATCACTTTTTGCAATTGATCGATTTTGGTTTTGATGTCTTCATAAAAGTTGTAGATCTCTTTGAGACGAGCAATTTTTGTGAAGTAACTTTTTCGATCCGAGGTCATTTACTATTTCTTTTCTATTTTTCTTTATATTTATTTTTTGATTTTTGTGGGGCTTACACGTGGCTGCTTCTAGAGCTACGTGGCAGCTTTTGGAGCTGCCATGTGTCACCCATTTTTGAGATTTTTAAATTTTGTTTTTATAAAAAAAAAATCTAAAGGCCACGTACGTACGGGGAAAGTGCCTCCCGTGCACGTGTCACGCACGTGCTCTCCACTGCTCATCTCCTTCCGCCTGCACTTTCCTAATCAGGGAGCCTCTACCGCCCATCATTGCGATTTCCGCCCATCCGCAATCTTCACCGGCCATCGCCTTCTCAAAATCCCCTCTGCGAATCTCAGCCACCACCTTTCCTCTCCGAGCTCTACTTGATCTTCCCCCGAAATAGCCGCACGCCGCCTTCCATTTCCGATCTCGCATACCTCGTCGAATCCCTAATTCCAATCAGCACGCCACCTTCCTTCTCCGGCTGCGACCCCCTTCCCTATAAGCCTCGTCGGCACCTCCGTGTTCTATCATCCGTTGTTCGACCCCAAGGCCTCGCTCCGGAGTGATAGACCGGCCAGCCCGCTCCACGGCGTGTTCCGAGGCCCCTAGCTTCGCCGCAGCTACGCCTCCAAGCCGTTGCTCCGCTCTAGCATCTCGCTGTTGAGCCCCCTCTTCTCTAGGTATCCTCTGTTACATCGCATCACCTCTCTTCACCAATCGACGTCCCTGTATATTTCACCGTTCACCTCGATCGAATCCTTCTCCGCTCTTCACCCATCTCCAACTTCAACGACTTCGCCTCCTTCATAATCGCTCCACCGCAAGCTCCTCCCAACAGCACCTGGTCCATCTCCATCGACGCTCGATCCAATGCCTCTCCGACATCTTCATCGATGCATCGTCATCCACAACCGCCGACTCCCACTGACCAGGCCTCGCCGGTCTGCTTCACCTACGCCACCGTCAACGCCTCGACGACCTTCTCCGCTGACCAGTTGCCGTCGCCACTGCCCGATGCCTGCCGACTGTGTGTCATCCAATCCCAACCGTCTGATCAGTACAAGACCATTATCTGACCGTCCAGACAACGCTAATTCCTCAGGCGTCAGATCTACCTTCATAAACGGTTCAGATTTATCGACTAGCTTCGGATCCGGACCTGAGCCTCGGGGCATGTTCAAAGCATGCCAGCATGCCACGAGGAGCTTTGGACCAAGCCTTTAACCGAACATGATACTCGCACCTGACCCTCATGTGACCTGCGGGAGATTTACAACGAAGCCCCTGAAGTTTCTCATAATTACGCGTCAGCCCCTACCGACCACCTGACGTGCTTGGCACGTGACTCCTTGGAAATTTTGCAGTAAACACCCCCAGGAGTTTTGGTAATTACAAATAGTCCCTCCTCTGCATATTTTATTTCCTTTTAATTATTATAATTGCATTTATACCCCTGTATTTCCCCTTTGTTTTAGAATGCTACATTACATATTTCTATTATCCAAAAATAGCATTTTATTCCGCATTTAATTCTATACATCTTGAAATATTGTGGACATTTTTTGATCAATGGTTAATTACAAATTAATTATTTTATGGAAATTTCCATATTTGCCCGGTTTATGCTCTGAATTTCATAAATGATTAACCGTTGCTCTAAAAATTTCCGAAAAATCACAGATTGTAGAATTAATTGTGTTTCACATTGTACCCAAAAGGAATTGAATTTGCATGCACAGTTTGCCATTAAAAATCATTTTGCATAATTCATTGATTTTTACAGGTATTAAATCTCACATTCTTGAGGTTTAGGATTTTTATGAGATCCATTATATAGTAGATCTTTAATAATTTTATTCCTTAAAAAAATAATTAGGTTTAATATTTATTATAATTAAATAATTAAATTCACTTTGTTTGCATTTAAAAATTCATAAAAATTTCATCTTGCATCCAAAAAATCCAAAAAAAATATAGTGCATTCATTTCATCGTAATATCATCTTGGTCAAGTTTCATATTTTTCGAACATTGTTTGATCGATATTTTCATTTTAGTCCCTAAAATAGGCCAAATTGCATATAGCATCCCTAATTACATTAAAAACTACAAAAAAAAGACTTCCTCGAAAATAGTGCATGAACTTTGATAGACAAAATTCTAGGTTGTTCCTTTGCCTCCTTGTGTTCGACCTTGGGACATGCCCAAGTAAAATAAACATAAAACCGCAATGACTAAAATTGACAAAATTTTCGTATGGTTATTTCTTGACTGATTCTGATTGCCCGTCTACAACGAAACGACACATTTATTTGTTACGCACGATAATCCGTGACATGATATTTTACATAGACAAATTTCAGATCTGTCAGATGACGTCGTTCCCAGGGAGGCAAACGGCTTAGTTTTTTGTCTAAAATTTTTTTGTTCGGTTTTTCTGCATTCGGGAAGTCTGACCCCCGAATTTTTCATTGTAAATTCCATTTTTTTCTTGCATTTATTTTATTTCAGCATTTTTTTCTTATTTTATTTTCTATTTATTTTTGAATCACTCTCTTACACCATCTCTCTTATTTTTCTTGCGAGATACCTGGCGTACATGGAGCGGTTTTTGGAAACTGAAGCATCTTCACCAACTTCCGAAAAAGCCTCAATTAATTTAAGATCAAGTCTAGTAGTGAGAGAGCATAGAGTTTAGGATTTTATTTTATGCAACTTTTAAATTTTTGTAATTAATTGCTCATTTATAGCGGTGTCCGTTTGAACTCTCGTGCGCATAAAAAGATCTTGAACTTTTTCCGTGGTGTGTCATGGCTTGTTTCACTCTCCGGTGAGGGTGGGGCCCTACTTGAGTGGCACTTAGGATAGACCTGCACTTACGGCTCTTAAAGGATTTTAAATTTTTGATTGTGCTCATAGAACCTAAGGCCACACTTCACTTTAATTGAGATGCACATTAGATCGTACAGTTTAGCCAAATTCAACTCTGTTCGTCCCGTTAATAGAACTTTCTGCTAGATGCGGTTTTTCATCGGCTTGCATTCATTTAGAATAATCTTTTAATTCTTTATTGCATCACATATGGAGATTGCAAGGATTCACTGTAAGTCTTCTAACTGAGCATAAATCATAGTTTTTTGCATGTATCAGCTTTTCCCGAACTTCTCCCTCTTGTTTTGTCACATAATTTTAAAAGAAAATTGGGAATGGATGACAGACGTGCATTTGTGCTCATTTAATACTTCAGCGATCGCCTAATTAAAATTGGGACTGCTAAATATAACCGATCTTAAAACTCATAAAATCAAGAATTCTTTCAGGAGAGAAACCCCGACATTGTATGCTTTTATATTGCAGCGAGGAGAGAGACGCACACTAGGATAGAGCCAAGCCAAGATTTTCATATTGACTACTAATTCTACCAAAAATGATTAGCTACTTCTCAGTGAGGATCTAACGGATAGATGGTAAACGATCTGGATTTCCCTATCAGAGTTGGTGGTTTAGAGTACAATGCGTAAGGCTCTGTCCTCAAGTAACAGGTAGCCATTCTATGGTCCGTACTTACTCCCATACTGGCTGAAAGTAGGTGCAACTAGTCGTAAGAATTCAGGACAATTGGTAGGGAAATACATGCATCTAACAGCTCATTTAAACGATTTGCAAGATTTGAATTCTCACCAATTAATACTAACAAGATAATTGGTTGAACCCTCACGGCCTTCACTTAGTGAGTTGGTGAAACAAGGATCTATATTGTGTTTGTTTGTGTGTAGATCCGGGATAATCACCGAATACTGCACACTTGTGTCTAGATCATAAATCGTAAACCTCTTGCTACTCTTTTGAAATCGATACTGCAAGATTGTGGTGATTTTCGTTCGGACTACGCGAACCTTCCTCTTACCGCTACAAACTTACCAATCTCAAAATCTCGGACACACTCTTTCTCTGGACATCCTTTGGCTCGGGGACACCTTTCCCATGAAACTTATTCCTACAATTCCTTATTCATTCTGGAGGGAGGACAAACCCCTGTTGTTTCTCTCTCGCCAAATCACATCAAGGAAAACTCCTACCTGGATGATGATTGTTCAAATCCACTCTATAAACTCGAATCCATTATATTCTGAAGGTTAAAAAGAAGAGAAGAACTCACAAAAGATTCCTCCTAAGATGTCTTCCATGAAAGATCATGAAGATGAATCCAATGAAGATCCAATGCAGATGATTTCTGCAAGATTAGCTGCATCTGAGCAGCAATAGATTTTACTGAGAGAGCAACTAGAGCGGTTGAATGCTGGGGGAGAACCACCAATGGAAGCAGCAAACAATCCTGGGCAGTACAGAGTGAGGAATTATTTGTAGCTTCTTCATCCAAAGATAAACTATGAACTGAAACCACACTTTTTGAGTCAATTACCACAATTCCATGGTAATGCAACTAAAGAACCATATGAATTTTTGCGAGACTTGGAGCTAATATGTTCTAATCTGAGGCAACCACAAGTCAGATAGGACTACATTCATCGGCGTAAGCGTAAAACGGAAGATAAAAAGGCCTTTCCATTACAGGAGAGGAGAAAAGACAGGAAGGGTAGGTCGAGACAGCTTCCGGTTCTGCCCGTGCTTCAAACCATTTTGTCTTCCTAGGAGGGAAACCCAACGAATTCCAGATGCAAAGCCCTGCACCTCCGTCTGCACTACCTTTTGCCTTAAAAGGGAAGGCAGATTACTGAGCGAAGAATTTAGAAGTGACAGTGAACAACTATAATAGGTTAAAAAACCTGTTCTTGAAAAACTCTACCCTTTGAGTCGAACCAACCAGATGAAGACACGTATCACAGTTTCTCTCAGAGCCTAATGAACCACTCTGTGATGCTTGTTATAGATTTAAAGATCTACTACAGAAATGTCCCCGCATTACCTGGATAACAACATCCTAGTTCAGTCACTCTACTCTTGCCTCAACAACAAGACTCAAGGGTTGGGAAGCGCTGCCTGCGGAGGCAACTACAAATCGCGAGGGGATGAAACCGTAAGGAAAGTACTAGAGCAGATGGCTGAGACAAGCTGCTCACAGATCGCCAGAAGAGCATACACCGATTCCCTGGATACATTTCAAGGCAAAGGAGGAAAGCTAACTGTTGCAGAGATAGCAGAGGATTTGATTCCAAACATGAACATCATCGTTGATAAATTGACGGTTGTAGATCAAATTCATAAGAGGATGAACGACATCGACAACATGATCTCCCAGTTCCCGAAGCAAATGGAAGAGCTGACTGAGAAGGTATCCAAGAGGGGGATACCTACTGCACCTACAGTCCCGATATATCGTATAAATCACGTTCAAGAGCAGCCAGGATCAGGACAACAATAACCATGGGTTGAGGACCAATCCTATGCCCAACCTTCCCAGCAATCACCTTCACCAGTTGAGATTGTTGAAGAAGCCCCGCCTACGACATTCGAAGTGAACAACATTTGGTACACTCAAGACACTACCCGACAGGGTAATATGGGGGATCGTCAGCCTTGCCAATGTCCGCCCACTTTCTATAATGCCACATTCCCACCAGCTCCGCAGCACTCTCAGAACACTACATCATCCCAGCATCCGAAGTAGCAACACCTGCCATACAACTGCCAGAACCAGCCTCAGCAATACCGTCAACAATATCAAGCTCCATCACGTCACACCGCAAAACAATCATCTCAACCATCCAACTCTCAAGAAGAACCCGTAGATATCCAGAAACAGATGCTCGAGGAGATTTGCAACTTTCGAAATGAGCTACAAGATCTACGGGTTGATGTTAATCGCCTGTCCTGTTGAAGAGATGAACAGACAGCCCCAGCTACAACCATTCCCTCCCATGTTCAAGCTAACACTAATTGCTTGAACAAATCTCAATCTTCCCAACACAATGGCCAGGTATACTATTCAGATTTTTCCACATCTGAACATGAGATCCTTTTGTTGACAATATGAATGCTATGTCACTTAGGAGCGGAAGGATCCTGGACGTAGCTAACCGTGCACTGGAGTCAAATCATGAAGACTCAGAAGATCAACCGGAGGATGCTTTTAAGAATGAAGAAGGACACCTAATGATCCTAGCACGCAAAAAGAGAAAAGAATCTATGGAGTCTACAGAGGACCTTGCACCTCTAGTTGCTGCAAAAATACCTTTGTCACCTTTTCAGCAACCTAGTTTTGATTATTATCAGAAAACCAATGATTGTAATAAGAACTCCATTTCTAATAAAGATTCTCTTATTTATGACTCTGGTTCTCTATCTCCTGTCTCGAATGCTTCCATTCCTTTCCCCCATGCTCTTAAGAAAGGAAAACCATCGAAAAACATTCAAGATGACCCAGAAATGCAACAGTTCTGCCAGGAGAATATCACAGTCAAAGTACCCTTTGATCAATATGTGGCCAGTAATCCAGCATTTCAAAATTACTTGAAAGTAAAATGCACGCCCACCAGGTTATGTACAAAGAAACCAAGTCAATTTGTGGAGACTCATATCTTGACTATTGCCACTACCGAATGTGTCAGAAATCACCATTTACTAAGAAAGATAAGGGATCTAGGTGCTCATTATGTGGAGAGTCGCATTGGCGGCATTGCGTTCGCACACAAACTACTATATACTGTTCCTTCGATCAATCTTCTCCCCTTAGCCTTATATTACAAACTGGAGTTAGGTCCTCCCAGAAAATAATTGTCTCTACTCCAATTTGCTGATAAATCCACTAAGAGACCTAAGGGAGAATTAAAAATGTAGTCATCTTGATCGAGGGTACAGAATACAAAGTTGACTTCACTATCCTTGATATGGAGACCCCGAACCATTCAAAGGAATACCAAATCATTATTGGAAAACCATTTTTACGAACCGCTAAAGCCGTATTCGATTACGGTATAAGAATGATGAAATTCCGCTCTCCAAGCGGAGAGTTGGATTTGGAGATGATGCAACTAAAGTGGAAAAGACCAGACTCCGAATCTACCACTGAATACTCAAAAACATCAGAATGCAATCTCATAAGCACTACTGGGCCGTGGGATCAATTTCCGGAAATTCAGAGTGAAAGCACCTCATCAGAAGAAGAAATAGTGCACAATGCAGTTTGCAAGATGATGCCAAACCTATCTAGTCACCCAGATACCTATTACCTTGATGACACAGAAATCCTTTCGAATTTGTCAATTCCATCTTCTTCGGGACAGTCAAGAAATATCTATGACGAGTCGGACGTGGCTTTAGCAGAATTACCACACTATTTTTGCTATCTGACTCACCTTTCTTCGGAATTGGTAGATAACACATCATAGAGTGATTCACTGCTAACCAACACAAAGCCAGATTCAAAAGTCATTCAGCCAAACTTAATTGATGATTCAGATTTGCCAGAGTTGAAACAACTCCCTCCCACACTCAAGTATGCATTTCTTACTGGACCCAGAGAGAAATTTCCTATGATCATTAGCTCATCATTGACCATAGATCAGAAATCTATATTACTCGAAGTCCTTGAGCGAAATCGAAAAGCTATCAGCTGGACTATGTCGGATCTCATAGGAATCAACCCCACTCTCTGTTCGCAACAAATTTATGTTGAGGATAACGCAAGGCCTTCCCGTGAATTCCAGAGAAGATTAAATCCCAATCTTTCGGAAGTAGTCAAGAAAGAGATAGAGAAATGTTGCAAAGTAGGGTTTATATACCCCATTTCTGACTCCAAGTGGGTGGCCCCCCTTCATGTCATCCTGAAGAAGTTGGGAATTCAGGTGGTCACCAACGAGGAGAGGGTTGAGATTGCGACCTGAGTACCCATGTCGTGGCACGTCTGTGTCGATTATAGGCGCCTCAATGTTGCGACCAAGAATATGGTCCTCTCTTGGGAGAAAAGTCACTTTTATGGTGACAAAGGGTATCGTGTTGGGGCACATCATCTCCAAAAAGGGAATGGAGGTCGACCCTGCCAAGGTGGATGTGATCAAGAAACTTGAGCCACCAACCAACGTCAAGTCAGTGAGGTCTTTCTTAGGGCATGTTGGATCTTATCGAAGGTTTATCCTTGATTTTTCAAAGATCGCCCGCCCACTGGATGGGCTCTTAGGAAAAGACACCGAGTTTATTGTTAATCACAAGTGTCTAGAGGCCTTTGAGCTCCTGAAAAAGAAAATATGCGAATCGTCGATATTACAAGCTCCCGACTGGTCTCTTCCCTTTGAGATCATGACTGAGGGAACGGATTTTGCTTTCGGAGCAGTGCTTGGAAAAAGACAAGATGGAATTCCTTATGCGATTCATTACATGAGCAAGGTGTTGGATCTTGCACATAGAAATTATACAATAACTGAAAAGGAAATGCTCGTGGTAGTTTGGGCCATTGAAAAATTCAGATCATACATATTGGGCTCCAAGGTGATGATTTTCACTGATCATACGACAATTAGATATTTAATGGATAAGAAGGATGCCAAAGCACGGCTTTTGAGATGGATCATATTAATCCAGGAATTTAATCTGAAAATCAAGGATAAACCTGGAATAAAGAATGTTGTTGCTGATCACCTTTCCTGATTGAGCAAAACGATTATCCTGACATTGGACCAATAAAGGAGACTTTTCCAGACGACTCGGTTTGCGTTACTGATTCAGTCCCATGGTACTCCAACATAGTGAACTATCTTGTCTCCAAGAAGGTTCCCTTTGGTTGGATCAAGAGAATGATTGATCGATTGAAGTCGGATTCGAGAAAATACCATTGGGATCCTTTCCTTTTCAATGAAGGACCAGATTGCGTCTGGAGAAGATGTATTCCTCAGGAGGAATATCAGAGTGTCCTCACACATTGTCATTCTCTCGAGGCTGGAGGACACCATTCGGGAAAGAGAACCGTGCACAAGGTACTCCAATGTGGATTAAACTGGCAGACCTTATTACGAGATGCTAATGATTTTGTACGATCATGCCCGATTTGTCAAAGAATGGGAGGGACTATTGGTTATATATATGAAATGCACATGCAACCAATGATTTTCTGTGATGTTTTCGATGCATATGGGATTGATTTTATGAGTCCTTTTCCCAATAGCAATGGCTTTGAGTACATCTTGTTAGCGGTTTATTATTTATCGAGATGGGTAGAGGCTATTCCAATCCGAACTGCATATAGCAAAATTGTCTGAAAGTTTATCAAGGATAATATCATTGCAAGGTTCAGAGTTCCAAAATTCTTGATTTCGGATGGGGGTAGCCACTTTTTAAATAAGGAAATGAGATCATTGGCTATGGAATATAAATTTGAGCATAGAATAGCCAATACATATCACCCACAATCTAATGGCATGGCAGAGGTTTCTAATAGAGAGGTAAAAGGTATTCTTCAGAAGTTGGTTCGTCCAGATAGGAAGAACTGGTCAAAACTATTAGACCAAGTTCTGTGGGCCTATAGGACAGCCTACAAGACTCCACTCGGTACGTAACCTTTTAGGATGATCTATGGTAAGCCATGCCATTTACTCGCAGACTTTATTCACAAATCGGCGATCAAAAAACTTGATTGGAGTTTCCACCTTGGAAATTTATGCCGAGACTTAAATCTGAATAAGCTAATTGAAATCCAAAACCGAACGTATGACAACAGTGCGATCTATAAGGACAAGGTCAAGAGATGGCATGATGGACACATTAGACATAAAACCTTTGTCCCTGGGCAGAAAGTGTGGTTGTTTAATGCTTAGTTGAAGATTTTTCACGGGAACCTCAAATCAAAATGGACGGGTCCCTGCATTGTCATCATAGTGCATACTAACGGAAGTGTGGATATTGTCGAACTCAATGATGATGCACAACCTTTCTCTGTGAATGGGCAATTACTGAAGCCATATATAGAATCATCCAAAGAGCAGATAGTTCAAGTTGAGGTCATCTATAGAGCGAGCATATTGAAGATTCAACAGATCATTCCCCCTCCCGACATCATCGGTCTCTTTGTACAGCTTCTTCCTCCACTTAGGACAAGGCCTAAGTATAGGGGAGACCTATATCATCTGTATATACCATCCTTCCTATCTCACGATCTTTCCATTTCCATCCTTCTTCTATACGTAGGATGACCAAAGCCTGAGTATAGGGGGAACCGATGCTCATCTGTATATCCTTTCTCATTCGCATATCCTGACCACCTCACTTTCACTCTTCTTCTATACTTAGACCGTTCACAGCCTCAGTATAGGGGGGCGGACCACCCTTTCTTTTACACTCTCTTACGCTTAGCCCAAGCTATGTCTTCTTTATGCTTCTTGTGCTCCGAGGATACATCACTCGCTAAGTAAAGGGGGTCTGTATATATACTTTGTATATATTTTACCGATATCTTGTACTTTTGCATAAGTCTATATGTATTTACATGGTGGGTAACTAACCAAAAAAACTTTTCAAAAAGAGAAAAGAAAAAAAGGAAAAAAAAGTGCATCACAAAGGTCAAAAAAGAAATCTCTTGTGTCTGCATTTCACACACCTGCACTTCATCTAGCATTTCATTCATTTGCATCTGTGAAAAGTCTTTGGGTTACAAACCGAGTTATGAGCAGAAATCGAGAGTGGTCTGGACTTGACCTTAATCCACCTAATTTTCAGAGGAACATCACTAAGAAATAGGATTCTAGAAGCTTCAGATCTATGACGTAATTCTTCAAGTTCCACATGACAATTCGTAGTGTTTGACTCTTAGTGTCTAACCTGGTCTCTTCATTGTGGTACGACTATGGAACAGGGAATTAATTTGTACTCTCGCACTATGCACTTAGCTCAACTCAGACGGGGTGTTGCAAGACTGTGTGAGTTTCTTTTCTGATAGCGTGGAAATCTAAAAACCGGAGTACGGGTTGAAATAAAGCTTCGGAAAAGGGATGGACGACTGGGCACAATTTTTTCTAAGACCCAAAACATGTACGGAAACAAAAAGATTCCATATCTGTAGGGGCACGGAGATCCAAGCAGAACCACCAAAAATTCCAAATACAAAGAAGCCACTATCAAATAAATATCTGACCAAAAAGGTCCAAGCTTTCAAGAAAACCTAAGGATCTTGGTGAAGACTCAGCTACACTGGCTAGCTTCACAAGGAGAGGTGACTACACTGGCCACCCTCCAATTCTTTTCTCCTTATAACTTCTTCCCCATTTTGATTGTGAACACACCACGACAGACCTTAGAAGGAAATACCTGACTCCCCGAGGACGAGTTGCTGGAGAGGAGATTTGCATGGTAGTCCGGCATTCTGGATGGGAAGAGCTAAAACCTTTCACACACATCAGTCGATTGTTCAATGTTCGTAGGGTATGCTTTGGGAAGAGGATTGATCTAAGATGACTTCTGAGCCGAAACGGTGACAATGATGTGTAGAACTTGAAGGCTGTTGATTTTAAAATTCTAAGTCTCATAGAAGTTCCTCCAAACTAATAACCCAAAGGTCGAGTCGAGTTTCATTTTCACCTTCAGCTCATGGTCTTGGTATGGAACCCAATCTCATTTCACCTCATGGCATTTCTTTTGATGCTCAGGGACGAGCATGGTTTAAGTATAGGGGGATGATGAATCTCAGATTCATCGCTCTAAATCTCATTAATTAAGCTCAAATCCCTCAAAATCATTAGCACTTCTGCATTTATTCTGCATAATTAGCATTCTCACTTATTTTCGCACAAAATAAGAAGCCAAAATTGACATGTAAATAACCTAACTTCCCTGATTTTTAACTAATTCATGCTAACTCCTAATAACCCAAAACTACCTCCACTATGTGCATATCACTAACAAGAATAAATGAAAAATACAAAAAAATAACTAACCTAAATAAGTGGACCAAAAATCCAAACCCTACTTCTAGGATTTCCTAACTAAAACCATCATATCTTCCTCATCTAGTGTCCGTTTTAATCCTACTTACTTTTGAACTATTGTACATTCAATTACCTTCAAAACAAGACCAAGTTCATGTGAATCGGAGCTCATATGTGAAAGTTGGGTTTTGAGCCTCTTTTGTACATTTTGTATTTTAGCTGATTTTGACCTATTATTTTATGTACATAACTAACCTATTTTATTTTATTTCTTTTTCATTTGTCTTTTTTGAAGAAATTTTTATTAAAATGCGCAAAGATCCAAATTCAAACTGAGATTGAAATTAAAGAAACAAACTTGGTCCAAGTCTTCACTATCTGTCTATAACAAAGTGGTCTTTCTTGTGGTTTATTTTATTTCTTCTTTTTAATTAATAAATACAAAAAAATATATTAATGTGTAAATATTTATCTATGATTTTATCATATTTTTCAGATTTTTATCTGATTTAAAAATGACAAAAAAATTATAAAACCCAAAAATCAAGGCATTCTATATACATGGGATACCCCCAAAAAATCACTTTGTACAATTGATCGATTTTGGTTTTGATGTCTTCATGAAAGTTGTAGATCTCATCGAGACGAGAAAATTTCTAAAGATACCTTTTCGATCCAAGGTCATTTACCATTTATTTTCTATTTTTCTTTATATTTATTTTCTGATTTTTGTGGAGCTGACACATGGCAGCATCTGGAGCCACCACGTCTCACCCATTTTTTAGGTTTTTAATTTTTGTTTTTATATATAAAAAATAAAGGCCATGCACATGCGGGGCACGTGTCACGCATGTGCTCTCTACCTGCCCTCATTTAACCGCCACGTATTACAATTGTGGCCATCCAATCTCCACCGATCGGTCGGCCACCACTCATCTCTTTCCGCCCGCACTTTCCCAATCTAGGAGCCTCCACCACCCATCATCACGATTTCTGCCCATCCTCAATCTTCGCCGATCGCTGCCTTCTCAAAATCCCCTCCCTGAATCTCGGTCACCGCCTTTCCTCTCCGAGCTCCACCCGATCTTCCCCCGAAATCACTGCGCGCTGCCTTCCATTTCCGATCTCGCATACCTCATTGAATCCATGATTCCAGTCAGCCCGCCACCTTCCTTCTCCGGCTGCAACCCCCTACCCTATAAAGCCTCACCGGCACCTCCGCGTTCCATCATCCGTTGTTCGACCCCAAGGCCTTGCTCCGGAGTGACAGACCAGCCAGCCCCCTCCACATCGTGATCCGGGGCCCCTAGCCTCGCTGCAGCTACGCCTCCAAGCTACTGCTCCACTCCGGCATCTTGTCGTTGAGGCTCCTCTCCTCCTGGTATCCTTCGTTACCTCGCCTCACCTCTCTTCACCAATCGACGTACCCATATACTTCACTGTTCACCTCGATCGAATCCTTCTCCGCTCTTCACCCATCTCCAACTTCAACAACTTCACCTCCATCATCGCTCCGTCGCAAGCTCCAACCAACGGCACCTGCTCCATCTCTGTTGATGTTTGAGTCAATGCCTCTCCGACATCTTCATCGATGCTTCATCATCGACAATCGACGACTCCCACCAACCAGGCCTCATCGGTCTACTTTGCCTATGCAAGCATCAATGCCTCGTCGGCCTACTCTGCTGACCGGTTGTCGTCGCAACTGCCTCAACGCTCGTCAGTTGTGTGTCGGCCAATCCCATCTGTCCGATCAGTACAAGACCACGATCTGACCGTCCAAACAACGCCATCTCTTCAAGCCTCAGATCTTCCTTCATCAACAGTTCAGATTGATTGACTAACTTCGGATCCGGACCAGAGCCTCGGGACAAGACCGAAGCATGCTAGCATGCCACGAGGAGCTTCGGACCAAGCCTTTAACCGAACCTGATACTCGCATGTGACCTGCAGGAGATTTGCAGCGAAGCCCCTCGAGTTTCTCATAATTACGCATCTGCCCCTGCCGATCAGGTCACGTGCTTGGCACGTGACCCCTTGGAAATTTTGCAGTGGTCACCCCTAGGAGTTTTGGTAATTACAAAATAGTCCCTCCTCTACATATTTTATTTCCATTTATTTATTGTAATTGCATTTATACCCCTGTCTTTCCCCTTTGTTTTAGATAGCTAGATTGCATATTTCTATTATCCAAAAATAGCATCTTGTTCTGCATTTTATTCTCTACATCTTGACATATTGTGGACATTTTTGTGATCAATGATTAATTAATAATTAATTATTTTGTGGAAATTTGCTTATTTTGCCTAGTTTATGCTCTGAAATTGATAAATAATTAACCATTACTCTAAAAATTCCTGAAAAATCATGAATTATGTTGTGCCCAAAAAGAATTGCATTTCCATACATAGTTTGCCTTGTAAAAATCATTTTGCATAATTCAATATTTGATTTTTAATAGGTATTAAATCTCACATGCTTGAGGTTTAGGATTTTTCTGAGATCCATTACCTAGTGATAGATTCTTAGATAATTTTATTCCTTTAAAATGATTAGGTTTAATATTTATTATAATTAAATATTAAAATTCACTTTGTTCACATTTAAAATTTATAAAAAAAACATCTTGCATACAAAAATTCCAAAAAAAATTTACAGTGCATTCATTTCATCGTAATTATCATCTTTGCCGAGTTTCGTATTTTTTGGGAACTGTTTGAATGATATTTACATTTTAGTCACAAAAATAGGCCAAAATTGCATATTGCATCCCTAATTGCATTAAAAATTACAAAAAAAGACCGCCTCAAAAACTGTGCACGAACTTTGATAGACAAAATTCTAGGTCGTTCCTTTGCCTCCTTGTGTTTGACCTTGTTACTTGCCCTAGTAAAATAAATATAAAACCGCATTGATTAAAATTGACAAAATTTTCGTACGGTTATTTCTTGACCGATTCCGATTACCGGTCTACAACAAAATGACACATTTATTTGTATCGCACGATAATCCACGACACGATATTTAACATAGGCAAATTTCGAATCCGTCAATCTCCAATGAGATCCTTGGTCATTTTGCCAAGTTAAAACCCAAAATTTGAGGCAGTCTGAGCTGGGTTCTTTAGCCAGGAATCCCATGCGAAGATCGTTAAGCTTCGAGCTTCACAAATAGGCTCCATATTCAATTTCATTTACACCAGTTTCTATCCTTCAAATTTCAGGTGAATCTTCATTACTTTCTCTCAGTTTAGTTCTTGGATTTTATCTGAGACTTCTATAAAACATTCTAATCGCATGTTATTCCCGATCCTCACGTGTCTTCTATCATTTTGAATCTGTTGATCCATCTATATGATTCTTCGACCAAAGTCTTTCTTTGACCAGAGTCTTTCTTCCGCGTGAAGAAGGATTTCCAGTAGAGCTAATCCTCAATATTCGTATAGCCATATGATCATCTTCGAGTAGCCCATCATTACACCCATTCTTGCTTTTAACAGATCCACAAGTACTTTTATTTCCTGTGCTAACTCTACAGGGTGTTGGAAGACTTCAATGATCGGGCCAAGAAACTTAGCTCCGATCTCATATTTCCTTGTCAATAAATATTATGTGATAGAGATCTCCAGGCAATCCTGATCTTTCTCCAAGCACCATTCAACTTCACGAGAGTGTTACAATGGTGTTTGCACCTTAGGAGATCAAGAAGAAGCAAGGTAGAGCTACAAATAAGTCATTGGAGCCCAACCACATCGCCACAGTGTAAGGAGGAGCTCAAGAACAGGCGATGTAACAGATACCGTTGATCTCGCATAATTGGGCGAGATCGAACGGTCTTAGATCAACCATGTTATCCTCCAAGGCAACAGTTCAACCCTCAGGATCGGGTGTCGAGCCTAATTTTGAACCACCAACCAAAGCGCCAAGAGAAGAAACGTGGCCCTAGCCTCCTTGACCGAGCCTACTCTATCACGTGATCTGCATGTGCGGGTGGAAATTTTGCAGTAAAAATTGAACTATTTCTAGATATTATAGATACGATCTCCGACCTATTTAACATTTACCTGTTGGCCCTTGCGAGTTTTGTTATTTACATATTAGTCCTATCAGTCCTTAATTGAAACAAAACTTGGAATTTTTTATTACAGTTGTTCCCCTGGATTCTATACTGAATATCATGATATCCCGAAGTCTAATTAATGTAATTTTGATCTCATTTTAAAGCAGGTTTGGCACTCTATCTTGTAGCAGCACGTGTGGTTGATTTTGATTAACAATTCACACATTAATTGGTAATGTTTAAATGCTTTGATTGATTGATGTATTTTAGTTGAATTCAAATATCTTGCATGATCATTTATACCCTTTAAACATGAGAGTCCTTAAGATCTACAATTTTTAAATGTGAATCATCTTTGGATCATTAAAAGATTTACTCATTGATTAAATTATTAGAGGAGAAAAGAGATAGGATTTTGGGACTAACTTATTCATACTGAGGTTATTTCCTAAAGAATTAATTCAAGGGATTTTCATTATTCATCCAAGTTACTTGTTGTCAGTCTTTAAAGTGTTGTTCCCCTATCTGCACTGCTTGTGCATTGTGTTTAGATTAGTTTAGTGGCATAAAAATGTGTTAAAATTCTGTGTTTATTATGTAATGTGCATTAGCTCGAAGTAATAAATCCTTAAATTACTATCTAAAATTATTTTTTCTTTAAATTCGATCACTAAAGTGCTCGCATCCTTGTGTTTGACACTGGACTTCCCAAATTATAAATTAAAGTCGAGAACCTTGTCAATCAGATTCATCTCGGTTTTCTATGAGAAGCTAAGTGCCCATGCTACAACAGACTGAAATTAATATATGCATTTAGCGATTCATCATATGGCGCTATTGTCGTGGATGCGGTATATTTTGTGATTTTTAGGAGCAAATATTTATTTTGATTTATTCAGTAATTCTTGGTTTAATTATTTTGAGCTTGTTTTCCTATATTGTGTTTCATATTTGTGATATCTTTAATCTTTCTAAATCTCTCTTCAATTTTCTAATAAATTCGTATTGTTTTGTGATTGGCCCGTGGAGCCTACTATTTCTAAAGGACCACGGAGTCAAAGAGCTTGGAGCAATTTTTTGGAAAGGCACGAGACATATAATTAACTTGAGAGATTATGAGTTTAGGAAGTTTATGTTCCATTGCCATTTACATTGGTTTTCGATTGAGATCTCATGTATGTAAACAATGACCTCTCAAACTTTATGTATTCTTATGTGTGGTTGTGTCGAAAGGGGTTCAAGACTTGAGTGATGTTTTAGATTCAAGTCTACGCCAAATAGAAAGATCATAGGTCATTTCTTTGCTTGATCTATTTTGTAACTTAGGATACACTACACATATCTCATAAGATTCACAATTGCAAAAATCTTCGAAGATTCATAAAAGCACGTAACTTACATTCTACTTATCCAAAATAAACTTACTTCTTCATCGCTAATAGAACTGTTGTTTAGGTGCGATTTCTCGATTTGCATCATATTAGATTTAAAATTCTGTTCTGCATACACATGGAGAGTGCTAGGAAGCGCTGTAAGTATCTCTAACGACTGCATGCATCATTTATTTTTGTTTACATTCTGTTTTCCAATTTCTCCCTCAGTTTTTACAACCTTAAGGAATAAAGGAAAAGGGATTGTACGTTAGGTGCTTGTGGTCACTTAATTTTCAACGGTAACCTAATCTCTTAAAATCGAGACTGAATTGATGCAAATTGACATAAATTAGTTGGAATAAAATCAACCTTGTTTTCGGGCAATAAAATCCTCATTTGTTTGTAGGTACATTTCTGTGAGAGGGGGATGACATTAGGATAGAGCCATGACATGAATTTTCATATGAACTATTGGTTCTATAAAATTGATTAGCCGCTTCTCAGTGAGGATCTACGGGTAGCCGGTAAACGGTCCGGATTTCCTTATCAGAGTGAAGGGTTTAAAGGACACAGCACAAGGCATGATCCTCAAGTAAACTAGTAGTGGTATTTATACAGTCTGACTTACCTCCATACTGGCTAAGAGTGGATGAAACTAGTTAAATAAATTGGGATACTTTGTAAGGAAATTTAGGTTCCTTACATCTCGTAACTCGGAAAAGATTTGTATTGAATCACCAATTAAAATTTGACAAGATAATAAGGCCATCGTCTCGGCCTTCAGTGTTGAGTTGGTGAATTAATCAGGGTTTGTATTTATTGTTTTGTGCGAGTCACTCTGCACATTCAAGTGCCTAATAAAAAATTAGGTTCTTTTGAAACTAGCGTGCTCAATTTCCTTATCTCATGAAAATCTAGATGGATAATTGGTCGAATTTTCGCTCGAACTTTGTGAGCCTATTACTGAACTGCCCAAATATTACATCTTTACAGGTCCAGCCCCTTTCTTTATCTGGACCATCCCGGATTCAAAACAACCCACGCTTTGAACTGGTGTATCATGCTTCACTCCTAGGGGAAGGTTACATCTATACCGACCCTTTTCCTTCTTCTTTTCTAAATGAGGAAGATCATTGCCTTGGTGAGATCGACTGATTTCATTATCTTCATCTAGATCTCATTCCAACCCTTTGTTTGATGAAGGTATAGAAGACTCGGTAGAGATGCCTCCTAAAAAACGTAACAGAATGGAGAGGAAGAAGAGAGAGAAGACCCATTGCTTGTAGTATTGGCTAGGTTGGCTAAATCTGAACAAAATCAAGCACTTATGAGAGCACAGCTTGGCCAGTTATATCTGGGTAATGATAGACCTATGGATGCGGCTTATAATCCTGGACAGTTTTAAATGAGAAATTGGTTGAGCCCAACTGATCCTGAAGTACAATATGAGTTGAAGCCACAATTCCTTAGTTTCCTACCACATTTTCACGGGAATGCTCATGAGGAACCTTACGCATTCCTTAGGGACTTTGAGTTAGTTTGTTCTAACCTTACACATCCTAGGTTTAACCAAGACTACATAAGCTCAAAGCCTTTCCCATTTGCATTGAGAGATAAGGCTGATTATTGGATGAAGAACTTGGGGATAGATGTCATAACTTTTTCCCAGGTCAAGGACTTATTCTTGAAGAAGTTTTACCTTTTGAGTAGAACAAATTTGATGCGTTAACGTATCACAAGTTTCTCCCAAATTCCTAATGAAGCTTTATGTGATTGATGTGAGAGATTCAAATACCTTTTACAGAAGTGTCCTTGTCATGGCTTAGAGCCTACCATAATGGTTCAGTCAGTATATTGCGGTCTACACGCTGAGGTGCAAGGTTTAGTTAGTGCTGCTTGTGGAGGCAGCTATACTTCGTGAGGAGAGGACACCGTCTGGAAAGTATTCGAATGAATGTCTGAAACAAGTATAGCACAGACCACTGGTAGAGCTCAGTTGGAGACCACTAATCCATTATTATCCGGTGGAGGAACAAAGACTACAGTAGATCCTTTTCATGGGTTTAATAGAAGATAAACTTACGGTAGTCGAAAGGATAGATAAACGAATGAATGAGTTGGGCAATAATTTCTCTAAACTACCTAAATAGATGGCAGAACTTTTTGAGAAGGTATCCAAGATGAAGGTACCTGCCGTGATTGCATATGTTCCTCCCGTTTATCGTGTTCATGACATCCAGGAGTAGTAGGTGTCAGGGGCATTACAACCATGGGTTGAGGAGCAGCATGTAGCTCATCTTTGTCAGTAGCAACCACCGTCTTTAGAGACTATTACTGAGGAGCCTTACCAGGTATGGGAGGTAAATGGTGTATGGTATACAAATGACCCTTCCAAGCAGGGAAGTTCTGGGGACCAATTCTCCTATAAACATCCCCAGACATTCTACAACATATCATTTACTCCTACACCTCTTCCAACTCCAATGAGTTATGGGTCCATCCCTTGTCAAGCATCAAGGCAGCAACAACAACAATTTGGGCGTCAGCAAATGTATTAAGCGAGTCAGTAGGGTTTTCTTGTTCATAATCATACTCAGCAGCAGCACCCTTATGGTCATTAGGGCCATTCTTCACATTCTTCATATCCTTCTTCTTCTCAACAACAACATTCATCATCAGGTTCAATGAATTTTCAATGACAGTTTTTGGATGAGTTGCATTCCTACAGGAACGAAATATAAGATTTGAGGGTTGATCTTAACTGTATTTCTCGTTTAAACAATGAACGCATTATTCCTACTACATCCATTCCAGCCTAGGTTCATGCTAATCCTAATAGCCCAAACAAGACACATCAGCATCTTCCTATGGATCAGGTATATTATTCAGATTTTCATAAATCTAAACATGAGATCTCTCTCCGTTTGATTATGTTTATCATATGTCTCTTAGGAGCGGACGGACCATGTACGTACCTGATGGGGCTAAAGGCATGGATAGGACCAACGTTGAAGCTCATCCTGAGGAGACTTCATAGGATGATGATGTCAGACATCGTAAAGAGAGAGCATGCACATCTAGAAGAATATTAAGAAGGAGTACAAGAGCAGAGCAACACGCATCAGATTCAGAGTCTACAAAGGACCTTGTGCCTTCGGATTATGAGAATGCATATTCAGCAGACATTCCCTGTCTTGAAGTAGATAATCCTATTGTTATTCCAATTATAAAAGATTCATGTTTGAAAAACTCTGTTTCTAATAATCATAATGAGCATGTTTCTATTTATGAATCCGAGTCTTCACTTCATTCTCTACCTTTCCCCAGTGCTCTTACGGCAGGAAAGCACATCGTTATTAAGATTCAGAAAGACGATCAAGATATGGCAGGATTTTGTAGGGATAATATCGTGGTAAAAGTACTATTTGATGAGTTTGTGGCTAGTCACTCTGCCTTCCAAAATATTTGAAGGTGAGATGGACACCAAGCAAAATTAGCAGGAAAAAACAAAACAACTATATCAAGACCCATATTCTTTTGATTGCCACTACTTTTTATATCAAGAACAAAAAATTACCACAGAAGAAGAGAGATTTGGGTGCACATTATGTGGTGACTCATATCGATGAAATAGCATTTGCACAAACTCTTCTCGATAATGGCTCTTCGATCAATTTATTACTCTTTTCTTTATATGAGAAGCTAAATTTGGGTTCTTTACGTAAATCTAGAGCAATATTTCAGTGTGCAGACAAATCAGTGAAAAGGGCTAAGGGTGAGATCAAGAAGATCATTATCTTTATTAAGGGACAAAATTATAAGGTTGACTCACAATCCTTGAAATCGATATCCCTCATCATTGGAGAGATTCACATATTATAATTGGGCAACCTTTCCTTAGGACCGTTGGAGCATCATTTGATTATCAGAAAGGAATGATGGAGTTCCGTTCTCTAAGCAGAGAAGTGGAACTACAGATGAAGCAGACGAAATGGCAGCGATCTGATTCAGAGTCAGGCACAGATTTCTCTTCATTCTCTGAGGCAGACTGCAATGTAGTTAACACAACTAGAATTTGGGCACAAAGCCCATAATACAGAATGAGGTACTCTCATCAGGAGAGGACATTGTTCACATAGCAGTTACTGATTCATTACTAGAGTTCTTGACATACGCATCACCCTATTCCCTTGATCACACAGAAGTACCTTTGGACATGTTAGTTCTCATTCTTTCGAGACAATCAAGGGAATTATATTATGAGTCAAACGTGTCTTTGGTCGAATTACCGTTTATTTCTGGTGATCTGACTACGTATTTTTAGTACAATTGGTGGACAGCACTACAGTTGAGTCATCTCCACTAAGCAGCATAGATCCAAATCAATGGAGGTTCATCCTGATATTCCCGATGATTCATCCTTGCCAAAGTTGAAACCACTACCTCCTACACTCAAGTACACCTTCCTTATGAGACCCAATAATAAGTTTCTTAATATTATTAGTTCTACTTTGACTGTAGAATAGGAGACTAAGTTGTTATAAGTATTAGAGAAGAACTGTAAGGCTATAGGTTGGACTGTGTCAGATCTCGTGGGTATAAACCCTGCACTTTGTTCACACCACATTTCTTTAAGGAAAATGCTAGGCCTTCCCTTGAGTTTCAAAGGAGGCTTAATCCAAATCTATGGGAAGTAGTCAAGAAAGAAATTGAAAAATGGTGTGGAGCAGGCTTTATTTACCCTATCTCTAACTCCAAACTGGTGGCACCTTTACATGTTGTCCCGAAGAAGTTGGGAATTCATATGGTGACCAATGAAAAAGATGTTGAGATTACGACACAAGTACCCATATCGTAGCAGGTCTGTGTCGACTACAGGTGCCTGAATGCTACGACAAAGAAAGATCACTTTCGTGTGCCTTTTATTGATTAAATTTTGGAGAGATTAACTGGGAAAGGTTTCTTCTGTTTTATTAACAAGTACTCAAGATACAATCAAGTAGCAATCACTCTTGAAAACCAGGAAAAGACCACATTCACTTATCCTTTCGGTACATATGCATTCAAGCACATGCCTTTTGGGCTATGTAATGCCTCAGACACATTTCAGCGGTGCATGATTGCGATATTTGTAGGGATGGTTGAAGATTTCCTTGAGGTCTTCATGGATGATTTTTTGGTCCATGGTGATTCATTAGATTCTTGTTTAGCACACTTGGACCAGGTTTTACAATGGTGTAGGGAGGCGAATCTGGTACTCTCCTGGGAAAAGAGTCATTTCATGGTCAAGGAGGGTCTCATCTTGGGGCATGTAATCTTCAAGAAAGGGATGGAGGTTGATCCTGCCAAGGTGGATGTCATTAAGAAACTTGATCCAGCAACCAACATCAAGTCAGTCAGGTCATTTCTAGTGCATGTTGGATTTTATAGAATAATTTATTCAAGATTTTTCTAAGATTGTTCGACCATTGACTGAGCTCTTAAGGAAAGGCATCGAGTTCTTTTTCGATCACAAGTGTCTTGAAGCCTTTGAGCTCCTTAAAAAGAAGATCTGCGACTTGTCGATTCTGCAAGATCCTGATTGGTCTCTTCCCTTTGAGATAATGACTGATGCTTCGGATTTTATTATAGAAGTTGTATTAGGGCAGCGGCAAGATCGGATTCCGTTTACTATTCACTACACAAGCAAAGTTTTGAATTCAGGTCAGAGAAATTATACAGTAATTGAAAAATAAATGCTTACAGTAGTTTATGCATTAGAAAAGTTTGTGTCTATGATCTTATGCTCAAAATTGACAGTTTATATAGATCATTCAGCTATTAGGTATATCATGGAAAAAGAAGGATGCGAAGGCACGTCTTCTTAGGTGGATATTGTTACTCCAGGAATTTGTTCTGGAAATTAAGGATAAACATGGGTCAAGAATGTAGTAGCTCATAATCTTTCAAGGATTGAACTTAAAGATTCCCTTGATTCTGAGCCTTGAGAGACTTTTCCAGATGAGTCTATTTGTGTTATAGATTCACTTCCATAGTACGCCAACATGGTTAACTTCCTTTTCTCCAAGCAAGTTCCTCATGGTTGAACTAGAAGCAGTATATATCGACTTAAAATGGATTCGAGGAAATACCATTAGGAGGATTCGTTCCTTTTCTTTGAAGGACCAAATTGTGTCTGAAGAAGGTGTATTCCTCAGGAGGAATGCATGAGTGTCCTCACAAATTATCACTCCCTTGAAGCTGGAGGACACCACTCAGAGAAATGAACCGCTCACAAAATATTGCAATGTGGTTTCTATTGGCCGACCTTATTTAGAGATGCAACTTATTTTGTACAGGCGTGCCCTGTTTGTCAGAGAATGGGAAGGATTGTTGTAACTAGAGATGAAATTCCCATGAAACTTGTAATTTTTTGTGATGTCTTTGATGCTTGGGGCATTAATTTCATGGGTCCTTTTCCTAATAGCCAAGGTTTTGAGTATATCTCGTTAGCAGTTGATTACTTGTCAAAATGGGTGGAGGTTATCCCAACCCGAGCCATAGATGGAATAACTATATGAAAATTTATCAAGGACCATATTATTTCAAGGTTTGGGGTACCTAAAGTATTAATCTGTAATGGCGGTAGCCACTTTGTGAATGGATTGATGAAATCATTGGCTAAGGACTATAAATTTGAGCACAAAGTAACTAGTCCTTATCACCTTCAATCGAATGGCATGGCGGAAGTTTTAAATAGAGAAGTAAAAGGTATTCTTCAGAAGTTAGTCTATCCAGACAGGAAAAACTGGTCTCTGTTGTTGGACCAAGTTCATTCGGCTTACCGAACAGCATACAAGACACCTCTTGGCACGTCTCCATTTAGTATGATTTATGGCAAGCCATGCCATTTGCCTGTTGAGTTAGTACATAAATCTTAATGGGCTATAAAGAAGATTAATTGGAGCTGTCACATAGGAAAACTGTGTACATAACTTGACATAAATGAACAAGTGGAAATCCGCAACCGAGCATATGACAACAACATGATAAATAAGGATAAAGTTAAGAAGTGGCATGACTCGCATAATATATGCAAAAACATTGATCTTGGACAGAAGGTATGGATGTTTAATGCAAAGTTAAAGATTTTCCATGAGAAACTTAAATCAAAGTAGATGGGTCCTTTCATTATCAAGGAAGTGCATGAGAATGGTAGAATAAAATCTCAGAGCTTTCAGAGCATAGACCATCCTTTTTGGTTAACGGGCAATTACTCAAGCATTTTATTGAATCATCAGAAAGATTAAACTCATGTAAAAATGATCAACTTCGTGCCTATTGATATAGTTCACGATCCCTCAAGTAAGGCATGAGCATCAGGAAAGATTCAAAATCTTCTAAGATTCATTATCGTGAGATTCATCTAATACTTATCCGTTATCATTGAGCATCCTATTCCTTATACGTAGGCCTATTTTCAACCTAAGTATAGGGGTCATCTAATTTCATTCCGATTGCTCCCCGTGGGTCTCCATGTTTAAATTCATATCCTTATACTTAAGTTATTCCTCATCTTAAGTATAGGGGACCCGAGTCCATATTTTCATATAATTGATTCTTTTACTCATGATGCATCGTAATTATGGATTCATTTCTTGTATCTTCTTTATACTTAGCATGAGATATGGCTTCAATTCACTTTGTGCTATGAGGACATAGCAAAAGCTATGTATAGGGGGGTCTTCCGTATATATTGCATATATACTTTAGCCATAGCTCATATTCTTAATTTTTCAAAATTATTGGGGTTATGGGTATCGTATTCCTCTTGTAAATTTGATTTGTATCAAATGTTTTGAAAATAATTTTTGAAAATTATATTATTTGACATAATTTTTCAAAATATGGTTTGACATGTTTGGAAAATCTTTTGTAAATTATTTTGAAAATCTATATATTTATGTGACAATGTTTGTAAAAAGTTTTCAAAAATCCTTTTCAAAGCTAAGGGTGTAAATGAGTCTAATTATTTAAAAAACTCTAAATTTAATGTGTCTCTTCAGTTTCCTTTAGTGTTTTAATTTGGTCTCAGAGGTTGTGATGTTTCTCCAAATCATCTTGTCATTTTCATTTATAAGGTTGTTGACTTTCCTTGAAATTTTACAAGGGTCCGACATGGAGAAAAATCTACATATCGATTCTATATTTTGGAATATTAAGTTGATACAAAGTTCTTTGAAAAAAGTGATTCCAATTAAGGAGGATGATCTTTTAATAGAAGAATTAGACATGGAAGTTCCTTCACTTTTTCTCGAAGATGTACACTTGATGAATACTCACCTTTCCTGTAATTTGGGTCATTCCTCTTTGTCTATTTTTTCTCTTTTAAGAAAAACCCAAAAATCTATCGCAAGATTTCAAGGATCCATTCGTCTTCCCAAAATCATGAAGAATTTTGAGGCTTCCCATGTAGATATGAATATTACTTTTGAGGAAAAATGACATCATTCTAGAAGAATAGAATTTCAAGTTGATGAAGCCATTTATTACTTAGAATCGAAAGTATTCTCCATTAGGAAGAAGCAGTTGAAACATAAGGCAGCATGTGATTTTAAACCTCGAAGATTCAATCTTTATTCTTAAGGAGCTAAAGTTTGTAATTTTGTGTTGGGTATCTTAGTATTTGTTCCTCGTGTTACTCCTCTATGTTGTTCTGTCAAAAATACCCAGTTCATTGGCTTTGTTTCAATAAAACTAATAAATCTTTAATTCTTTTGTAAAATTTACTAACTAGCTAACTTGTTAATTGGTGTCTTTCCCTGGCATATTTTTACTATGCACTCAAGGCTTGAGACGATCTTCAAACACTTGGTTTTAGAAGTCCATAAACTTAGAGTTATCTTGTATTAATCCTTAGGGTCATAGACCTAAAAATTCACACTCTCCTAGTTGGAAAATATGCATGCTATATTTTATGCTTAATTCCCTTAAAAAAATTTGACTCTCACTCACTATACACGACTGTATTCATGATTGAGATGAGTCAAGGTATCACTATGGAAACTAGGATTGGAAGCTTGAATTTGGACTTGATTTCTATGATACCCGAGGATGGGATAAAATTAATGACAGCTTCATGAAACTTGATGGTCAGCATATTAACCAGTACGAAACATGTTCTCATGCTATCTCTTGACTTTTACCTAAAGTGACAGGGTGTGATGACATTAATTAATAAGTTGATCAGTGTGCGTCATCTTTTGGTAAAAGCAGTGGAGCTAGCCAAAAACAAAGAAAAGAATGAAATGATAAAGAAAAGCTCTCATTCTACAAAGACAAATATCAAAAGAGCGTCCACCAAAGGCAAGCGATCCTAGCCATTTTAAAGTGCCTATTTGGACCACCGTTACTAGGACAAGGAGTCGGGCTTGCACCCAAAAAGGGCTCTGCATTGTAAATGCTAGAAGTCTGGGTGTAGAAGGTATATTAGATACTCAAAAAAGGCACACCCTAGTGTATTCATCGGAAAACAAGTGCAGACGACTCCAACCTCTCTTGACGGACACACTGACTGGAAAAAATCAAAATAAAATTGTGATTGTGTATAGGCACTTGAGAGAACCTTGTTCCAATGAGAGGAAGAGAAAATAAGTACACAATCCTACAACCTCCATTATATGGCCTTCCATCTATCCTTTTAAAGTATGACAAACTAAAGAGAAGGTGGATTGAGGCAAGACTAGATTTGTTACGTATAGTTGAGGGTTGGGTCCTTACGAAAGATTCTGAGATTGGAATTTTTTGGTGATGTTTTGATTATACTCTTATAATGCAGTCTACACTAAGGCATACTTCTTATATTTGAGAATACATTGAGAGTCTGACAATTAGAGGAGTTGAATTACTTTTGATTAACAATTAGATCAACTTAAAGTTTTAGGATTTCTAAAAACTCATGTTCTATGTCCAATAAATCCTTGTAATCTCACAAGCACAAGTCAGGGAATTCACTAACTAAATCTAACAAATTCTTATCTATTAGCTTGAGGATGAGCTTAGCTTAAGTATAGGGGGTGATAAATCCTAGGTTTATCAGCTTAATAGATTATATTTATCTCTCTCGCTTAAGTTGATCACATGATTAATTAACTAATTAACATCAATTACTAACTACTGTGTTGTAAATAATTAAAACTAATATGGGGTAGTATTTATGTATTTATTTCTTATTAAAAATAAAGTAAATATTAGAGTAATATTGTGTATAAATAAAATAATATAAAACAAAAAATAAAAAAAAATAAGCAAAAGAAAAATGTTTATATAGTGTTTAATAGTATTTAATTTTCATATATATGTACAAATGACCTTTGATCTCTTTGACTTCTACATGAAAGTTGTAGATCTCATCGAGATCTAAAACTTTCCTGTTATACCACTTTTCCTAATTCGGCTTCTAATTAATTCTTTCCTAATTAACTTTGATTTATTGAATTTCTTCAATTTCTATTAGGCAATGTGGCGCCCTCTGCTTTGACCACGTGGGTCGCTCCTATGTTGCCACCCGCACACTCATCTCCACCTTCTGATCTCTTGAACAACTCCATCCAATCCGTCCTTCAGCACCGCATTATTTGACCGTTGGATTATTCTGATTAGGCGCATCCTGACCGTTCTTTATCGCCTAGATCACGACCGCATGATTGAGTTTGATCAAGTGGTTATCAATTGCCCAAACCCCAACTGTTTGATCTGATAATCGGACGGTTGAGGTTTATCTTCTACCTCCAGCCACATCTACCAAGAGACACGACTCCTAGTTTTTTTTTGCAATTTCCCCTAATTTTTCTAGGCTCCTCACGCATCTTGTTCTCGTGAAACCAACACTAAAACCTTCACTTTTCGATCCTAACTTTCGCAAACTACAGTTCTATTCTTATCATTAACCATTCAAATCATTGGCCATGGTTGAAACTTCCATGAAAACTCATTGAAACCTCTGTCACCCTCTCTTTAAATACTTCTCCATCGGCTGCCTTTGCCGGCTATCCACCATTCCACGGACTTGCACCCTAGCCTCTCTAACTTCCAGACACAGTGCAAAGACCAGATTGAGTGCCAAGATGATGTGTATCTCCGACGAGATCCTTGGTTGTTTTGCCAAGTTACAGCCCAAAATTTGAGGTTGTCTGAGCTGGGTTCTTTAGCCAGGAATCCCATGCGAAGATCATCATGCTTCGAGCTTCACAAATAGGCTCCAGATTAAATTTCATTTGCACCATTTTCTATCCTTCAAATTTCAGGTGAATCTTCAGTTCTTTTTCTCTGTATTGTTCTTGGATTTTTATCTGAGACGTCTATACAGCATTCTAATTTCCTGTTATTTCTGATACTCATGCGTCTTCTATCATTTTCAAAATGTTGATCCATCTATATGATACTTTGACCAGAGTCTTTCTTTCGCTTGAAGAAGGATTTCCAGTAGGGCTAATCCTCCATATCTTTATAGCCCTATGATCACCTTCGAGTAGCCCATCAATACGCCCATTCTAGCTTTTAATAGATCCGCAAGTACTTGTAATACACGTGTTAACTCTGCAGGGTGTTGGAAGACTTCAATGATCGAAATAAGAAACTTAGCTTCGATCTCATATTTCCTTGTCTATAAAGCTTTTGTGACAGAGATCTCCATGCAATCCTGATCTCTCTCCAAGCACCATACAACTTTGTGAGAGTGTTACAAAGGTGTTTGCACCTTTGGAGATCAAGAAGAAGAAAGGTGGAGCTACAGATAAGTCACAGGAGCCCAACCACATCACCACCATGTAAGGAGCAGCTCAAGAACAAGCGGTGTAGCAGGCACCGTTGATCTCACTTAATTGGGCGAGATCGAAAGGTCTCAGATCAGCCATGTTGTCCTCCAATGCAATAGTTCAACCCTCAGGATCGGATGTCGAGCCTATGTCTGAACCACCAACCGAAGCTCTAGGAGAAGAAACGTTGCCCTAGCCTCCTCAACAGAACCTACTCTATTACGTGATCTGCATGTACAGATGGAAAATTTGCAGTAAAAATCCAACTATATTTGGATATTACAGATAAGTCCTCCTACCAATTTAACATTTACCTGTTAGACCTTGCGAGTTTTGTTATTTACTTATTAATCCCTGTCTGTCGCTAATTAACAAAACCTAGATGTTTTTGTTGTAGTTTTACCTCTGGATTCTATGTTGAATATCTTGATATACGAAAGTCTAAATATTGTCATTTTAGTCTCATTTTAAAGCTGGTTTGGCACTTTATCTTGTAGTAGCATGTGTGGCTGATTTTTATTAACAATAAACACATTAATTGTTGATGTTTAAAGGCTTTGATTGATGTATTTTAGTTGCATTCAAATATCTTGCATGATCATTTATATCCTTTAAACATGAGTCCTTAAGATCTACTCCTTTTGAATGTAAATCATCTTTGGAACATTAAAAGACATACTCATTGATTAAATTATTAGCAGTGAAAAGAGAAAGTATTTTGGGACAAACTTATTCTTACTGATGGTATTTCCTAAAGAATTAATTCAAGGTATTTTCATTTTTCATCTATGTTACTTGTTGTGTCTTTAAAGTGTTGTTCCCCTATCCGTATTGTTCGTGAATTTGTGTTTGCAATTAATTTAGTGACATAAAAATATGTTAAAATTCTGTGTTGATTGTATAATATGCATTAGCTCGAAGTAATAAATCCTTAAATCATTGTCTAAAATTATTTGTTCTTTAAATTTGATCACTAAAGTGCCCGCATCCTTGTGTTCGGCCCTGGACATCCCAGGTTAAAAATTAAAGCCAAGAACCTCGTCAATGAGATTCATCTTGGTTTTATATGAGAAGCTAAGTGCCCATGCTACAATAGATTAAAATTAATACATGCATTTAGCGATTCATCAATTTTGAATTCAAAAACCCGTGGGAGTTTGCTCTTTATATAGGCACCCTTCAACTCTGATGATGGGTTGATCAGGTTTTTCTTGCTCTTCTGCGTCCGAAGTTGGTTCTTGGAGTCGAAGAAGTGACAATGCTTCCATCTATATAGTTGTGAGCGAGGAAGGAAGCTTGAAGAGATGAGATATAATCATGTGCTGGAGACCTCCGTTGCGTCTGATTCTCCTCCTTTCGTAGCGGATTGGGGATGATCTTAACCTCCATACCACTCATAGGTAATAGTAGGTCATTTAAATTCAATTTTGCAATTTTCATTTCATATTTTTAATTCTGTTCTAGCTTAAATCCACTTATCATCTTCAACCTCTAATCACTAAATTGGAGGGGTCATGTTCACCTTCAACCAATTCCGACTCGATCATCATCTTCACACCGACCTTATCCATCTCCTATCACAATTGATCACCCTCATATCAATGTAGATCTGAGGATTGGCTCCTCTTCTAATCTCCATCTCCAGAGTTCCCATCCCCTTCATTATTTCCCATATTTCATGTTTCAATAAAGCCGTCAGAGAAACACCTCCGAGCTAGCATTTCATTATAGGGTTAAGGAGCTTGTTTGGGGACATGAATCAATACCTGGAGGTTCACTTGAAGCTGAACATACCCAGACCTCCAGATCGTTTTCTAGGCGACGTTGATCCCGTTGAAGCCCATGGATCAGAAGAGGGGACATACAGGAATGTCATCAAATATTCAGAATGCAAATCCATTGAAGAGAGAGCATTTGTCAGCTCATCGAGTCTTGCCTAGGGCCACCTGCTTCCTAGTTCTTTTAAAGCACTTTGTGGCCCTCCAATAAAAAACACAACCTCCATTTTCGATATCCGCCTTTCAAAAGCCCTCATTTTAGCTATGAGATTGACTTCTAGATCTAATCGACGCCATCCACGCACGAGTTAGAGATGCAAAGCATAGCATCCATCCGATGCACCACGTATTTAAAAGGTATAATTGTGCCTGAGCCCCTATGTTCTTTTAACTTGCAAATAACTCCTCCTTTGGACACGTACCAGCATTCTGTGTATTAAACATTTGCATTTTATATTGTCCAGCTTATATTAATTGCACTATGGTCTAGCTCAGCTTTATAAACGAATTATTTTGGAAAAATTATAACTAGAGCCCCATATTTTATGTATTGTTATCATTTAGCCCAGTAACTAAATTTCTTTGCATTTTTGTCTTTGTGAATTTGTATTTATCTTTATAAAAATCAAATAAAAATTAGCAGAAAAGCACTAAAAATTCCACAAAAATTATCTCAGCTTCCTGTTACATAGATCTTGCATCAATAATTTTTTATTTTTCACTTTTATTATTTTTATTATTTTTAAAATTTTGAAGTCTCCATAAAAATTCCCTATTTGAAAATGAAAAACAATAAAACATATACAACTTTTATCAATAATTCTTAAAAAATCTTAGTTGTTCATTTTCATTTCTTTTAATTATGTACTATTTTGGCATTTTTATTCTTCTAAAACCTAAAAATCATAAAACATTAAAAAATATAAAAAACTCATAGAAATACATAGAAAATCCCGAAAAATCATAAAATACATTTCTGAAAAACATAAAAAAATTCTTTCTTTCTATGTATGTTTCATCTATGTTTGGTTTTACTTGTTGATTTAAAATCCAAAAACATTTGCATTTAGTTTGATTGCTTTATGTGTTATTTTTTATTTATTTAAAACACTTCAAAATTTGTAATATTCTGGAAAATCACAATAAACATTTCAAATTTGTTAGAAACCAAAAATATTTTTATTTCTATTTTTTGTGTATTTTTTTCACTTCGTAAAAATCCTAAAACTTGACTCTTTCTTTTTTCTCTTTATTTGTTTCTTTTAATCATTTTTATTTTAATTTTTTAAAACTTTTGCAAAATTATAAATTAAAAAAATAAAATCAGAAAACCAAAAAAACATAACAAACAACAAAAATAAAAATACGAAACCAAGAATAGTGTGTGTAGAATCTCCTTTATTTCATTTATTCTTTCATTGATCAATAACCATAGGGATTTTTGTAGCCTCCCTGAGTTTGATTTTGTACGCAATACATGTAATTTAATTCCTATTATATAAACCATGGATTTCCCTACTAAACACACCCCTCTCAATTGAACTTGTGTGCTTCATAAAGAGCTTGAGTGCTTGAATGAAGATTAATTTCTTCCCCTAAATGAACATGCAAAAGTATTATGGTTCCTCGAAAGTGATCGTAATACTAAACTTCTCTAATGTGTTTCCTCTATGTGGAGATGTAGAAACACCATCCTGTCTCTCATATATTCCATGGTACCATACACATTGATAATGATAAAATTGCTAGTTTATTGTGACTTCCTTTTATGATAAACTCTACTCCACCCCCACACTCAAACCCATTCATCTCCCTTGATCTAGACTAATCGTCATAAGTATTTCTGATCCTGAAGAGCTTAATGGGCATGTACCAAACATGAGATTTTTGAGGTGATCGGCAACCTTAAATCCCAAAAAGTACCTTTGCTAGATTATTGCATCTTGGAATTTAAAAAAAAAGGCATATAATCAAAGGAGACTACATGGTGATGGTTAACTATGTTTTCTCCTGAAATTTCAACCCATCCGACCTTTGTGAGCAACTTGGTGTTTACCATTCTATACAAAAAAGGTGCCCCTCATGATATTAGCAATTATCGCTCTATTATACATGTAAATCTTCCATTAGAATTACATCTAAATTCATTCCAACCAACAGGCTCCTAGGCTTTGTGAGTTGATTCCCCATTCAAAATGTGCCTTCAAGAAAGGAAGAAGGTCTCTAACATCTTCGCAGTCACCTTTGATATTTTATCCCACTAGAGCTAGAACAATATGAAAGTTGTTGTTCTTAAGACTGACATTGAGAAAGCCTTTGATTTACTGAAATGAAGTATTGTGTTCAAGGTCTGGAGTGATGGAAAAAATTGTTAGAAGAGAAGCAGGCAGTGAGGCGATGGACAATTACGAGGTAGACGAAGTATAGGAGTTGTTGGATTAAGCAATCCAATGTCTCAAATGAAGGTGTTGGTGGAGGGGCCTGATGCGATCTGGGGCGTGCATCAGATGATGAAGTGGAACATGAGAATGGATGGGTCTGATTAGATCCATCAGGATATCATCGATGGTGTAGAATGAGGCATATGGGAAAGAGAGAGCGGGAATGTGGGCAATCCAAAGGGTGGCATGTGGCCCAATAATATTATTCGAAAATAGAAAATAATGAAAAAAACAAAAAGAAATAGACGGAAGTTGAATAAAAAAGTCAAAACATGAAAGTTGCAGATCTCCATGAGATCAACAAGTTTCACGCTGAATAAAAAGGTAAAATCAATAATATAAATGAAGTAAAATTTTTGAATGCATTTTTAATGAATAAAAACACTTGTTTTAATTCTTCTACATTTTGTGTATTTTAAATTTATTTTAATTCCAAAATAAATATATACAATAATTATCTAATTTTGTTGGATTTTTTATAAATAGAAATAAAGGAAAATAAAGAGATGTTAATTATATACAATATCTAGGGTTAATTATAAATAAGGGGTTAATTATCAAAAAAGGTTAATTAGAGATGAATTTTATTGATTTGGAGGATAATATGTTAAGATTGTGATGATAAATCATATATTCATCAGATGTCCCCTAAATTATGGAATGGGTTACTACCTTCCACAAAAGCATCATAGTCTCCCTAAAAATTAACAAAAAAACTATTTTTATAATTTTTAAACCTTCATGTGGAGTTCGATAAGGAGACCCATTATCATCTCTACTCTTTATTAATACGATCAACTAGCTGGAAGGTATGTTATTGAACTTTGCCAAACATAGCCTCATTTTATGATATTGTAGGAGAAAATATGTCCATAATCGATATGCACTCCGTTGAATACATTCTTATATTCCAAATTTTTGATGTGTGTGCCTTCAAGTGTGTAAACGCTTTGAATGATTTTGTTGAGATATTTGACCATTGCATAAATAACGAGAAAATACTACACAATCGCATCCTCTCAGATTCTAAAAGAATGGTTGTTTATTCAACGTTCAATTAGGATCGAAGATTTCCCGATTTACTACCTTGGTATACCGTTATCCACTAAAATTTTGAAGAGAAGTTATAGGATCCCCATCATTGAAAAGTTTGAAAAGAAACAATGGAAATCTAATATGCTTTCAATGTTTTTAAGTGTTTATTTATTTAAATCATCACTAACATAACAAATTAACCACATGCTCTCATCCCTAAAGGTGACAAAAGATTTCCTCCTTGAAATTAACGAGATTAAAGGGTGGTTCTTATGGAATGGTACCAATAAGGATAAAAATAGCCACCAAGCTAGATGGAAAATCATTTACCGCCCAGATCTAATGATGGTTGTGGATTCCAAAACTTGAAAATTTCAATCATCCGATGTTGTCCAAAGTTAGGATCAAATCCTATTAAAATCTGACATCTCGATTCACTAGAATTATCAGAGGGAGGTTCCACAACTCCTGACTTGTTCCCATCATTGAACCCTCAAATCATCGTATTCACTTTGTTGGTGATTTATCAAAGTTGTCTTGAGGGCCATAAGACATATGACGTCTCGTTTCATTGGTCCAGGCGATCAGTCACTCCTTTGGAGATACAATATCAATGGTAACCCTCCTCTTTGTGAAATCTTCCCCGCACTTTGGGAGTTTTCTTAATACAAGAATGTCTCCCTCTCAAAAGCACACACAACATTAGATGCCAAACAAATTTGGCTGAAAGTCCTTACATGCATATCAAAATCACACCAAGATACGAAGATATTCTCTGTAAAAAATTCCCCCATCCAAACTACATAGACACTCTAATCTTCCAAAGCAGGATGTCCACCATATGATTGACAGACAAACTTTACAATAATGATGGCCCATGGCAACTTAAATTCCAAACTCAACATTAGATTTTGATCAATTTCTTTCCAACTAGAGTCTCATTGTTACTTTGGTCACATTGCCAAAGTAAGCCTAGGGCTCAAGATAGACTCTTTTTCCCTAATATCCTAACATCAAATGGGTGGCCTCTATGTGTGGCTGATGTTGAAAGCTTTCCCCATCTATTCCTATATTGTGCTTTTATTTTTAGTGGTTTTACCTTTATTCAATATTGTGGGATCATGCGTGATTTTTTTGAATGTCACAATTCACACCCATTTCATCATCCTACTGGCAAATATCTACCAAACATGCATCAATATAGCGGTTGACCTGGAAGAAGTGATGTTTGAGGAATACAGATGAATCTGTGATTCGTCACTCTAAAAATTGAAAATATAGCTATGTTCCCAAGTAGTTGGTTGCATTGCATCATCTATTTTGCATTTTTATCATTCATGCATGTAGAATTAAAATATGAATTTTACCAAGCATAATTTCATTAAATAAGAAGCCCAAATTCCCCTATAAATAATCACATATATAGTACTAGATTTTCCCCTATTTTATTATTTTTTTCACTAATTCAAAATAAAATACAATGAGCACTATAGTGTACATATTACTAACAATAATAAAAAAACAAAAAATACTAATCTGTAAATTGCCCAATAAAACCCAAACCATAGTTCGAGACTAAAAGCCTTAAAACGTGAATATCTCTCTAATAGAGTCTCCTATGGACCCCTACTCGCTTTTAAATTAATGTGCATTCAATTACTGGCAAAACAAGACTAAATTCAAACGAATCAGAGTTCATATGTGAAACTTGGGTTTTTGGGCCCTCATTCTATATTGTACATGGTGTCTATTTTGACCTTATTATTTTATGTAAAAAAATAACTTTTTTATTTCTTATGTATTAATTTTTTTTATTATTGTTAATAAAATGTGTAAAAATTCAAATAAAATTGAAGCAAATATCAAAGAAAATAAATAAACATAAATATGTCTAATTTGTTTGTATATATGTCAACTTTATTTTATTTCTTTATATTCGTAATTATTAAACATCCAAAAAATAGATTCAGTTGTAAAAAAATAAAAATTTTTTTATTTTTATCTTATTTAAAAATGCTAAAAAGATGCAAAATATAAAAAATCGATAAATATATTTGTAGGGTACCGCCAAAAATGCTTTTTGTATAGATGATTACTTTTGGTTTTATGTCTTTCAGAAAAGTTGTAGATCTTGTCGAGACAAAAAACTCTTATGTTGACTACTTTTTGATTTGATATCATTTGTTATTTTTTGGATTTTTCTTTAGATATAATTTTCTATTTTTCTGGGAGCGACACGTGGCAGCTCTTGGAGCCGCCACCTGTCAGTCCATTTTTATTTTTATTTTACTATTTTCTAATTTATTTTTTATTTATATTTTATTATATTTTATTATTTATTTTTTTATATTTATTTTAATTAGTATTTTTATTTTATCTACTATTATGAATAATTTAATTTAAATTTTTTTACTTTCATTTTGAAATTTTCTTCGCCACGTTGTCGCACCCCCTTGCTATGTGGCCCACCCTCTTCCCTCTAGCGTTGCACACCCCGTAGCTCCTCTACCTTCTGCGTGGCACGCAACCACTGCCCACACACGCGCCTTGCACCTCTCTCTCTCCCAACCGTGTAAACGCTTCCCCTTCTCTTGCATGCTCTCGTCTCCCCGTGTTGACTATCCATCCTCCCATGATCCTGCAACCTCTTGCGAATCCCGCTTTTTGTGGTCGTCTACAAACACCTTCAAAAAGGATGCACAACCCTCCATCCGCCAGCATCCGCCAACTTAGAGAGATACTCGACCCTCTAGCTCTAATTACTAGGTCAGTGACATCGACCTCAGCATCGCCAGCTGACGACGATAGTGAGATCCTTTGACGGGGTCCAAATCTCATCTTGAGCTTTGTTGCAGCTTCAAGCTCTAGAAGCTTGCTAACCTCGATACACGTCGACAACTCAAGGAGACAACCAAAGGGCTGACAGCACCTCCTCCTTCTTAGGCGAGGAAAACCCCCTCTAGGTAACAACTTCTTCTCTTCCTCATTCTCATCTTCCTCCTCTTTTCCTTTGTTTTTCCTCCTCTTCTTTTGTCTCTTCTTCCTACTCTTCTACTTCGTCCTCTTCTTCACCTTCAATTTCATCACCAACAACTCCTCTTCCTCTTCGACGTTCACCAAAGCTCGTTCTCCTCCACTCCGACCCATATTCATCACCATCTCTACACGTACCACCTCTCCACCATCCATCTTCATCCCCTACCCTCACCAACCATCATCGCTTCGTCACATCTCTATCAACCTATCCCATCTCCGCCTCATCAATGCTCCGGTCACTCCAACTTTTCACCTTCACCTTCCACCTGCATCATTCATCCTTTGCTCGTCGATCGTCCACCATCAGTTTGTGTGCCTCCATCCATCGGAGGCCTCGATCTGTGAGCTCATAGCCATCGACCGCCTCCTCCTAGAGGATATCTATGCCGAGGCCACTCCATCGCCATCCCCCACCTAACAGAGCCATCTCCAAGCTTTGCTCTCCCTACCGCCTCGACCTCGGGACACCTGTCGAAGCATCTTCCCCAGGTGTAGCAGCTCGACCACCGATTGTAGTCCTCCTAGATGTGTGCCTCCTCCCCTTCGTAGTCGTAGAGGAGTGCCTTAACGACATCAACGTGGCTTACCCTCTTCCCTCACCTCACCTGACGTGCTCCTCCAGTTGTGCCTCGACTAGTGTGCCACCCTTGGTCAATGAGTCTTCTACCCCCATTCACAGCCGACAACACAGCTTTCTCCCTGCACTTGAGGAGCACGTGGGGTAGGGAAAATTATGTCAGTGCCCTCCATCTTCTTGCAAATCACAAGTCAGACCTTGCCAGTTGGAGATCATGTGCGTGGCATGCGTGCGGGAAACATTGCACCCGACACCCCTCTATTTCTGGATAATCACAAAGAAGTAAAGTCACATGCCTAACGCGTGTGACTTTGGGATTTTTGCACCTATGCCCTCATATCCTTAGATAATTACATATATGCCCCCATCATGGGCAAATTGCATAAAGAAGCCATTGGTTTTGGGAAATCGCAAGTTATCGTTCAGAAGGTTGGGTTTGAGAGAATTTTTATTTATTTTTATTACATTTAAGTCTATGAAACTTCAATAATTCATAACTTGAGCATTATTTATTGGACTTCGATGTTCTTGGTACCATTTTAATTCTTGATTTATTATCTATCAAACAAAGCACTAGGATACCTTTTTGAAGACATTTATGAGCATAAATAAATTAAGGATTCATTTTGTCAATTTTGAGCATAATTATTATTGATCTTTGACGCTATTGCTCAATAACTTGTACATTGATTGGGTTGATTAGTTGGGGTTGATTGCAGGACTCTATAATTAATTGGCCATTGGGGTTTATGGATTCTCTGGACTAAATTAATTTGCTTGGTGTGTTTCTCGTTCTTGGCTTGGCTTGCTGCATTTTTATCATCGCCTTACATCTAAAATATTGCATTTATTCGTCACGCCATAGCATAGCATTATTTCTTACATTAAAATATTTTAAAATGCATTCATCATATTTGATTTGATTTTTAATTACATTCTTTTTATCTAAAAATCAAAAAAACTTGAAAAGATAAAAAAACATCAAAAATATTATTTCTTTTTTAAAACACCTAGTTTCAAGATTGACTATTAATTGACCTAAGGAGGTAGTGGCCTCCCTGAGTTCGACCTTTGGCATTCCCAAGTAAAATAAAAATCAGATCACTCTCTATTAATTGCTAAATTATTTAGTGGCCTTTTTTATTAGTTTGAATTGCCCACCTACAACGAACACATTAAACATTAATTTCACTAAATTAGAGTTGGGTATTTTGGGGATGTTCAAATGGTGTCGTTGCTGAGGAGGCACGGCTTAGGTTAATTTTTAGAAAAATTAGATATTAGGTTTTACATCCCCGTTGGTAGTCTAATCCCCAATCGTTTCTTGTAATTATTACCATATTTATTTTCTTGTATTTTTTATTATTTATTTTGTTTCCCTTTTTTATTTTATTTTATTTTATGTATCTCTCTAACCACCATCTTATTTTTGTGCAAGGGACACGACGTGATGGAGCGACTACTTAGGTAGTCGAGCATCTCAGGAGCATTGGATTCCGATTTCTCTAGGAATTAAGCCGACTGAAGGAATCACAATAAAATTAAGATTGAGACGAGTCATGAGAGAGTGTAGAGTCTTAGGACTTGTTTTCTACATTTATTCTATTTTCATAATAATTTATAATAACTTAGGTAATTGCATATTTGCAGTAGATTTCATTTGGGATCTTGCATGTGTAACTGGACAATGGACACTTGTTTTCGTTGTGTTTCGAGACCTGTTTCACTCTCTAGTGAGGATGGGGCTCTACTTGAGTGGCTCATAGGTTAGACTTGCACACGTAGCTTTTATAGCTTTTCATAGGTCAAAAATCCATTGTTTGTGCTCGTTTATTTTAGGACCACATATTCACACTTAATAATGCGTATCGTAGATTATTTTACTTAGTCAAACTTAAGTTCAAATTCTTCCTCGGTAATAAAACTTTCTGCTTTGTACGGTTTTCTAGCTTCCATTCATTTATAGTAAAATTTTTCAATTTAGTTATGCACCTCGCATTTTAGAGAGTTGGAGGCATTGTAAGTGTTCTTACTCAAGCATTCATCATCATTTTTTCGATCGCATCTATTTTTTTCGATCCCCCCTCTAAGTTTTTCAAACTTAGGATAAAGGAATTGGGACTGGATAGTATACATGATTACTTGTGTGTATTAATTACAAGTGATAATTAATCTCTAAAAGTAATATTGCTAATTGAATCGGACCAAAAAATGACAAAAATTAATCTTTGTTTTTGTGAGATCAACCCGGTCATTGTATGCAAGTACTTACCTCCAAACAAAGTGGGTGGGGGCGTATATGCTAGGATTAGAGCCCAATTCCATGTGCTTGCCCCTTAAGTCTCCATTTTTTTACTCTTGTGGGTTTGGGAGCTACAAGGGCTTGCCTTAGACCTTAGTATACATTTTGGTTGTGTAAGCATGTGTCTCTCCTTTGAGGTGCGATATTGAACTCATCAGCCCATGCATAACACCTCATTGATTGGGACCATGCACGAGCATCGTTGGGCGCAAGGAGACTCACCTTGTGTGCCTGCATAAAAAAGATTGTTTTATCACTTAGCTAAAACCCAAAAGATAACAGTCGGACTTTTGCAACCATCATAGTGTTAAGTTGGTGAAACTAGGGTTTGCTCTTGCGCTTGTTTTGTGTATGTGAGTGTTTGTTTATTTCCTTGTGTATCTACAGTTTTTGCATCAATATACTTTCATTCCTCCTTGAAGATGTTGGCTCATCAATTTCTGTACCGACCATCTTGATAAACCACAAAAATTTGCATCGGTCGTGCATTCCACACAAGGCGGGAACGCAGTCGCTGTGGTGATCGTCAAAAACCTCGGGTTTAATTAACAGTTAACCCACAATATAAATAAAGCAATTAAATCTCAAAAATGTGGAGTTCAAATTTATTATAACTCTACATGTAAATGTGTATAGGTGTAAGCATGTGTAGGTCGAACACTGGGAGCAAACGGGGGGAGGGGGCAAAATATAATGCGCAAAATTTTCATCTTTTGTCTCTCGTCCATTTTATTGTTTTTGTTGGTTTTTTATCTTATATTTTTTTAATTTAATTTTTGATTTTATAATTTTGTATTATCTTTTTATATTTTTCAATTTTTATATTCCTTTTTTTATTTAAATATGATATATATGTATATGTATAAATACAATATAAGGTATATGTAGATACTATATAAATAAAAATATGTAAAAATATATAAAATTTAGTAAATATAATGTTTAGGTGATTTTTACTTTTTTCTCATGTTTTTTCCTTTTTTCAGATATTTTTGCTACTTTTTATGTATTTTTAAATAATATCAAATATGGGATTAATAAATAATCTGAAATTAATTTGGGTTTTAAAATAGAAAATAATTCCCAAAATTACCCAAATTAATTCTAATAGATAAATAACAATATATAGATAATAATAAAATAGAAAAACATATTTTTAGTATTTTTTGTAGAATTATTATATTTTCTTGTTAGATTTTGGAGCTTTCTGATTTTTTTTCTTTTTCTTATTTTTAGGGGTTTTTGTTTTCTGGACTCAGTAAATATCAAAATACACCATATATAATTTTTTTATGATTTTCAAAAGGTTTTTATATTTTTTAGTATTTTATATTTTAGACAAGAATTATTTAGGCTCCTTTCTAATTTTAATAAATTGATAATATGCACAAATTTCCAATTAAAATTAGGGTGTGAAAGTGCATCACATGAAGCATTTATACCTATTTTTCACATTTTTAGGAGCTCAATAGGTATTTTTAATAAATAGATAAAAGCTACAAAAATATATGACCAGGTAGAGGCATAAATACAAATAAAATAAACTTCAGGTCTACAGGTGCAATTTACCCAATGCAATAAAACATTTATCTAATTTTTAAAGACTAATTTACAATATACAAAAATTCCAGGGCTTACTTTGCAATTTTTCCACCATCACATGGGGACTGCATGTGACGCTGGTAGGGACCAAAGCGTAAATACATAAAGATAAGGAGCTTAAATGCAAAATGCCCTATTTATTTACAACATAAACTTTTAATTACAGGACTAATTATTAAATACAAAAAAGGCAGGGGTTGGATATGCAATTTACCCCATAATAGCGTGCGAGCGAACGGTCTGGATGGCTTCACTTATACACGTGTCGCACTCGCAACGGTGGATGACGCTTCGAGGATCAATGGCCGAGATTAGATCGTTGATCGCGATCAGACGGTGAAGAGGTGACATGATCCAACAGCTGCTGCGACATCTGGAACCTCCTTCTTGATCGGACGGCTATGAGGAATGGTCGACGAACAGAAAAGAACACTTGCCTGGGCGAGATTCTTTCGGTGATATCTCCCTTCTTTGGTGGGCTTTGCGACTCCAAATGTCCTAAAAGGCTTCCTAGATGGTGTCTCTATCTCCCGGGGGTCACAAAACAACACGAGGTCGATCGGATCTCCTCCGTGAGGTCGGGAAAGATGAGGAGCCCCAGGTACCTCCGACGTTGCTTGAATTCAACTCATGGCATTCATTTGAGTGCCTAACCTGCATAGGAAGAACGAGTGGCTCGAGGGCTTCGACCTCGACCTGTGATGAAATTGAAACGCGTAAAGGGTGAGATGGGCGATGAAGCTCCGGCGAAGAGAGGTAGATTGGCTTCGACTCGCAGAACCCGAGGGTTTATGGTTTGATAAGAGTGGTGGGTAGGTGGAGAAACGGAATGGGAACAAAGATGAGGCGATCAGCTGGTCGGTCAACGACGTTCTGACAGCGGAAGCGTTCGCGCGGACTATGAACAGTAGATTTTACGCTAAATCTACGGGTTAATCACTAATCTATTTCCAAATTAAAAGGCGGGAACGAAATTCTATCTAAAATGAATAAAGTGCACAGCTCATACTTGGCTAGAGCCAAGGAGCAGAGATGTCGCCGGAGCGCCGCCGTGGGTGCACCTCTTCCATCCGCGAGTTGTCGTGGAGCTCAGGGGACCTCCCCCTGTCACAAGGATGCACACTAGGTCAGGCCCAAGGGCTTTAGGACATAGGAAAATGATCAAATTTGAGAAGGAAGAAGGAGGTCGTTATTAGTAAACATCGAGGCACCCTTATTTGACCGGTGGAAATCAAAGAATACATCGTATGTACAAGTTATCTACAGATCCGGTGTGGATCACAGTTGAGTAATGATGATTTTTCATGAAGCAATCGAGAACGATGGAGCAGCGTATCATCTGGGAAAAATGTAGGAAAATAGGGGAAAAGATGGTTCTGACAGAAGTCAGAAGCACAGGGGAAGTTGACCGGTGGTCAACAATCCCTGGCTTCCTATTGGGCCATGCAGGACTGCTAAAAGATAAAGTAGTTGATTTTATTCAAAAATAATTAATTTAAAATAGTAAATGATTTTATTAATTTTTATTATGAAATAAAAAATGTTTTTATTTAAAGTAGTATTTTACTACAAATTTTATTTATTTTTTGGCTTTATTTATTAGTAGTTAATTGTTATTAGTGTTTTTATAGGTATATTCATATATGTTTTGTGCATTTTTATTTTTATTTTGTATATTTTTTTATTATTTTATTTTATATATTTATAACTTGTTTTTGTAAATATAAATATATTTTTATTTTATTTTATGATGTTATTTGTATACTTAAAGAAATAGATATGTGTATTGTATAGGTATGCTTATAGGTATTTTACCTATGTTTTATATACATCTTTTTATTTTAATATATTTTGATGATTTTTATTTTAGTTTTGTATTTTTAATAAAATATAAATAATATTTATATATTGTAAAATTATAAAAGAATAAATAATTAAAGAGTAAGTTTCCCTTTTATTTATATACATATATAACATAGCTATTTTGTCTATGTATTCTCATAGACTTATTTTATTTTGCATTTTTCTTTTAATTTTATTCTAATTTTAATATGCGCATGTGTTATAAATAATATTTTCAAGATTATAAAAAATATGAATTTGTAAAAATAATAAGGGATGAATAAAAAGAATATTTTAATCGGTAGAATGTATAATGAGGGCCCAAAACCTATCATTCACACAGTAACTCCAAAAAATATAAAACCATCAACATTATATAGCTTGTGAAAAGTTATATAAACCTATATGTCATTTTGATATATTTTTAGTTTTTATTTGAAATATATGGGTCTGTGAAGTTTGGTTTTTGGCTTTTTATTTTTTGTATAAAATGTACACAGTGTATTATTTTTGTACAAACTCAACTTTTTATTTTTATTTACATTATTATCTACAACTTTTATGTACAAAGTTTCTTCATTTAATGAATAAATAATAAAGAATAAAATAGATATAAAATGAATAAAAGAATTTAGGTTTTATTGTAATTTTGGCCCTTATCTCCCCGTACTTTATTCCTTGTCGACCGACTCAATTCTTGACCTGATCTCGGGGTTTAGGGCCATAAAATATTTTAAATATTTTATTCATTTTTCGTATCTTCTCTTTATTCTATAATTTTGGCATAAAAATATTATTTTATATACAAATAATACAATTAATAATGAATGCTATTATGCACAAATTAATGTTATTTACATGCTTTAGCTAGGGTTTTTAATGCCAAAATGATAGAATAAATGATGAAATGGAGATTCATCATATCTTCACCATATCCCTTCTCCATGAATCCTTTCTTCAAGACGGTTCCCCCACCCCATTCCAACTACGAAGTCAGACCTTTGAGTGGCTTCTTAGACTAGTCTTATTCCTTTCGACAAAATCCTCTCTTTGAGACAATCTCTGTGCAGCCTCCTTTCTTCTCTCCACCCCACATGATATGAAGGTAGAATTTCGATAGATTTCACCGCTTCTCCACACTTCCCACCTTCCCCACATTCACACACCCCAGATGCACTTTCATCCTAGACTGACTCACCTTATTCACAGGCACTCTCTAGAATTCAGGAATCATTTGAAGAGCAAGCTACTGTTGAGACAAATGATTGGCAGGGTTACCTACACTCACATACTTCATTTCCTCTTCATATAATTGTTAGGATCGGTCAGTGATTCACACATACACATCTTGACTTGACCTTAGGGCACAACTTGGAGGATAGAACATACTGAGTAAATAGGACCACAACTTATATCTTTCCAGACTTGATTGACCTTCGTGATCACGCTCACATTGACTAGCCATTCCGAGATCCTACACAGACAGGGGATTGGACTCATGATATTGACCGAAAAAACTTTATAATATCGAATCCATTATATGAGGCTCCAGCCAATATCTGCCTTACAGATGGTCTATACTCGACCTAGCACTACATGCCAGATTTAAGGTATGTTGAGTATGAGATTTGAATTCTTAGTAGTATCCTTCAATTGAGCAGAATTTGCGCATGATTTGTCGTTAGGACTTGTTCGAGGGTGACATTTCTAGAATTGTCAAGAGATATGAATTAATTGAGGACTGGCAGAAAAAAGTCACATGCTTATTGAATTCACATGTTGCCAACCTAGGTATGGATGTAGAGAACGACATGATTGGATTTGGTGTTAGAAACAAAGAAAAGACTAGGGAACCCACACACTATGTACAGTTGGAGTCAACTCTACCTCCCTCTTCTACTAACCACATTCCCTCTAATCCAGAGTCTACACATTCTCTCGCTCTTCCTTCACATAACTAAAACACCAAAAAATCAAAAATCTCAAAAAGACAATAAAAATGGAAAAACCAGATAACATCATAAAAATTGAAAATGAAAATGACTTTAAAAAATGGTTCATGCCCTTAGGGAAGCCATTGCTGAGTAATGGATTCTTAAGCTTCCCTTAATAAAGGCCATAGATCACTTCCCGACCTCAAAAGATTTGTGAAGAGTAAATTGATGCCTAAGAGATTGGGCAATAAGAGAACAAGGATAGACAGGCACATAGTGTCTATGGCCACCTCCTTGGTGATGGGGAGAAAGACCAAGAGATGTAGAGTAAAGCAGTTGCCCTATGTTGAATGTGGGATTGAAGACACCATCTTCACTCATGCTAGAATTGATGATGACTCGAGGATAAATATTCTCCCGAATTCCGTATTTGACAAACTCAAACTCAGACCACTTAGGAAATCATGAGAGATCGTGTAGCTGGCAGACCGATCCATCAAACGATCGAGGGGAACCATTTCAGTCATCATTGCTTTCCAAGTTGCTCCACTCAGAGTGGAAATTACAGTCGTTGAAATTGAGTACTGAGGAGAGTTCACCTGGTCTCTTATTATTTTTTAGAAGCCGTTATTAGCCTTAGCTAAGGCTACTATAGATTGTAAGACTAGGGAGATCAATTTTACAACATTGGGTACACACCGACCGAATATGACCTTTGAGGATACACCCAAACCCAAGGCAACAGACATCGCCCCTGACAGTCATGACCATCTAGAGATAGATGAGTCCAATCTCTCTACTACACCTGAGATACCAAATGTCAAGCCAACCATTGAAACTCCCCAACAACCATGACTCATGATTCTTACATCACCACTACTGTGACAACTTTAATAGAGGACTTACAACCCGAATCTATCATTAAGTCGGACGCAATTTTTTTCAATTGTCTTGACAATTTCAATGATCCAGCACATAAAACTACCAATACCAAGCCAACTAGGATCACTATCACCTACCTGAGTCGTATGCTGACCCTACAGGAGTATTACAGTCTATATGTTGACTCATATCATGAGGAACCCATGGTCAGCACCTCACATACACTAACTCCCATACCTTCAAGAAAGGAGACATCCAGGACCAAATTGTCCCTTCCCAAAAACACGGTTGCTCCATCCTCTAGTCGTTTATCCAATGAAAGGAAGTTGATAATTGATTCTTTGAGTTTTTCCCTCGAACCCCTCAAGCCATGTCTCTCTCCTCTACATCTCAATGCTTCAAGTTCTATAAAATTGATTATGAAAGTTTTCTTCGACATACTAGAGAAGGAGTTCTTTGAGGATTCCTCACAGGGTACAGATGAGGTGATGTGTACGAGTGAGATTAGTTTGGTTGTTCTTAGGCCCTATCTGAGCAAGCAGCCGCGTGTCGATCATTGTTGAATGATCCCTTCACCTCATTATTGTTCATACGAGGACGATTCCAACAACGACATGCATGTATATTCCTTACCTCCTCATTCACACGAGAAGGTTCATTACAAACCTTCTTGTGGGTTCTAGTACGACCCGACTTGCAGGTCATCTTCTATATTCTCACTCCTCTTTATATAGTTTTTCTTCATTTTTGTTGCTCCCCTCTCCCGTGATTTTTATCACTTCCCCTGGTTCCATATAGTTGTCATTTTGTGGCAATACTTAGGCTTACTAGAGCCAAAGCATAGGGGGAGAGCGACCCGAGTCTCTCCATATTCTCCTTTTTCATTCTCTTTGTATATTCCCCTACCCCATCGGTTCTCATACTTACTCCTGTCCTAGACCTAGGCTGGACCATATCCTAAGTATAGGGGGGACCGATGTCCACCTTTCTATATATTCATCCATTTCTCCTCTTATCCTCGACTGCCCATTTTTGCTCTTCTTCTATATATAGGTTGACCAGAGCCTAAGTATAGGTGGTAGGTCAACTTCTATACTTCTATTCATGCTTAGCACGAGCTATGTCTTTTCATTGCTTTTTGTGCTCTGAGGACATCAATCTTTTTGTGCCTCGATGGATATAGCATTTTTTCATTACGTCCAATTTTTGAGGTCTTGGGAAAATTATGTCAGTGAATCCTTCCCTCATCCAAAGCATTATTTCAACCCCACAACTCCTGTCTTTAGATGTTCATGCCACTAGACAAGGATGAAAATGCACGACTAAAATGAACTGTCCTTTACAACACCATGCAAGTCGAGCTAAGTGCAACGTGCATGTGTCCAAAATTGGTTCACTGATGAAGAGTTAAACGGATGACACCAAGTGTACTAATTAGGCACATTTAAGTTGAATTCCCAAATATGGTCTTATGGAACCCAAACATTTAAGTCAGACCTAAAGAGTCTAAATTCCAGTTCCTAACTAGGCTTTACAGTGAGAGATAAATGCCATAATTAAATTCCATCCTTAAGGTTGTTCTCAACCTTTAGTTCCAGAAATCAAACATATTCTGAAAAATGCTAATGCAAATGCAACCATTTTTGTGGACTTTAAGGATTTTGTAATTTTTATGAATTTTAGGACTTAACACTTTTATGGATTTTTCAATTTTTATAAACATGTCTATGTACAAGAATTTTACAAGATAAATTACCCATAGTTTATTTAGATTAAATAACTATTGTATTCTACAAATTTTATATACAAAGAATTTTACAATGATTAAATGGATTTTACACATATTTTAATGAATAGGATTTTAAATAAGAATTGGACATATCAGATACATATTTTAAATGCATAGTTTAACTTAAGAAATTTAAATAAGGATTTCAAACATATTGTACTTATTTACAAGGATTTTATAAATAATAAATAAACAAATAAACAGATTTTAAATTAACCATTACCCACTTTTTATGGATTTTATAGATATAGATAATAAATAAAAGTCTGAGTTATGGATGCAAGTATATATACAATATATACGCACCCCCTATATTTAGCTTATGCTATGTCCTCATAGCATCAAAAGAGAAAAACTAGGACATAACTCGTGCTAAGTAAAAGTGTGTGAAAAAGAAAAAAAGAATAAAAGTCAATCGACCACTCTATACTTACGATCATATCATTGCAAGTATAATGGAAGACAAAAAATTAGGTGATCAAGGAAAAGGAATACACAAACGAAGGAACAAAAGGAAGAAAGGAAAATGAAATCAACGAAATCACTCGGTCCCCCTATGCTTAGGATAAGGCATCCTATGTATAGAAAAGAATGTGGCCAAAAATTAAGGACCAGTGATTAGTGTAAAAGAAAGGAAAATAAAAGAAAAGTAAAAAGGAGCAAATCAACAGGCAATCGGTCCCCCCTAAACTTAGGAACTAGTATCCTGAGCATATAAGACGAGCGAAAAATGGGGACGATTGTGGACTATGAAGAATATACTAGTGGTGTACTACAGAAAATCGAAAGGCTCACATGTCTCTTTACAGGATGAAATAAAGTGGAAGAGTAGTCACGCATCCTGTACAAAGTAGATCACCTCAACAAGGGCCGGATGATCAGTAGTCTCCACGAAGTGCTTCAGCATCTGCCCATTCACCACGAATGGCTCTTCACCAGGTGACACATCTGATAAAGAAATACCTCCATTAACGTGCACCATTCTGACTATGTACGGTCCTTCCTATTTGCTCTTTAATTTGCCAGGAAAAATTCCCAATTATGTCTTGAACAACCAGACTTTCCGACCATGGACAAAGATCTTGTGTCGAATGTGTCTATCAAGCCATATCTTCACTTTGTCCTTATACATGAGGGTGTTCTCATATGCCTGATTTTGAATCTCTAATAGCTCATTCAGATCCATCTTCCTCTTTTTTGGATCCTACTTTCTACATATCAAGTGAAATCTCTCTGATAGCCATTCAGATTTGTGCATGATCTCTACGGGAAAATGCATGGCTTCCCATAAACCAGGCTGAAGGGTGAAGTACCTAAGGGAGTTTTATATACAGTATGATATGCCCAAAGAACCTGGTCTAGAAGCTGTGACCAATTCTTTTTATCTGATCGTACTAATTTCTGAAGAATGGATTTCATCTCCCTGTGTGAAACTTCAGCCATGTCGTTCGTCTGTGGGTGGTAAGGAGAAGCTACTATGTGATCAATGCCATAGTTCTTCACTAGCTTGTTCACCTCCTTATTAATGAAGTTTCTACCCCCATCTGAAACATGAATATGTGTAATACCGAACCATGAAATAATATGCGCCCTCTGGAACCTACACATTGTTTAGCTATCAGCTGTTCGTGCAGGTATAGCCTCCACCTGTCTATTAACATATTCCACAGCGAGATGAAAGCCACTGCTGCAAGGAAACGATCCAATAAAATCTATGCCCCATGCATCAAATATCTTGCAAATAATAACAGGTCGCATAGGCATCGCATCTCTAGCACTGATTGTCCCTAGTGTTCTCTAACAATCTGGGCAGCTCTTCACGAATGTGCAGGCATCTCTAGTAATAGTTGGCCACCAAAATCAACTCTGAAGTACCTTCTACATTGTCCTCTTCCATGAATGATGTCCCCCATCCTCTAAAGAATGGAACAGAGTGAGTATACTATTGTATTCCTCATGAGGAATACATCACCTGTAAACACAATCCGGTCCCTCATGAAAAAGAATCAAATCCTCCCAATGGTAGTATCATGCCTCGGAAACTAACCTGTTGACTTGGTCCTTCAGCCAGCCTGTTGACTCTTCTGTGTAACCAGAAAGTTCACTATATCTGCATACCATGGAAGCTCTGTAAGTGCAAAGATACTTTCTCCTGGAAATCTTTCTGCAATCTCTAGCATGTACTCATCTGAAGGCTGCTCTATCTACAATCAGGAGAGGTTATCAGCTACCATGTTCTTCACCCAGGTTTATTCCTAAATCCAAATCAAACTCCTGGAGTAAGAGAATCCATCTAAGAAGGCATGCCTTGGAATCCTTCTTCTCCATCAAAAATCTGATAACTGGGTGATCTCTATAAACTATAATATTCGAGCCAAGAAGATATGATCTGATTTTGTCTAATGTGAATACCACTGCCAACATCTCTTTCTTTGTCACTGTGTAGTTGCACTGAGCATCATATAAAGTCTGGCTGGCATAGTTGATAGCAACAGGAAGTCCATTCCTCCTCTATCCTAATACAGTCCTGATCGCAAAATCTGAAGCATCTGTCATGATTTCAAAGGAAAGAGCCAAATCATGTGACAGTAGAACATGAGCACTTATAATCATACCCTTTAATGTGAGGAAGGCACTAAGACATTTGTCGTCTAACATGAACTCAATGTCTTTGCCTAATAATTCAGTTGACAGTCGGGCAGTCTTAGAAAAAAATCATGAATGAATCATCGGTTGAAACCGACATGCCCATGAAAAGATCGTACTACTTGATGTTGGATGGGGTTCGAGATGCTTGATGACATACACCTTGGAAGGGTCAACCTCAATACCTCGCTTGGAGATGACATGCCCCAACATGATCCCATTTGTAACAATAAAATGGCTCTTTTTCCATGACAAAACGAGATCTACCTCATAGTATTTTTGAAGAACCTGATCAAGGTGCACTAGACAATAGTCACCATACACTGAAAAATCATCTATAAATACCTCGAGATATTCACCAACCATGTCTACAAAAATGGCAAACATGCACATCTGGAATGTAGCAGGGGCATTGCACAATCCAAAGGGCATCTATTTAAAAGATTATGTGCCAAAGGGACATGTGAAAGTGGTCTCCTCCTGATCTTCAGGAGAAATAGTAACCCAGTTGTATACAGAGTAACCATCAAGGAAACCGAAGTAATCCTTCCCTCCCAACCTCTCTATGAATTGGTCTATAAAGGCAAAGGGAAGTAGTCCTTCTTCGTTGGAGCGTTCAATTTCCTGTAATCAACGCACACCTGCCACGACATGGTTACTCTCTTTGGAATCTTCTCTCCACTCTCATTCTTAACCATCTGAATTCCTGACTTCTTCGAGACAACATGTAATGGGCTAACCCGTTCAGAGTTGGAGACAGGATAAATAAATAATGTGTCACACCATTTTATAATGTCTTTCTTGACAATATCTCGTAAAATCATATTTAGCAAGCGCTGAAACTCTCTAAAAGATTTATTGTCATGATTGAGATAGATATGGTGAGAACATAAAGCAGTATTTATCTCACGGAGATAATATAGTCCACCCAATATCCTTGCGGTTTCTTTCAAGAATCTCCATCATATGAGATTTTTGCTCTTTGGTCAAAGATGAGTTGATAATGACCAGAAATTGTCAATGTGGACCTGCAAGGAAAGCATACTTCATATTCGGTGGCAATGACTTCAGTTCTAGCAAGGTATAATCTGGCTCTGGTGTAACCTTATCTGTTTCTGTACTGGGATCTATGCTGGTGGTAGATGTGTCTGCAATATGGTTATCCACCATCTCAATATGCTACAGAGTCAAGCTACAGAAGACGTCTAAAACATTATCCAATTCGCTATCATACTCATCCTCAGAATGACCAGAGGAAAATAACTCAACTAAACGAAAATCAGTCTCTAAATCATCTGTAGTGGAGGAATCGCGTGAACTCTCAGAATCTGAAATATCCGCAATCAAATCATCAAGTATATGCCCCATCTGCTCATCATTATCCATGCTGAAATATAGCATACCATCAGAAGAACTGCCAACTGTAGTGTCAAACCCATCTTTTGCTAGGATATCATGGGTCTCTACTCGATACCTCTAAAGGTCGTAAAGGCGAACCTCATCCATGTAATCACAGGTTGCTAAGGAACTCAAGGCATCCAAACTTGTTGTATGTGATTCTCTCACCATCTTTATATGTACCTTCTCACCCTTGGTGCAAAAAGATACCTTCCTGTATCATAATCAAAGAGAGCTTTCGCAGTCTCCAAGAAAGGCCTCCCAAGAATGATCGAAGTGAGGTGCAACTGTGTAGGGCAATCCATGTCCAAGATAGTAAAGTCCACTGGAAACTGCAGGACCTGCACGGTCACGATAAAGTTACTCAAAATGCCCCTAGGTCTTTTTACAGATCTATCAACAAACTTAAGGATTGTGTGGGATTTGTAAAGAGGACCTAACTCGAGCGTGTCAAGTAAACAAGATGGTAACAAATTGATCGAGGAGCCATTATCTAATAGAGTGTGATTGAATGCTGCATGGGAAATCTCGCATCTGACATAATGTGCTCCTTAATCCTTCTTCTTCTTAGGTAATATGTTCTGAATAGTGCAGGATGTAGCCTTGGTCAAAACATGTTTCTCTGTACGTAATCTCATCTTCCTACGCATGGTATATCTATTCGTCAAATGTTGCTTGAGCGTAGGGAGTGATCTAAGGCATCATGGATTGGACTCTTCAAAAAGATGTGATCTTTTAGTAATCGTTCAGTCTCTGGAGTAACAACATTCTTTTTGGCAATTTTTTCCTTTTCCATACAAGGCATCGGGAAAAGGAACTAACTTAGGAACAACAAACTCAACATCTTTATTCAATAACCTTCTTTGCTTCCTTCTTCGTTATTTCGTAGTTTGTGACAATTAACTCTGTTCTATCCTTAGCATAGCGTTAAAGCATGCTCTTTTAATTTTGAACGTCTCTTGTGCCCCTCCACTCCACCACCAAGCCTCCTTTTGGCTTGGAGCTTCTCCCTTTGACTCACCTAGTGTGACGCCCTCATCCCCCTAGGATCCTGGTATTCGACAAACCAATCCAAGCACATAGATTCCACATTCGAATATTTGGCATTCACAAAAGTAGGAGAAATAGCAACATGTATTGGAATTTAAAATTTTGCTTTGCATTCAATCTGTTCACAATCACATTCCATTTTCATTCACAAATTCCATTGCATTCCACTGTTCATTTTCTTACATTCCATTTCCATGTCGACAAAATATACATTACATGTCATGTTTCTCAAAAGGTAGAAGCTACAAGTACAAGAAACAGTAAAAGGACTACAAATACTACACCACAAAAAGAAGGTGAAACTACACAAAAAGGATGGTGCCTCTAACTAGTCACTGTTGTGAACCTGCAGATCCATGCATAGGTACATTATGAGCAAAGTTGCCCAATACGATATAAACAACTATACAACAACAAGCAAGATATAATTTAAATGTGTTCAAAAGAACAACCGGTTAACTGATCTCACAAAGAATTATATTTTTTATTAGTATTGTTTGATCTGGATATGGATATGAGTAATCAAGCTTCGTGGATAGTCTGTGACCTTGGTCTTGATGAGACGTCGCACTATGACTCTAAGGCAAAAGAGATGCCATAGGATTAGAGTGCCTCCGTAGACATGCGATAGGGTACAATGCATCCTAACTAAGTTTCCAATACGTCCACTTAGCTCCACTTCACAATTGTACTTCCGATTCCAAATTAGATTCCAACCCGCGAATATTCGCGACTAACCCAATCCTCCTTATGCACAGGGGATTCACATCCCATTCCCAACTTCATTAACCACCAACAGAAACAAAATAAGCATGTGCATCGAGTGTCTCAAGTATGTACAAAACTCTTTAAAATAGGGAAGAAAAATCTGGATCATGAGTGTCTGCATGGTCTGGCGTGGTATCATTGTCTGACTCACCTATGTCCATGTCTACTGTCTCCGCATCGCTCCCCTCTCTCTGATACTCATGTTGGACATCACGCTGGTCCTCATAATCATGGTGATCCTCCTTCTCAGCATCAAAATGTGTATCATCATGGATCGACTCTCGCTCCTCATCATGTGCCCTCTCCTCCTCTTGATCAAGTGCTCATGGTGAGCTACTGCTCCTGTGATGTATAAAGTTAGATAAAAAATCAGGAAAAGAGATCGTACATGTAGTAGTGTATACTCGATCTGAATGCATCCTCTTGTTGTTCGGATTCATCTAAGGTTGGTATGGGAGAGTGCTCTTGGGTGCAGTTAACCCATCTAGGTGATGGATAACCTGATACATCTCTGTCATGTGTGTTGTCTGGAGTTTGTGCAACATATCCATTATCTGGTTTAGTGCAAGGCCTACGAAGACATCTCAGACTCAGTGTGGTGACCTTGGCTATCTACTCTCTTCTGCCTAGGAGTGTGCTGTTGTGGTGTGTAAGGTTGTGGAGATCTCTTTGGTGTGAAGGAAGATTGTTGTTGCTGGTGGTATTGTGTATGTTGATGTGTAGTAGGATACTTAAAAGAACGTGGTCTTTGATATGTGTACTGGTGAGACTGTTGTTGTGTGTATTGCTGTCGGTGCTAGAAATGTGGACGTCCATGCTGCGGATAATAAATCCCATGTCATATCTCTGGTGTGGAGGTTGTGGGCCCTTCTGGAATACCCGAGTGGAATCAACAATGCGTGAGTTCTCTGCCATCCCTCAAAGATGGACCAAACTGACTCAGCATTACTATTCATATAATTGCCGCCACATGCAGTGCTCACTAGGCCCTGAACATCCAGCTAGAGTCCTCCAAAATAGTTCTATACTAGCACCTTCGATGGTATCTCATGATATGGGCATCTCTATGTCAAATCCTTGAATCAATTCCATGCCTCATGGAATGGTTCATGCGGTAACTATGTAAAATTGGAGATCTGGCTCCTCATCATGTTTGTCCGTCCTAGATGAAAATACTTACGCAGGAATGTGGACTTCATATCGTCCCATTGATGAATATGTGATTCATGACTCTAAAAGTTGAAAATAGAGCTTTGTTCCCGAGTAATTAGATGCATATTTCTACTTATATAGCACAATTAGCATTCATGCATGCATTGATAACATCTGCATTTTAGCATTCATATTGCATAAATAAGAAGCCCAATTCACTTGTAAAGATTCACCTGTATATTCACCATATTTCACCTATTTGTATATATTTTATACTAACTCCAAATCCAATAAAACCAACTCTATAGTGTATATATACTAACACTAATAAAAAAATATTAAAAAAATACTAACTTGAAAAATTGACCAATAAAACCCGAATCCAAGTTTGAGACCATGAACCTTAAAATGCACATATCTCTCTCATACAACCTCCGAATTACGTCTACTCACTTTTAAAGTAATATACATTCAGAGACCTGCGAAACAAGACCAATTTCGTTAAAATCGGAGCTCGTATGCAAAACTTGGGTTTTGGGCCCCTTTTGTACATTGTACATAATCACCGTTTTACCCCCCGTATTTTACCATTTCATTTTTCTTAATTATTAAAAATCTAAAAAATAGATTAAGTTGTAAATATTGATTCTATATTTTCTCTATTTTTATTTTGATTTTTATCTCTTTTAAAAATGACAAAAAAATTAAAAAAGATAAAATGTGGTATTTTATATCTATAAGGTACCACCCAAAAACACATTTTTGTACAGATGATCTCGTTTGATTTTTGGCCCTTCACAAAAGTTGTAGAGCTCGTCGAGACGAGCAACATTTATGTTGACCACTTTTTGATCTAACCTCTTTTATTATTTCTTTTTTATTTTTCTTTGCATTTAGTTGTGGATTTTTCTCTGAGCGACACGTGGCAACTCCTGAAGCCGCCATGTGTCGCCTCCTCATTCACCCACTTATACCATTTCTCTCCTTTATTCTGGACCGTTGGATGAAGGGGTCATCCATCAACGGCCATCCTCTTCTCTACCCATTCCTCCCCCACTCCCCCTTAACTTAAGGGAGAAGCCATCGACACATCCAACTTCTACCCCATCTTCTCCATTCCATCTCCCATCTCTCCCACTCTCTCCATCTCCTCTCCAACCTCCTGCTCCTCCTCTCTATAATCCCCTCCACTCCTCCATTCATCCCCATCCGTCATTATTGAGTGAAGAGAGGACAATCTCCGGCATCCTTAAAGGTGACAGCTGGAGGACGTCGTCGTCGAGCGACAACACCCTGTCTTCCAGGCAAGATCCAACAAGCCCGCTTGTTGTTGTTGCTATCCCTCCGTTGCAGCCAAGCTCTGAAGCCTTCGTCGACTTCATCGAGCAAAGAACAGGGACCTTGCAGGTCCTCTCCCAGACGACACATCCATCCGCCACCTACAGGTAATTTGTTTTCTTTTTTCTTCTTCATCTTCTCTCTCTTCGATTCATCTTCTTCCGATCACAGAACCACCAAACAAATTGCCCTTTATGGATAAATCACACGTTGCGAACGCAACGGTGATTTTTCTTTAATTTTTTGGCGACCGTTCATCAATTGATTAATCATTTATTTGCGACCGCTAAACAAATGCATGAGAAACAAGGGATTTTGTGAAATACCATGTTCTCTCCCCCTTCACGTTTTCTATCCCCGGTCTTCTCTCCCTCCTCTTCCTCTTTTCGATCAACTGCGTCGTCGCCGCCTCCTCCGCCCCAACGACCCCTGGCCATGTGTCGGCCAAGAGGAAGGAGACCACCAGCCGGCTGCCCAAGCAGCCATAGCCGTCGGGACCTCGCGCCATCAGAGCCCGCGCACCCCCGCTGGGCACCATCTCTCCACCGCTGCCCGTGCACCACTGTGCGAGCGGCTCCACCCTCCTCCTCGCCGCAGCACGACCACTGCGTGCTCCCAGCCACGCGATCGCAGACCCCTTGGCTCCAGCCAGCCCGACGCGCCCACGCGTTGAGTGGTAGGCACCGCCCGTGCCCCCACCTGGCGCGCTGCTCCATACCTCACCGTGCGCGCCCCTGCGCACGTAACCTCTGCCACTCAATGCGGCCCCTCGCCGCCCATCGCGACCCCGCACTACAGCAGCCGCCCCGCGTGGTGACCCTCCGCGCACCGCTCCTCGCCGCTCTCGTGCGTGGTGCACGACCCAGCCCCACCGCCGCCACCTCGTCACGCTGCCCCGTGCACAGTGGCCACTCAAGAAGGACCCCATCTGCCCCCTCCATCTCCCATTCGTGCGCGTGAAGCTCTTCCTCCAAGCTCCCATGTTCAAGCAAGCAAAGCAGAGGAGAAGCTATCGCACAATAAAGAAAAGGGAATTTGCAAAGGGGATACTTGCACCCCTTTGCAAGTTTTTAAAAAAATTTCAAGTTTCCAGTAATTGCATGTAAGTCCCTGTTCTTGATTTCAGCTCATATTTCTTTTTCTGTCATGCATTCATACTCCTGCATTTGCACGTTTATTTTGTCATCATTCTGTCATCCATTTTTAATTCTGAAAATTGCATTGTGTAGTTTAACTCTTGTTCTACCATTTTAGCATTTCTTTGTATTTTTTTGATTTGCACAATATTAATAGAATTTAATTTGGGAAAATTGCAATATTTTGCCCATTTTTACTGATTAATTGATTGCGTATTATCTGCTTATCGAAAAATCTCTGAAAAATCATCATTGGTAGATATAAGATTATGCTGCAACATATCCAAAAATCACACATAATTAGACCTATTTGCACGTATATTTTGTCTTAGAAAAATCATTTAGTGAAAACCTTAATCGATTTTTAATTAATCAACTGTGAAGTGTTTTAATGAAATTCAAGTTGATTTGGATAGCTCTTAATTAGACCTATTTGGATAAATTTTGTTTTTGAGAAATAGCATCGTTTGATAATTATTAAAACTGGTTTAGTCATTTTCACTAAAGTCTGCATTTTTTTATTATCCGTGCATCTAAAAATTACAAAAAAATAATTGTAGCTTAATTTAATCATATTTCATTATCTGGTAATTTGGAATTAATCATATTTCATATTTTATAATTTTTGGAATTAATTTGATTATGTTTTTGAATTAACTGGTAATTTGGCCTAATTTCGCATGTGTCTTGCATAAAATATCCAAAAAAAACCAAAAATATCTTCTCTGAAAATCATACATTGGATTTTGCTAATAATTCACCTAAGGAGACTGTTGCCTCCCTGAATTCGACCTTGGACTTCCAACCAAGTAAAAAAATTGCTGCTTGAAATTAATTTGTATAAAATTGAAAGTGGTTTTTGATTTGCTCTCATTATCCGACTGCAATGAACATTAGTAATTAATTTGAAAATTAATTTGCTCGAATTAACAAGGTTAGTGGGACGCATTATCAAAATGGCGTCGTTGCTGGAGAGGCACGGCTTAGGTTAATTTGCAGTGATTTCTGTGTGTTTGATTTTCAATCCCCGGGTAGTCTGACCCCCGATTTTCTTGTGAATATTATATGTCTTTTAGTTTTTTGCATTTTTTTGTGTAAATCTCTGACCTCAATTTATTTCTGTGCGAGGAACGCGAGGAGTCAAAGATGCTTTGAGGAATCGACATATTAATTTCTTGAGTGATCCGAGAGAATTTGTATTTTTATTTTATTATTTTTTTGCATCATTTCCAGCGGTTTCCGTTTAGGCTCTCGCGTGTATAAAGATAGTGAAATGGTGTCCCCGTGTGCTGTGTGGTTTGAGTGGTAAATTAGGCTTGCACTAGAGGCTCCTCGAGCAAAACTAGGGTTTGATTGTGCTCGTAATTTTTATGACCACACAATACACTTAAAAGACGCACCTAAACCGCAGATGTAGTCAAAGTAACATGTTCTTCACTCGCTAATAGAATTGCATGTTTAGGAGCGGATTTTCTCGTCTGCATTTGCATGTGGTGCAAAAATTTCAATTCAGTCTTGCATCCCGCATTGTAGAGAACTGGAGGAACTGTAAGTATTCTTACTCAAGCATTCATCATCGTTTTCTCAATTGCATCGGCTTTTTCCGATTCTCTCTCTTTCACGGTTTTCTAAACCTAGGATAAAAGAATTGGGACTGAACGGTAGATGTGATTGCTTGTGTGGATTAATATCAGTGACAGCTAATCTTTAAAATTGGGACTGGTAATAGAATTGGACCAAAAAATTGACTAAAATTAACCCTTGTTTGCGGGAGATTAATCCCCGACCTTGTTTTCAGGCTGAGTAAGGGTACTTGAGTGTGTGTGAACACCTTAAGTCAGAGCTCCAATCCCCGCCTTCCATATCACGTTATGACTAATCCTAGCAAATATCACAAGTTGAATTATTCATGTTCACTGACTAGTACCAAGTAGCCTCCGCCTGTCTCAGGTAGATAGGGGTGAAATTGTGGTACTTCGTGACAAGTTGCCAGTAACCTCCCGGGGTGAAGTTCCGACCTTGTCAGCCTCCGCCTACTTGCAGGTAGATAGGGGCAGGTCTTTGAATCCATCAACTTGGGATAGGAGCGAAGAAAGGAAGGATCGGTGGTATCTTAGGCGATAGGTTAAACATGGAAGATGCATTCGGCTTTTAGCCGACTTCCCTATAGGCCGCGTAACCTTTGCTATCTGGTCTGAACAATCACACTAAAAATCAACCAGACTAATCGGACTCGGTTTCGTGTCCTTCATCGTGTTGAGTGTGAACTCGGGGTTTGCTCTAGCGTTTGTCATTGAGTTTGTCTGTGTGTTTTATCCTGTGTAATTGCACATTTTTCTACCTCCATCTGCTTACAATCATCCTTTCCTCTTCAAAGATGTCGGGATATTGGTCCCCATACCCTGTGACCTCTGGCCAATCCTCCTCGACCGTATACCGATCATCTTCACCTTCTCATTCTTCCATGTATCCTCCGCCATCCACAGGAGACCCTTATCCGTGGTCGGTTCCATCTGTTAGTAATGTGAACCCGAGGCGAACCATTCCTACAATAAATGTTATTGTAATAAATGATTTATCAATAAAAGTTATTGATTTTTTGTTTCACTCCCTTTCTGATATTGAATGAATGAATGCACTATAAGGTCCCTCTGTACAATAAGGGTTATGTACCATGGCCAACTAGATAATCATACAGTTGTTTATTCATTAAGTGAATCATAGAGGCTGATGCTTGGATGAATATCTAAGGAGTTAGATAGAGGACTCATCAAGCATCATCAATGATTGACAAGTAGTGATCTCCAGTCTGAGTGGGAGATGGCAATCCTATCTCATTAGACTGATATCTGATCGACCTCTTGATGCAGGTCCTCTGCATGGGAATATTGATTCGGAGGTATCAGATTAGTTGAGTCAATGGGTTGACTTAACGAGATCGAGATAACCAAAGACCTATGACGAATACTGTCACATCACAGGCAAACATCCTCTAACCAGAGACAGATGTATTGCTATATGTCTGAGTATGTACATTTGGCAGACCAATATGTTGATGACCTAACCAAGGTCTATACACCGACGAGCTGGTGTGCATATAAGGGCATATGAGTAATATGATCTCTCAAAGGGATCATACAGGTTCACTTGTGAACCGAGAGACATGAGCTCACTCATGAGGTTTTGGGACTGACCAAATTCCATGCATGGTCATCATGCTTTAGAAGCATGATATGAATTTGAAGGTAAGATATATGCTTTGTGAAAGCATATGATCTATACCACATCCCAAGGACCAAGATTGAGAAACTTAATGATCAGACTATGAAGATGACAGTGTAAAAGTGATCTATATCTTCATGATGATCATGAGTCTTCCAATATGCAGGATGTACAGGTATTAGGAATACCTGAGGGTGATTTGATCATAAACGATTGTATAACCATGACGCTTCCATTCCGAGGGAGTGATGACACAGGTCTAGATTTTAGTGACTCCTCTCATTAGAGAAGTGACCTAATCTTAGTCCATATACTGGACATCGATCTGAATGAGATTCAGATGCAATGAGAAGATTAGGTTTACGGTCTTGATTTAATCAAGCATCTATGAGAGGTCCATGGGATCTGGATTTGAGATGTGATCTCAATATCCAAGTCACTATACGTGGAACAATACAATCGCCCTATCCTTATCTCCAAGTATCTGAGGAGAAATAGCGTTGTTCTTAAATGGTTTAAGAACAATTCCATAAGATCTAAGCAATGAGAAGTTGATAATTAAATGTGATTTAATTATCATGATGTATGAGGAATTATCCAATATAATTAAATGTGATTTAGTTATTATAGATAAGAATAATGTGGATAGTAATATCCAATTATTCATAATATATTATAAATGTGATTTATAATGTATTAGAGAGAGCTAATTATAATTTATATTTGTAGATTAATTATTAATGTGTATTGGATACACATTGTCTAATGAATTGAAAATATAAATTACAATTTATTTTGGGTTGTGAATATGACTCAAAATTTTCCAATGTCAAGATTGCAATATTCCCAACATTAATTGAGAAGTATTTTGGTGAATAAAAATCCCAACAAATATTTGTTGGAAATAAGTAGAGAGAAAATCAAGGAGATGTGCAATATCCTTTTGAAAGAGAGAAGATATAATTCGAACTTATATTAATATGGGGCCTTATAAGCATGCCATGAAAGATTATCCGTATAACACTAGGGGAAAGCAACTTAGATGGTTTCATGCATCTTAGTTTAAGCATAATTTTTTGTTAGAATATTCTCCCTCTAAAGATGCAACATTTTGCTTTTCTTGTAATCTTTTCTGTGATAAATGCAATTCCAAGTATGGTACAAATGTCATTATTGTTGGTTGATTTCATAATTGGAAGAAATTCAATGATGGGAAAAACTATTCTATTTTTAATCACCTTGGAGGCCAGGTGACAGAGGAGTGTTTGAGGAATTTAATGAATAAAGCACAATACATTGAACATGTATTTGTATAACAAGATGACAAACAAATAGAATAAAATCAGTTGAGATTGAAGACTACTGTTGATGTCGTATGATGGTTAGCTTTTCAAGCTTGTGCCTTTAGATGCAATGATGAAAGATCATGTTCAAGAAATCATGGGAATGGTATTGAATTGATAAAATTTATTGCTTCATATAATGAAGAAGTTGATAAATTTGTCTTGGAGAATGTACCGATAAATGCTAAATATACTTCACTTGATGTTCAAAAATAAATTCTTCAAATTATAGCCCATAAATTAAAAACTTCATTCGTGAAGAGATTGGTGATGCTACTTTTTGCACAATAATTGTTGAAGCTAGAGATGAATCAAAGAGAGAACAAATGGTAATTATTCTTAGATTTGTAGATAAAGAAGGTATTTTATGTGAACGTTTCTTTGATATAGTTCACATTCCTGATATAAATGCCTCTACATTGAAAGATAAACTATTCGGAGTACTATTACAAAATATTATTGACTATAGAAGAATAAGAGGTCAAGGTTATGATAGGGCTAGCAATATGCGAGTTGAATGGAATGGATTGCAGGCCATGATTATAAAATATAATAAATATATATACTATATCCATTACTTGGCTCATCGTCTATAATCGGCTCTTATTACTGCTTCAAGAGAAGTAATTCTAGTTCACAAGTTCTTCAATAAATTAACATGCATTGTTAACATTGTCAAGGCCTCTTCTAAACATCATGACGAATTACAAGCTGATGATATTTTGTATCTTCTTTCTATAAATGAAGTTCATTCAGGCACTGGGTATAACTAGATTGGCATTCTACAATGCGTTGGTGAAATTCGATGGAGATTATATTATAGATCTATATGTAGCTTTATGAAAATGTATAGTGTGGTTTACAAGGTACTTTTGGCTATTATAGATGGAGGTGGTACTTATTTGCAGCGTGGAGAATAAGTGAAGCTTGTGAAGCTATGACATCATTCGAGTTTATTCTTGTTATGCATATAATGGAGAATATATTGGGTATCACTGAAGACATGTCAAATTTTGCAGAGAAAAAATGTTGAGGTTTTAAATGCTTTATAACTTGTTTCGTCAACAAAAGAACAACTTTAAAAGCTACGAGATGATGGTTGGAATTTCTTATATGAGAAAATTGTATTATTTTATCAGAACGAAGCATTGACATTCCATATCCGAATTCTTATTATTCTCAAAGTCAAATAAGGAATCACAGACAAGTACAAGAAATTACACTATTACACCATTATAGAGTGGACTTATTTACTGCAGCTATATACTCTCATTTATCATGACTTAATAATAGATTTAATAAAGATGATATTAATCATCTCTCTTAGTTCACCTTTGAGTCCTACAGATGGTTATAAATTCTTGAATATTGCTGACATATGCAAATTCGGAAGAGAATTCTATCCTGTAGATTTTACCGATCAATAAATATTACTATTAGAAAAGCAGTTAGTACACTATAAATCAGATATCACTACTCATCCTATTTTGAAGAGTATTTCAAATCTCATAGAACTTTTCCAAAAGTTAGAAGCATAGAAGGCTAAGACTTATTATTTGGTCATCTGACTTGTGTTGACCTTACCTATTTCGACTACAAAAATGGAAAGAGCATTTTTATCTATGAAGATAATTAAGTCTATACTTCATAACAAGATGGAACATGCTTTTCTTAGAAGTTGTCTTATAACATACAATGAGAAAGAAGTTGCAAAGAAATTTTCAACATATTCAATTATCGATGACTTTGATTTAAAGTCATGACGTGCACGATTTAAATAACTTCATATTCAGGTTGGCCTAATATCTTTTGCTTGTAAGCCTAATATCTTCTTTTGTTCACATATTTTTGAATTTTTGCTATTTAGTATGACTAATTATTTTTATTTTCTTTATACCAAGATTAATATGAATCATTATACGAAATGATTAATTAGAAGACGTGCATCACCAACTCTACATTATGTTCATGAAAAATATCATGTTTTTTTTTCAATATCAAATCATATTTTTATGTACCACAAATATTTTTTTATAGATGCTTATAAATTTTTAAAGGATAAAGTTTTTACTATTTATTTATATTTGTATTGTATGGATTTCAACTCAATCTAGGACCCCTCCCCCCCCCCCGTAATAAAATCCTACCTTCGTCCATGTTCACTCATCACTTTCAACATATTATCAAGTTCAGATATCTATATTCAAATATAAATGGAATACAAGTCAGAACATCAATGTATACTGAGAAAAATTTCCAAATACAGATGCATATAAGTAACACCTAGAAACTCTGCATTCATATCGAGATATTTGAATTCAATATAAAATTGTCTATTTTTTATATAATTAAATATATGATACGACACAAGTAAAGTAACATAACAACAATATCCCTGGTTATAGATATAAATATCAAGGAAAGATTTTTCTTCTATAGCACACAGATCTTCTCATAAAATTGAATAAAACAGAGAGAATGAGGGGCGAGAGGGAGAGACCGGAGAGGGGCGAGAGAGAGATCGGAGAGGGGCGAGAGGTCGAAGCTGGGGAGCCAGCATGCTTCTGGCCGAGGCAAGGAGAAGTTCGTCAAGATCGGATGGGGAAGCGAGAGTGGAGCGTTTGCAAAAGGGAGCGTAGAAGATGTTCTGATGGAGGATTTGGCGGGCGATGGTCCTTGGAGCGAGCCAAGGAGGAGGAATCAGAGTCCAAAGGCTCGCAGCCTTTCGAAGGCATGGTGCTTCCGCTGCAGATCTACAAATCATCCCTCCAACACGTGCACTACAGTGGAACAACTATGCTTCCGTTGCTGTCGTCTAGGACATCGAAGGTGGGAGTGTGTGGAGAAGGGTTCGTGGGTCAAGAAGAGCGACCCGGAGGCGATCTTGACGAATTCAGAATTGATTGTTGTTTTGTGATGGTTATCCAAGTGTGTAGTTGTCAATGAGTCGCTGGATGGGATGGTCGTGGGGGAAGGGGATGTGTAAGGTTCTGAGGAGGTTTCATGAGAGAATACTTCTCACGAAGAAGGATGACACTACTGTTGACGTGATCTGGCTGCTTGGGAATCTTGTTTGCTTGAGGGGTTTTTCCATGGATGGCATGAAGCTGGTAATGATGGGGGCACTAGTGAATTGCATCCATTCAGAGGCAGGGAGCAGCATCATTTGGAGAAGACCTCGGTTTTTGGATGGTTGCTCGGTCGATAAACTCCCTATTTGGAGGTTTCATGTGGTCGGCATTCCACTGAGATGTCGGAGGTTGGAGATCTTTGCGATGTGCTGTCATGTTTTGGTGAGGTAATCAACTTGTGTAGCTCTGGTCTGCATCCTGGAGACGGATCCGAGGTGGAGGTGTTAATGTGAGGTGCCAAACCTCAGTCACGGATGCGTGTGGAGATGTCTATCGGTCGTAGAGTGATTCCTCTTGGGGTTGTGGTGCAGGAAGAACATAAGAACGCTGGAGGTGAGGGACATGTGCACCCTGTCGGAGGTGAGGATGAAGATGGCATGGAAGCAGCTTACCCTGTCGGAGGTGATGGAAGGTCAATGACAAATCGAAGTCAGAACGTCAGGGAGCATTGATGGACACCTTGGAATCTGGGATTGTGGAGAGCGTAACGGACACATTCAAAAAAGGAAAATCAAGGGACATTAAAGCAAATTTATTGGCGATGACAAACGTGGCTGAAGAGAGAGAGGAGGTCTCGATCTCGGATCTTTATAATAAAAAATATTTCACGATGCACACTCCGCATGAAATAGGCAACTCCCATCCATTTACATGCACATCAGGAACAAGTGGGATGCAACATCTAAAAAAACTTGATGGCTGAATGATGAATCCACGATTCATTAACATTCTGTCTGCATTTTATCTTAAAATCTATAACAAATATGTAAATATCCATTAAATTTCACTTTTTTAAAAAATCCATTCATGAATAAAAATGCAATTTTATGCATTAAAATCATGTAAATAACTAAAAGGATAAAAATAAAGAAAATAAAAATAAAGGCAAATTATAGATATGTATATATGTACAATGTTACTTGTAAAATAAATATAGCTAAAAGATATATTTGTAATTAATCCTCAAGACCAAGTCAGCATGGACTGGTCGACAAATAAATAAGTAGGAAGAGCTATGGAAGAAAACAAATAAAAATAATTAATTTCACACTTCATACATTCTTCACTATTTATCAATATCAAATCTTCATTGATTTTTAATTAATTCATATGACATGTTTTTCACCAAATTCTTCTCCTACTTATTTCTAAAAATGTAAAGAAAAATATTTAAAAATAAGTTAAAAATATTACCTTGTATATACGCCAAGAAATCTAACTTGTAAATTCACAAAATCCAAACTTCCGAACATCAAAACTTGCTCATACGAAATCCAATTTTACTCTACTCACTTCTAAAGTTCATAAAATAATATTCTCTCATTAATGAAGTGATTTCACTAAAATCAGAGCCCGTTTACAAAAAGTCGGTTTTGGGACCTAACTACAATTGGGTTTCTGGGCTATCAACTTTATTTAGAACACATTATTTATCATTTTAATGGTTTTACAATTTTATTCAAATCAGAGCCCGTTTACAAAAAGTCGGTTTAGTCGGTTTTGGGACCTAACTACATCCTTAATCCCTTTCAAATCTTATTCAAATCATCCCCATTCGCTTTTCCTTTTCACACTTTAAGCTTTTTTTTACAGATTCTGGAAAGCCATTCTAGATCTGTAAATTTCTTAAAAATTGTGGTCGGTTTGCGTGCAAATTGAGCATCAAGTTCCTCATTTACAGGATTTTATTTCATTGGGAGCAACAACTCATCATTTGGAGCATTGAAATCCAAAGAAAAGATCAAAACATAACCCACTTCAACAACTTCCAGGACTGCCTGAAGATCCACCTTCGTCGGTGAATTCCGTCCGACTATGATCACCTTCGATGAAGCTCAACTGCAGGTGAGCTCGAAAGGTGAAGGAGTCACCCCTCTGGCTCTGTCGGAGGCCCCAGACCATCGATGAGTGTCGAAGATAATTTGGAGAAGTTGACCCCATCGCCACATGCGCATGAAATGAAGAATAGAGGAAGAACAACGAGGATGCACAGGTTGCCGCGGCATAATCAGACAGTCCAGATCAAGCCTCAAGTTCTAATCCTTGCCGTGATCATGAAGGGGTAGAAAAATTACAACATAAACCCGCCAAGCTTCCAGAATTATAGGCTGCCCCAGATACTTTCCAGAATTATATTTAGGTCCCCGCGCAGGGATCTAAATGCAATAATTTTAGTTTTCTTTGCATTTTAGTCCCTTCCAGGGACCTTTTTGTAACAGAACTAAAACTTTCTTCTTGTAGTTATACCCATGGCTTGTAGGGGTAGTTTGGACCTCATGTTTGTTGTTTTTTTCCACGATTTCTTTACGGTAGTTTCATAACTACCTAAGATACTTTTCTTTTATTTTTTTCATGATTTTTCATCGCTTTGTCTTGTCGATTTGATTTTCGCAATCGTGAGTTAGTTTTGAGTCAATTTTTGAGTCTTTTGTAAAATCAATAATAAAGAGAACATTTTCAAGATTTCTTTCTTGTATCAAAAATCGAGGTTTTGATATTCTGCCTCCTTGAGTTCGACCCAGGCACACTTACCTGGTAAAATAATAGAGTGTAGACAAAAATAGGAGAGAGAAGCCGTGTATTCTCACTTTGTCTCTCTCACTCTCCTATTTTCGTTGATTTTTGTTTGATCATCGCGGATATCTCTTTGTACTTTTCTACACCGAAATCATTATTAACCACAAGTCGGATCCCCGTTATCAAAATGGCATCGTTGCCAGGGAGGCGTTATTTCTACATCTACTTTTTACTTTAATTTTGAAAATTCCCGATATTCTTAGTTCTACAAATTGTATTTCTTTCTCAATTTTCGATTAGTTTTTTACAGCTTTTTCTTCGGTTTTTATGATTTTCGTGTTTCTTTGAATTTTTAATTTCTTTACGGCTTTTCGTGTGTTCTTTTTCCTAACTAATTTTTACAGGGCCTGTAGGTTCAGCCGGTTTCTTCGGAAATCGAAATAGTTGAAAGTGTAGAGACCGACCCCTTCTCTCACGGGTCGGTTGCTGAGTGCAAAATTAGTTAGGGTTTTCTTGTAATTTTTTTAATAAAAAAGAAGAAGGGGCACTTTCCCGTGTTTTTGTATTTTGTAGAAAGGGGCCCGTATGGGCATCCCGACTTGTACCTCCCCTCCCTTTTTCTCGGGGTCTACTTCACTGAGTGTCGTGCATTCAGGAGAGCAGGGCACCCACCGTGCTTTTTCTCGCATCATTGGTTTTCTGCGATTTTTCACGAGGCTAGGTGCATGCTTAGGAGTTTTTTATTTTTTTCCTATTTGCTTGTGCCTTCATAGATAGTTCTAGGACTCGCAGCCTAGGTGCATGTTTTTAGGATTTATAAAAAAAATAAAGGCATTCATTAGATGCTTTTCTGAAAAAATCCAAAAAAAAAGAGAAAATCAAAAATAAAATTGGGACTACCTAAATATTTAACTCTAAATGAAACGTAAGGATCATTTGCTTTGGTAGAGTAATCCTCGCACTTCAACTGTTCGTACATTTCTAGATATTGTGAGTGAGTACGACACTTAAGGTTAGAACCAAAGTCTGTGTTTCCTTCAAGATACTACTTAGTCCATACACCTGATCACTGTTCTTCAGTGGGTATGCTCGGTTAGCCGGAAACGATCCGAGTTTACTTAGCAGAGTGGTGGGTTTAGAGGACATTGTGTAAGGCTCCGTTCTCAAGTAACACGGGTAGCCAGAAACGGTCTGTACTTACTCCCATACTGGCTGAGAACAAGTGGTTTTCTGTAAGGGCTCGTGACAGCAGGGAAATTCCGGGCACCTATCAGCTTGCGATAATTGGTGAATATAGATGTATGCCAATATAACCCTAGAACCGACAAGATAACCGACCAAACTCTTATGGTCATCATCAGGTTATGTTGGTGAATACGAGGTTTGCTTTGTGTTTGCTTGTGAGGCATGAGTTACCGTGTCTTATACGCCTTCTCCCATGTCTCTTGATTTGACTTCGTGCTCTCTCGATTATCCTCTTGATATCGAAGATGACGACTCAATGGTTGTTTTACCTAGACTCTGTGAGCTCTCGATCTTTCACAGTCCGTCATACATTTTCACAGACTCGGGATGACCCTCTTCCCAAGTCGGTCCCATCCGATCTCGAGGAGAGTCAGACCCAGACTCCCTCACCTCCCAGCCCATCTTTTAAGGCAGACCCCCACCTCAATTTATCGTCGCTTTCGCAAGCTGATTTTTCTCTGAGTTCATACGAGAAGTTTTCCTTCCCAAAAGATTTGAAGCAGATGGCTCGTGGAGAGATTCCAGCAAAGGAGCGACCAGTTGAGGAACATCATGTTGATGGAAGATCGGATCCAGCCGCAGATATCACAACAGGATTCTCGATACATTGCAGCAGATGAATATTCAAATTCGAGACCAGTTCAGGGTGCAGAATGAGTTGCGAGCTGAGATCACTACGCTTAGAGCAGGAGTCAGGAACCAACTGCCACTAGATATGGTTCCCGTGGCACTCTCAGATGAGTATGACCTCGGGGCGAGAACGTTACATCATTGGATTCGGCTGCCACCGAATCAGGGGCCATACGAGTTGTGTCCGTCTTTCATCTCATTGCTTCCCAAGTTCTATGGGAATGTCGTAGAGGAGCCGTTTACCTTTTTGCAACAATTTGAGATGATTTGTGGTATGACTAATTACCATGGAGTTACGCAGGAGGGCATTCACCTCAAAACCTTCCCCTTCATCTAAGCAGATTAGGAACTTTACTGGCTCAGTCATTAGGGGAGAGAGATTTCTATGTGGACTAACCTGAAGTCCATGTTCCTGCGTAAATGTTTTCCTCTCAGATGGACAAACATGATGAGAAGTCAAATCTCCAATTTTACTTAGTTACCGAATGAATCATTCCACGAGGCATGGGAAAGATTCAAGGATCTTACCGAGAGATGTCCTCATCATGGGATACCGATGAAGGTGCTTGTGCAATATTACTTTGGAGGACTCCAGTCAGATATTCAGGGACTTGTGAGTGTCGCATGTGACAGCAACTATCTGAATCGAGATGCCGAGTCTATTTGGTCCATCTTCGAGGGGATGAGAGAAAACTCGAGAGTTGTCGACTCCACTCAGGCATTCCAGAAGACCACTCAGTCACCGCATCACCAAGAGTATCATAAGGTGGCAAACATTTCAGACTTTGAATCCAATACCAACATAGGTTATATAAGCGAGAAGTTAATGTTGGTAGATGTGATTCAAAGGCAAGTTCAGGACTTGCAGCCACTACGAGAGTTGGAGAAACTCTCATCTCTACCTCAGCAACTGAGTGATCTTACGAAGAAGGTGACGGAACCACAGCTTCAGTATCAGCAGGCTCAAGCTTCTTTGACTTCACAACCTGCTCGGAGATCTTTACCTGCTCTACCCACCCGACAGATCCATTTCGTCAGAGAGAGCAAGAGATTCTGTAGATTGATTGGTCTGAGGAACAGTCTCATACCAATCTCAACCAGTTCATCAATCCTGTAGACATCGATGTTGAGCCTCAAGCCACTCTTGAGATCAATGGAAAATGGTACGCTCCGATTCAGCAGCCGAGTGTACATCATCAGCAGCAACCGCAACATTATCCGCAATATGGACGTCAGCAATATCATCACCAACAGTACTACACGCAGCAGCACTCTCACCAGAACGTTTATCAGAGACCATTATGTTCATCATCCTGCTCCACAATCATAGGCCACTTATCACCACCAGGAGTAGCAGTCTCCATTCACGCCACAACGATCTCCTCAGCAATACGCTCCGCAGCAGCACATGCAGAGGTAGGAGAGAGTCGAGAGACAAGGTTACCATGTTGAACCAGAAATATCTTCACAAGCCCTGACACTGAACCAAATCATGGACTTGTTGAGCATGCTTCAGACCACGCAGAAGACCGAGATGGAGTGGGTTAACCATCATCTGAATGAGTTAACCGCGTCCAAGACCACTCATCCCGCACAGCCTCAGACGAACCCAAACAACAAAAGGAGGCACCCAGATCAGGTATATGATACAACAGGTACGATCTCTTTTCCTGAATTTTTATCAAACGTCATTCATCACAGGAGCGGTAGATCACCACAAACACCTGATCAGGAGGAGGAGATGGCACTGGAAGAGGAGTGAAAGCCAAACCATGATACACAAGATGGCGAGAAGAACCACAACGATAAGGATCAACCACTTGATGATCACGGAGAATGAAGCGATGCTGAGACGGTCGACATGGACTTAGGCAAATCAGACGACGACACCATGTCAGGCCATGAAGACACACCCAAAGCTGATGTGTCCTTTCATGTTTTAGAGAGTTTTGTAGATAACTCTAATAATCTTGATGTACAAGTTTATCCCGATTGCAATAAAAAAAAGATAATTCTATTCCCGAAATTGTTTTTTTCCCCGCGCTTTGTATGGAAATAGTCATAAAAAAACCAAAAAGACTGATGTTACTCCAGAAACTGAGAAATTAGTGAAAGATCACATCTTTTTAAAAATCCCGCTACATGATGCCTTGGATCACTTCCCTACGCTTAAGCAACAGCTGAAAAATAGATGTACAACGTGTAGGAAAAAGAAATCCCGAATAGAGAAGCATATTTTGACCAAGGCCACCTCCTGCGTGATTCAGAACAGACTTCCAAATAAAAAAAGGACTCCGGAGCACATTATGTTAGATGCGAGATCTCAGAAGCCACATTCGATCGCGCTCTCCTAGATAACGGTTCCTCTATTAATCTTTTACCATGTTGTTTACTCGACAAGCTCGAGTTAGGTCCTCTTTACAAATCCTGATCAATCCTTCAGTTTGTTGATAGATCTGTAAAGAGACCTAGGGCCATTTTGAGGAACATTATCGTAACCGTGTATTGTTTGCAATTTCCAATGGACTTTACTGTCCTGGACATGGATTGTCCTACACAGTTACATCTTACCCCAATCATTCTTGGAAGGCCTTTCTTGGAGAACGCAAACGCCCTTTTTGATTATGATATAGGGAAGGTATCTTTTCACGTCGAGGGCGAGAAGGTACATATAGAGATGGCGAGAGAATTATCCAGTTCCGCGTCTACAACTAGTTCCGATGCTTTGAGTTCCTTAGCCATCTGTGATTACATGGATGAGGTTCGCCTTGACGACCTCGAGTGGTATCAAGTAGAGACCCAGGATATCCTAGAAGAGGATGGGTCCGAGACTTCAGCTGGCAGCTCTTCTGACGGAACTCTCTATTTCAATATAAAAAGTGAAGATTACATGGAGAAGAATCTTGAGGACGTTATTGCAGATATTTTGGATTCAGAACATTCACAAAATCGCTCCACCTCAGAATCAGAGACTGATTTTTACTTAACCAAATTATTTTCGCTCAATCATTCTGAGCATGAGCACGGTAGTGAGTGAGATGATCTTGTAGACATCTTTTGTAGTCTGACTCCAGAACATGTTAAGATGGTAAAAAATCTTAAAACAGAAACAACCATCAACAACACAGATTTCATAACTCAATCAAAAGATGATATCGTAGATCCAGATCTGACCTTACCTGAGCTGAAGCCCCTTCCACCAAATATTAAATACGCTTTGCTTGTGGGTCTACATGTAAAACCCCAAAATCCGAGCAGGGACTCAACTGCAAAATCCAGCTGGATCTGGACTTAATTGTAAATATGCTTTTATTCCAATGCCCAAAAAATATATTTGAATAGTTTATTGCGTAGATCTTGTTGATAGCTTTCAAACGAGTCCAAGAACACAAAAATCTGAGTTCGGAATCCCAAGTTACGATCGTTTTAGTGAGACTGGGTCCAGTTCAATTTCGGATCCGAACCCGGATCTGAAGTCGGGTTTAACCCAATAAAACTACCCCCATCTCCCCCAAAAATGCACAAACACCTTTCCCTTCGACCAGCACCTCTCCCTCACCCATTTTTCTTCGCCGGAGCTCCGTCAGAGCTCGCTGAATCGCCTCGGATCAACGATCCAAGACCACCCCCGCGTAGAGAAGGTCCACGACGTCCCCGTGTACGGTTCTCAACGCAAACGAAGCGGTGATCGCATCGTTCTTCACCGACAGAGAAACCGAGGTGTGAGTTTCCTTGAAGTACGATGTCCCCTTCCTCTTGCTGCTGGTTTCCACACGATTTGAACCTATATGGTTGATCATCTAGAGCCTTATTGGTATTTGTGGTGTGATTTTGGTTGGGTATCATTTCCTCCTCTCTTAATAATCGCGTTTACTTCTTATTATGCATCTGTTGTTGCAATATAAAGGTAGTGGAGCAGCATTTTTCGGCTTTGGCAAATATTGGACAAGTAGATAAGAGATCATGGGATGCATATCAACCATCCGTTGGCTATTTTGGTCCACTTGATCAACATTCATAGTATATTATCTCCATGATCTTTATCATGTTTTAAATAAGATTATATTTTTTAGGCTAAATTTTCAGAGATTCGCAGACGGGGAGACTGAATACAATGAAATTCTTTTACAGGTTCTATGATTTAAATTCCACTCGTTTTTGGTAAATATTAGCACATCTATCCCATGCAAGTGGAGATATTAAGTATGTGGAGAACATATATCGTCTATTATATTGTCATCTCTTATGCTATATATATTACGGTTATTATGCAAATCTCAATGTTGGAGTATTGGAAGGGCCTGTGGAGTATAGTTTAGGTTACCTAATTGCAGGCTACTGTTATCATTGGTTTTTTTTTTGAGGCAAATATGTAACGTTGGACTGGAGCTATTTGATCTAAAGTAATAAGCATGTTCCTCTCAAACTGTAGGTACTAGGTGAAATTAAGGTTTAGCAATGCTAAAATTATCTCCACTTCCTTCGTTATGATAACTCTTCGTAATATGAGAAATTTATAACACAAGGAATTCAAAAATCTGTGGAAGGTGGCTGCTCTCCTTTGAGTATTTTATACGCACATGATTTCATCTTTCTCGTATTCCAGAGGTTGTCTTTTTTTTCCAAGGATGATGGGACCTTATAATCCTAGTGGAATAAAAGTCCTTAGCGATAAGAATTTCTGCTGAAATTGTGAGGTTCATGATGAACAAAAGTCGTGTTCTTCCCTTTTTTATGAGTGGACTGACTTCGACATCTATTGAACATGGTTCGTGATCTTAGTTTGGATCTTGAGTATTGAAATGTTAATTTGTTGTGAATCCGAGCATATTCTCCAAGCAAAGTTGGGGTTATGGGTTTGAGCATGATCAGATCCTTTTTGGGGTCTTCTTTTCCTTATCGTGAGGAAATTTATGGACAAATGAAGTAGATGAGATTGCATTTAAACTTTTCCAGGAACATACCTAGTTGTCTTTTTGGAGTTGTTTTATGGAAATTAGCTTGTTTTTAAAATAAGAATTACCTGAACTGAATCCTAAACTCATATGAACTGTTAAACAAGTCTTCCTTCAGTTTTGTATATAAATTATGTAGCTGAAAGAGTTTAGTTGTCTTCCATACAGTATAGGATCCAAAAGAAAAGGGTTTTCTGGCCACACCCAGGAATGAGTCCGGTATGGTTGGAACTGAATAAGAACATAAGAATACCAAAGTATTGTTTATGAGTTTGTCAAGTGGGTTGGCTTTTGCATCCATGATAAATGCATCATATCATTGGTTATCTTTAATTTATATTAAACTTGTACGGGAAATGGAGACACAACTCGTATGCAAGGATTATCGGTATCATCAATTTGAATTCCCAAACAACTTACTATCATCATTTGGATTCACAATAAATATCAAATTTGGTTGGTCTTGCATAGGGTTCGGGTAGGTGGAGTAGTTGCCGCCAAGGGAGGGGCATGCACCCTTGGGGCCTCGAGTAGAAGCCTAGATGACCACAATCCCAACTGCTATTGTAGCAGCGGTGGTTCGGGGACATGTTGCTTGGCACACCGAGGTGCTAGTCTGACGGTGTTAGCCTCGGCACTTGCGTGCTTTAGCCCGGTGCTCGAGCGCAGGCCAAGTAGTCATGGTTGATTTACTAGTGCTTCGCTTGTCACTTAGAGTTAACACTCGTGTACAGACCAATGTAGGCCACATTGGTTGATATTCCGAGTGGGATCGCTATGAGGGGAGTTCCGGAAATTGTGGTTAATGAAGTTGGGAATGGGACGTGAATCTCTTGTGCATAAGGAGAATTGGGCTAGTCGCGAAGATTGCGGGTTGGAATCTAATTTGTGAATCGGAAGTACAATTGCGAAGTGGATCTAAGGGAACGTGTTGGGAACTTAGTTAGTATGCATTGTACCCCACCGCATGCCTACGGAGGTACCCCAACCATAAGGCATTCTTTTTGCCTCAGAGTCATAGGGTGAGGTCTCATCCAGACCAAGGTCACAGACTATCCACAAAGCTTGGTTACTCATATCCATATCCACATCAACAATAATAATAATGTAATTCGTTTGTGAGATCAATTACCTAGTTGTTCTTTTGCACACATTTAAATTATATCTTGCTTGTTATTGTATAGTGTTTAAATCGTATTGAGCAAATTTGCTCATAATGTAGCTACGTGTGGATCCGCAGGTTTGCAGCAGCGATTTGTTGGAGGCACCATCTTTTTTTGTGCAGCTTCACCCTTTTTGTGGTACAGTATTGATAGTTACTTTTACTGGTTCATATACTTGTAGCTTTCACTTTTTGAGAGATACAACATGTAATGCATATTTTGTGGACATGGAAATGGAATGTAATAGAAATTGGTGTATGGAATGAATGAATGGAAATATAGGTTGTGGTTGTAAACAGGTTGAATGTGAAGCAAAAATTTTAAATTCATATGCATGTTGGTATTTTCTCCTGCTTTTGTGAATGGCAAGTACTCGAATGTGGAATGTGTGTGCGTGGATTTGGTTTGCCGAGTACCTGGATCCTAAGGGTTTCACACCACACCGTCAGGTTCCAATCATTATCAGTGTGTATCTGACCGAAGAACAAGACTCATGTTTGATGGAGATTCTTGAAAGAAACCGCAAGGTCATTTGGTGGACTGTATCCGATCTTCGTGGGATAAATCATGCTTTGTGTTCTCATCATATCTATCTTGATCATGACAACAGATCTTCTGGAGAGTTTCATCATAGGCTGGATCTCGTCTTATGCGATGTTGTCAAGAAAGGACTACGAAATGGTGTGATGCTGGCTTTATTTATCCTATCTCCAACTCTGAATGGGTTAGCCCATTACATGTTGTCTTGAAGAAGTCGGGCATTCAGATGGTTAATAACAATAGTGGATAGGAGATTCCAAAGAAAGTAACCACGTCGTGACGGGTATGTGTGGATTACTTGAAGCTGAGCACCGCGACAAAGAAGTACCACTTCCCATTACCTTTTATAGACTAAGTGATAGAATAGTTGACAGGGAAGGAGTACTTCTACTTCTTAGACGGTTACTGCAGATATAATCAGGTTACTATTGCCCCTGAGGATCAAGAGAAGACCACCTTCACATGTCCTTTCGGCACGTATGCTTTTAGATGGATGTCCTTTGTATTGTGTAACGCCCCCACTACATTCCAGAGTTGCATGCTTGCCCATTTTGTGGACATGATCGTTGATTTCCTTGAGATTTTTATGGATGATTTTTTGATCTATGGTGAGTCCTTTGACAATTGTTTAGCACACCTAGACCAAGTTCTTCAAAAATGTTGTGAGGTCAATCTCGTTTTATCCTGGGAAAAGAATCATTTTACGGTTACAAATAGGATTGTGTTGGGGCATGTCATCTCCAAGCAAGGCATGGAGGTTGACCCTGCCAAGGTGGATGTCATCAAACGACTCGATCCACCATCCAACGTAAAGCAGTTGCGATCTTTTCTGGGGTATGTCGGTTTTTACCGACGATTTATCAAGGACTTCTCTACGATTGCCCAACCATTAATTGAACTTTTAGGCAAAGATATCGAGTTCTTGTTAGATGATAAATGTCTTCATGCCTTCCTCACTCTAAAACAGATGATTATCATTGCTCCTGTCCTACAACCACCCAATTGGTCTGTATCCTTCGAGATCATGACGGATGCTTCAGATTTTGCGGTCGAGGTTGTATTAGGACAGCGGAGGAACGGAATTCCATTTGCTATCCACTATGTCAGCCGTACTCTAAATGATTCACAACGAAATTACATAGTAACAGAGAAAGAGATGTTGGTAGTGGTGTTTGCTTTAGACAAATTCAGATCTTATCTTCTTTGCTCTAAAATCATTGTTTATACTGATCACTCAGCAATCCGATTTTTAATGGAAAAGAAAGATGCTAAGGCATGACTTCTTAAATGGATTCTATTACTCCAGGAATTTTATTTGGATATTAGAGACAAGCCTGGGGTAAAGAACATGGTAGTTGATCACCTCTCTTGTCTACAGTTAAGTCAACCTTCAGATGATTACATGCCAGAGATTGTAGAGAGATTTCTAGATGAGAGTATCTTTGCAGTTACAGAAATTCCCTGCTATGCAGACATAGTGAACTTTCTGGTTACACAGAAGAGTCCACAAGGTTGGCCGAAAGATCAAGTCGACCAGCTAGTGTCTGAGGCACAATATTACCACTAGGAGGATTCGATTCTTTTTTGTGAAGGGCCGGATTGTATTTACACGCGATGTATTCCACAGGAGGAATATAATAATATCCTCACTTTGTGTCATTCCTTAGAGGTAGGAAGACATCATTCGGGAAAGAGGACATCGTAGATGGTACTTTAGAGCGGATTTTGGTGGCCGACTCTTACTAGAGATGCCTACACATTCATGAAGAGTTGTCAAGAATGTCAAAAGTCGTAGGGACAATTGGTGATCAATATTCCATTCCTACGTGACACGTTATCATTTGCGAGATCTTTGACGCATGGGGTATAGATTTTATGGGACCATTTCCCTCCAGCAACGGCTTTGAGTACATACTTCTCGTTGTAGATTATGATAGCAGATGGGTGGAGGCTATACCCACAAGAACCGCTGACAGCAAGACAGTATGCATGTTCCTAAAGGAACACATTATTTTGCGGTTCGGTATTCCACGTATTCTCATTTCTGACGTGGGTAGCCATTTCATTAATAAGGAGGTGAAAAAGATAGTAAAGAGATATGCTATTGATCACAGAGTAGCTTCTCCTTACCACCCACAGGCGAACGACATGGCTGAAGTTTAGAATAGGGAGGTGAAATCTATTCTCCAAAAATTAGTACAACCAGATAGGAAGAATTGGTCACAACTTCTATACCAAGTTCTTTGGGCTTATCGTACTGCATATAAGACTTCCTTGGGTACTTCACCATTCAGATTAGTTTACGGGGAGCCATGCCATTTGCCCGTAGAGATCATGCACAAATCTGAATGGGCTATCAGAGAAATTTCATTAGAGTTACAGAAAGCGGGATCAAATAGAAAGTTAGATCTGAATGAGCTAGTAGAAATTCGAAATCAGACATACGAGAACACCCTCATTTACAAGGACAAAGTGAAGCGATGGCATGATAAACATATCCGACACAAGAGCTTTGTTCCTGGGCAGAAGGTTTGATTGTTCAATGCACGGTTGAGAATTTTCTTGTCAAATTAAAGAGCAAGTGGGAAGGACCGTATATAGTCAGAATGGTGCACGACATTGATAGTATTGCTATATCAGATGTGTCACCTGGTGCAGAACCGTTTACAATAAATGGGCAGATGTTGAAGAACTTTATGGAAACCACTAATCGTATAGCCCGACTCGAAGTGAACTACTTTGTACACGATGCATGACTACTCTTCCACTTCATCTCATCTTATACAGAGACTTGTGAAGCCATTCTATTTTCTGGAGTACATACATGTATATACTTTGTAGATCACAATCGTCCCCATTTTTGTTCGTCTTCTATGCTGAGGATACCATATCCTAAGTATAGGGGGGACAGATTGTCTGATAATTCTCATTTTCGGTATTTATTCTTTTTAATTTTCTTTGTATATGCTTTCCTCTAATCATTGGTCCCTAATTTTGGCCACACTCTGTTCTAGACTTAGGATATGTTATCCTAAATATAGGGGGTACCGAGTGATTTCGATGATTTCATTTTTCTTTCTCCTTTTGTTCTCTTGGTTGTATGTACTTTTCCCTCAGTCACCTCGTTTTTTCTCCACTATACTTACGATTACCTGATCATAAGTATAGGGGGGTTGACTGACTTCATTTTACTTATTCTTTTTCACCCACTTTTACTTAGCATGAGTTTTGTCCTCATTTTCTCTTTTGACGCTATGAGACATATCACAATCTAAGTATAGGGAGTGCATATATATTTTATATATACTTTTGTCCATAACTCGTACTTTTATTTATTTTCTATATCTATAAAATCCATAAAAAGATGGTGTGGATAAGTTAAAATCCATTTTTTAAAAATTAGATTAACTATAAAATCCTTGTAAATAAGTAAAATAGGTTTAAAACCTTTATTTAAAATCATTAACGTAAAATGTGTATCTAAAATATGTATAACACTTATTGAAATTCTATATCGTAAAATATGTGTAAAATTAATATAATTCTTGTAAAATCCTTTGTATATAAAACTTGTAAAAACTATTAGTTATTTAATCTAAATAAAATATGGGTAAATTATCTTGTAAAATTCTTGTACATAAAATTGATTATAAAAATCACAAAATTCGTAAAAAATGTAAAGTCTAAAATCCATAAAAAAATTACAAAATCCTTAAAATCCATAAAAATGAGTAAAATTCAAGAAATATACTTCACAAAACATAGTTGCATTTGCATTAGCATTTTTCTGAATAAGTTTGATTTCTAGAACTAAATATTGAGAAAAGTCTGAAGGATGGAGCTTGATTACGGCTTTTGATGATCATTGTAAGGAGCCTAGTAAGGAACTGGAATTTAGACTCTTCATGTCTTTTCCTTAAAACTTTGGGTTCCATGAGACCATGTTTGGGAAGTCAATCGAAAAGTGCCTAAGTACATCACTTGGTGCCATCTGTACATCTCTTCATCAGTGAACCAATTCTGGACACATGCACTTTGCACTTAGCTCGACTTGCATGGGTCTGCGAAGAGAAATCCATTTTGGTAGTTTGTTTCTATCCTTGTCTTTGCAGCATCGACGTCTAAAGACTGAGAGATTGGGGTTGCGATAGCCGCTTCGGATGAGGGAAGGATCTGCTGACATAATTTTTTCCAAGACCTCAAAAAAAGGACGAAATGAAAAGATGTTATATCCGTCGAGGTACAAAGAGATGAATGCAGTGCAAGCAACATTACAAAGCCAATTCAAAGAAAAAGCAACCAAATACAAATACGACCACAATGGTTCGAGCTTCCACCAAAAGGCTTGCACATCTTAGTGGAGACTTAGCTACACCGGATGGGCTGCGCAAGGAGATGCGTCTATACTGGTCGCACTCCAGTTTATTTCTCATTCTTCTACTTCCTCTCTATATTCAATTTGGGCATAGCACGAAATGACCTCAGAAGGGAATACCTCCCTCCTCGTGGAAAGAGTAGCTTGACAAGGAACCAATAGGAATGTATGGCTAGAATGGACAGTTTCTTCGCTTCTTTCAAAGCAAGAAGAGCTAAAACAATTCACACACCGTACAGATTGACTTCAAGGTTGATAGAATTTGTTACATGAATAAGTGGATCTGAACTGGCTGTTGAGGTGAAATTAAATAAGGATTTGTGGAACTTAAGGACTGTTGAGGATAAAATCCTAATCCTACTTAAGGCTCTGACAAAATGCTTTTTTCAGACCCGATCGAGCTCTGTCCTTTATCTGTTCTCATGAATTAGTTTAGGAAAACAAATTCATTCTAACTTTCTTTCTTTTCACTTATTTTTCAAATAAGTGTTTGCTAAGGGACTAGCAAAGTTTAAAGTATAGGGGGTTGATGAATCCACGATTCATTAACATTCTGTCTGCATTTTGTCTTAAAACCATTAACAAATACATGTAAATATCCATTAAATTTCACTTTTTAATAAAATTCCTTTTATGAATAAAAATGCAATTTTATGCATTAAAATCATGTAAATAAAAAAAGAATAAGAATAAATAAAATAAAAATAAAGGCCAAATTGTACATATGTATATATGTACAATGTAACTTGTAAAATAAATATAGATGAATGATATATTTATAATTAATCCCCGAGACCAAGTTAGCATGGATTGGTTGACAAATAAATAAGTAGGGGGAGATAAGGAAGAAAACAAATAAAAATAATTAATTTCACACTTCATACATTCTTCACTATTTATCAAATAAATATCAAATCTTCATTGATTTTTAATTAATTCATATGAACATATTTTTCACCAAATTTTTCTCCTAATGATTTCTAAAAATGTACAGAAAAATATGAAAATAAGTTAAAAATATTACCTTGTAAATATGCCAAGAAATCAAACTTGTAACTCTCAAAATCCAAACTTCTGAACATCATAACTTGCTCATACAAACATCAGTTTCACTCTATTGACCTTTAAAGTTCATAAAATAATATTATCTAATTAATGAAGGTGATTTCACTAAAATCGAAGTCTGTTTGCAAAAAGTCGGTTTTGGAACCTAACTACAACTGGGTTTCTGGGATATCTACTTTATTTAGAACACATTATTTATCATTTTAATGGTTTTAGAATTTTTAACTATTTTTTTGATCTTGTATTTTAACCCTAATTTATTTCATAATTTTTTTAGATTATCTATTATTTTAAATAAATCAAAAACCCTAATTTATTTAATTATATAATTTATAATTGTATTTATTAATAAACCTTAATTAATTTATTAAAATACACAAAAATTTGTACATACTTCATTTATTAAATTAAAAATTATTAAATTATAAAATTAATATACAATTTAGTAATTTATTAAGTTGAAAATACAAAACCTATTTATTAAGTATTATTTATTTATATTTATTAATATAATATTTATATTTAGTAAAATAATTATTATTTATTAAAATTAATTATACCATAATTTAGATAATTTATTTATATACATTTTTTATTTTTACACTTAATTAAAATAAGGTTATTGACTATTTATTTAGTATTTATTAATGAATTACTTGAACCCGGCTAACCAGGGGTTGACATGTGTCAACACCTGGGACCTTCTTCATCATGAAGGTCAGACAGAATCTGTTTCAACTCTCCGATTTCAACTTTTTCTCCACACAACCTCTTAACCTCTTCCTCCAATCTCCACCCTCGATCTCCTTCTCTTAACAACCTATTTATACGCCATCCCTTGATCTTCTAACAAACCTCCATCGTTCACCTATAAAATCACCTCTAAGTTGGCATTTCCAAACTAATCACTCCTAACTAACTCCATTTCCAGTAAAGCTTGGCCGAGTCCGCGACTTCCCCCCCTTGCTCTGGCCACCATCGGTGTTGACAGCACCCAAGGGTCGCCCCGCGTGGAAGAAGGGTCATCGGAGGGGAGGTTCCGAGGCTCCGCCGCCTTGCATCTCTGCCACTGCGCCGCATACAGCTCTGAGATGACCGCTCGTCGAGCCAACACCAGAGGGTCCTACACCTTCAAGTCCCAGGTCAGTTCATACATACCTTTCCCATTTTATTTCTCGATCGTCGTTCCCGTATTAGATTAGATAATCACGTCATTAGGTACCCTAAGCATCATAGATAGACGCACATCTTTAATCCCTATCAAATCTGATTCAAATCATCCCCATTCATTTTTCCTTTTATTGCTTTAAGCTTTGTTTTACATATTTTGGAAAGACATTTTAGATCTGCAAATTTCTTAAAAATTGTGGCTAATTGGTATGCAAATTGAGCACCATGTTCCTTATTTGCAGGATTTTCTTTCATTAGGAACAACAACTCATCATATGGAGCTTTGAAATCCAAAGAAAAGATCAAAACATTACCCACTTCAACAACTTCCAAGACTGCCTGAAGCTCCACCTTCGCCGGCAAATTCCATCCACTACGATCACCTTAGGCGAAGCTCAACCACAGGCAAGCTTGAGGGGTTAAGGAGTCACCTCTCTGGCTCTATCGGAGGCCCCAGACCGTCGACGAGTGTCGAAGATAATTTGGAGAAGTTGACCCTGTTGCCACATGCACAAGAAATGAAGAATAGAGGAAGAACAACTAGGATGCACAAGTTGCCGCCACGTGGCATAATCAGACGGTCCAGATTAAGCCTCAAGTTCTAATATCTAACGTTGATCGTGAAGGGGTAGAAAATTGCAACATAAACCTGCCAAGCTTCCAGAATTACAGGTCACCCCAGATAATTTCCTGAATTACATTTAGGTCCCCGCGTAGGGATCTAAATGCAATAAATTTAGTTTTCTTTGCATTTTATTCCCTATCAGGGACATTTTTGTAACTGAACAAAAACTTTCTTCTTGCGGTTATACCCCTAGCTTGTATGGGTAGTTTGGACCTCATTTTTGTTGTATTTTTTCGCGATTTCTTTAGGGTAGTTTCATAGATACCCAAGATACTTTCTTGTATTTTTTTCACGATTTTTCATCGCTTTGTCTTATCGATTTTATTTTCGTAATCGTGAGTTAGTTTTGAGTCAATTCTTCAGTCTTTTGTAAAATCAAGAATAAAGAGAACATTTTCGAGATTTCTTTCCTGTATCAAAAATCGAGGTTTTGATATTCTGCCTCCTTGAGTTCGACCCAGGAATACTTACCTGGTAAAATAATAGAGTGTAGATGAAAATAGGAGAGAGAAGTCGTGTATTCTCATTTTCTATCTCTCTCTCTCCTATTTTCGTTGATTGTTTGATCAACGCGGATCTCTCTTTGTGGTTTTCTACACCGACATCATTATTAAACGCAAGTTGGATCCACGTTATCACTGAAATAGAACTTTCTTTTCCAAGGGTTGCTTTGCTCGAAGGTGCTCAAACAAAGATGCAACTGTTAATAGCTGCGACAAAGTTGGCTCCGCGGACCCCCGTTTCTATAGGGGATGCCGCTGAAACAACCATCTATAGAGGCTATCAGGTGGCCGGTGATACTGCATCCATTTTCTTTGGAGAACCCATCCCCTTGGTGGTGGACCTGGTGAGAGCAGGGTGTGAGGATGGGGGATCTCATGTGGATGGCGTAACAAGAGAAGAAGGGATTAAGACAATTGAGGGGACACTCTCGTCAAGATGGGTTTCTGATGAATCTCGATGTGTAAAGGGTAAAGGGATTCTGAAACATAAAGGCATGGTGAAGGGACCGAGACCGAATGGGCATCTAAGGAACTCGATGAGTAGCCCGAAGACCATTCTAAGGAAACGTCGTCGCCAAACGGAGGCACAAGATTGGGATGTAATGGTGCTAGAAAAAGGTGGAAGTTGACCAGTGGAAGGTGCTCAAGAGATTTTTGAGAAGGAAAATGCTAAATTGATGGAGAACGTGGACAAAGGTGAGGGGAGGCCGCAACTAATGGTGGTACCTTTTGAGAAGGAGGCACTGAGTGAACGCCATACAATGCATGATGTTGGGAGCCAGGAGATTACTCCATTCGAACATGTAGTGGCGTAGAGTGGGGGTGCTGGTAGCGGGAGAATCCCTTTTGGTAAACCAATGAAATTCCTGACTTGGAACGTGAGGGGGCTGGGCCAACCGGAGAAAAGATTGGTGGTCGCATCCTTGCTCACAACTTGGAAACTAGATGTGGCTTTTTTACAGGAGACTAAGATAAATTGTTGGGATTCAGTGAGATGGAGTTTTGTTTCAGGCAGCCATCTCACTGAGTTTAGATCCGTGCTAGCAAATGAGAGTTGTGGAGGCATTGTGGTGGCATGGAATGGCAACTGGTTTGAACTATTGGATGATATGATTTTGGTGAACTAGGTCACAGTGAGGTTGATCAGCAAGAGGGATCACTCATGTATAATGGTGACTTCCGTCTATGGTATTGTAGGTGCTGCCTCCAACATGGGTTTGTGGACTGAATTACGTACAGTGAGGGCACGTTTTTTGGAGGAGGCATGGATCGTGGGGGCGACTTCAACGTCATGCTATACTCGGAGGATAGACCGGGTGGAAGGGGAGGTCAAGATCCGGGATCAGGCAACTTTCAGGAGGTTGTCGAAGAACTAGCGATGGAGGTTCTTGATGCGACAAACTGCAAGTATACTTTGCGTGGAACTTTATCAAGATCACGAATCGATCGGTTCCTTGTATCTATAGAGTCTTTGGAAAGGTTTGGTTTGGCTTGTATTACATCATATCCTAGATCAAGATCTGATCATATGCCTTTATGCTTGGACACATGTAGCAGTAGAGGATGCACTTCATATGTCCTGTTTAAGAGGTGTTGTATGATGGAAGATAGTTTCAAGAATATGGTGACATCCTCTTGACGGTGGAGGGATTGGCCACTGCGAGACTTGCCCTAAAGCTGGGTGCTTTACGTCACATATTTCTAGCTTTCAGGAGGGACTCTCACGCAGATAGGGAATAGAGGAGGAATCAGGCATAGGGGGAATTTGAATGACTTCACTTGGTGGACGATGACAGGGAGTTGGATGAAGAGGAGCTCATCAACCGTGGGTTAGTGCAGAAGATCCTTGAAGAGGAGGATAGAAAGCGGGAGATGGAATGGAGGCAAAGGTCACGCAAGAAGTGATTGAAGGAGGGGGATCAAACACTAGATTCTCTCATGCGGTGGCAAATGGTAGAAGAAGGAGAAACATGATCGACTCAGTCAAGGTTGTGACGAGGAATTTGTTGGCAAGGAGGAGGTCGCTAGGGTATAAATGGGGTATTTCAGGAGCATGAGTAGGCGCACGCAAAGTTGTGGTTCAAGATGGTTGGAGCTAGGCACGACACATATTTCTAGCAATGACGCAGAGCTGCGATGAGAACCTTTGGAGGGGAGTAGGTCCATAAGGCAGTTTTTGATTTGAATTCAGATGGTTGTCCTGAGCCAGATGGCTTTCTTGTGTTCTTTTTTAGAGAGTTTTGGGATTTGGTAGCTTCAAAGGTGATAGATGTTATGTTGGAATTTGCAGGAGGGAATTATGGCTTTGAGAAACTTAATAAATCATTCATCTTCCTTTTACCTAAGAAGGAGTTTGTCACAAGGGTGGAAGATTACCGTCTTATTGTGTTGTCTAACACAATCTACCTAATTGTGGCCAAGACGCTGGCAAATAGATTGAAGGGCATTCTAAAAAATATCATCTCTCCAGCTCAGAGCGCTTTCATGCCTAGCAGACAATTGTTGGATAGTGTGGTGATGGCCACATAGATTGTTGTGGACTAGAGGAGGAATAAAACGAAGGGTGTTCTGTGGAAGGTAGACTTTTCCAAAGCTTACGACAGTGTAGATTGGATATTCCTGTGGGCATCTCTTTATTGAAGGGGCTTCCTGGACAGATGGATCTCCTGGATGAAAAGGTGTGTTACGACATCTTTGTGCGTTGTTCTCGTGAATGGGCAGCCTAGAGGGGGATACTTCCAACCCCAGCTTGGGGTCGCCAGGGGTGCCCATTGGCACCTCTACTTTTGTCCTCATGGCAGACGCACTGACAATAATGGTTGATCGCGTAACTTCTGGAGGTTTTTGCAACGGATATTCTAGAGGTGAGACTTCGGTACCCATTCTCCAAAAAGCGGATGATACCATCTTATTGGCGGAGGCTGGTTAGGATAGCTGTAAAGGACTATCTGCCATACTTGATATCTTTGGTGCAGTATCTAGGTTGAATCTCAACAGAGGAAAATCGGAATTTGTCCCATTCGATTTGACGGAGGAAGAGATTGATTTGTGTGCAAGTTGGCTAAGGTCACAACGAAGCGAGCTTCCCTTGCGCTACCTTGGTGTGCCTTTGGTGCTGGGAAGGATGTGCAAGAGTGATTGGCTGCCTATGGTGGAGAAGATGGAGCAGAAGTTGGCAAGTTGGAAATCGATATGCCTATCTAGGGGAGGTAGGCTGGTACTTATAAGATCGATCTTGTATGCGATCCTTATTTTTTTCTTATGAGCTAGGATATTGCCTGTGGAGGTGAGAAAGAGAATGGAGAGCATTATGAGACGTCTCTTCTGGTCATCTGCTTGCAGTTCTAACGGGTGGTCTATGGTGGACCGAAACACGATCTCTCAGTCCAAGGATGATGGTGGTCTCGGGATACGAAGTCTGGAGGAGATGAATAAGGCACTGCTCAGTAAGTGGGTTATGCGAATCTGGGGAGATTGTTACAGTTTGGTTTGCATGCTAATTCGAAAAATCTATGGCACAAGCTCCTCCTTTCCGAGACCTGGGCAGGTAGGGAACGTTTCCTCACGCTTTTGGAAAGGCATTTGTTCTGTGGTGCAGGATATTCGACCACTAATGAGGCTAGTGGTTGGAAACGGTGCTGGCTTCAACTTTTGGGTAGATGAATGGAGTGAGAATGGTGCTCTTGGCACGAGGTTCCCATATCTATGGGTTTTGGCTGTTGACCCGAACTGTTATGTGGCGAGTGTTTGGGATGGTCAATCATTTCTACCGCAGTTCAGAGGCGAGCTTTCAGATGGGTGATTGGACGAGTTGTTGGCGATGCTTGAGGAGTTGGATAGTGTGGAAGGACCCACGGTGGGGTGTGACTGTTGGTCTTGGTGCGACGCAACCTTCTCGGTGGGGAAGGCGTATAGACACCTAAAGGGTCCCATGACTTTTGATCCAGGATGCTGTGTGGCGGACTGTAGAAGGTTATGGAAATGGAATATCCTGATTCGTGTGAAGGTTTTTTTTGTGGTTGTTTAGAAGGGGGAGATTGTTAACAGGGCCAGATTAGTGTGTTTCATGCAGATGATGGATCATGCATGTCGTCGATGCCATGTGGATAATGAGGATGCATATCACTTGTTCTTCAGATCCGTAAGCTCAATGGATGCTTGGGACATATTTGGGAACCCAACGCTGGTAACGGATGGGGTTACTGGTTTCTCGGAATCCATTGGCGCAAACAGGAATGGAACAGAGGTGGAGAGGGTGACTCGAATTGCAATGATCTGGGCCATATGGGTAGCCAGAAATGGAGTGATTTTTAAATAGGAACGGTGTTATGGTGAGAGTATTGTGGCGCACGCAAAGGCGCTAGCTGAGTTTTGGTCCATGTAGAACCTTTTCTTTTTCTTGGTGGTGTTGGCTCTAACACCAAGTCTGTACATATTTTGGTGAATATAGGTGAAGTTTTTAGGCACACACCTACACGGTGGATGCCCTTTTTATTTAAAAAAATTAAATAAAACAAGAAGTTTTTATATGTTACAAACCTTCGTCCTACTTTTCAAATTTGGGCAATCATAAGTCATATAAGTCTCAATCATGTGCTATACAATGAAGATGAACTTGATCACATTTAAATAAAATACACATGGTTGGTAATATGTGAGATCTGGGTTATAAAATGCAACTAAACTTTTTGTCGAATGAATGCATGCAACCCTAGATTTTTATTCAGCTGAATCGCTTCGTAATTAATAAGAAACAAAGACATATTCATACTTGACCATTTATTCGATTTCATCATTATTCAAATATTCAATCTTTATTTGGTTCATAATTTGAATCCATATCCAAGTTAGACTAGATTTTCGAAATTCATAATAGATTACCGTGTATGTATTTTTATATGTGTTCGAATTCAATTTTGATTAAGATCAAATATGGCATAAAAATATTAGCAACGGCACGTATAATCCCTAATGTTGGAAGACCATCACTCCTTCCCTTGTGGTTCCCCTCTTATGGAATGGAAACCCATGGATCTGTTGAAAGAAAAATGAGAGTCCTTGGTTTTAAGAACACTAGGATGCATAATCGCGCTTCGCCGACGGTAAATAGAATACATGATAAAGTAAAGGAGCATAATACAATTATTATAAATATTGATTGATAGGTTTGATATCAATTTCCATTATTGAAATTGACTTCACCTAAATGGGAAAAAATGATAACAACAAAGCAACAATTATTGACACTACGATTTATTTGATTATGATAAATAACAACAATAAATTCGTCACTAAACCGATATCAACAACTGATTTCGATTCTGAATCCAAAAACAAATACAATAGTTATAACGGTAACTAAAATTTATTATTTTTGTCCCAGAGGATAAAACTAGTTCTTTGATATGAATAAGTATAATTGATTCCATAAAGTTTGTTTTGGAAATGTATATAGAGTAGGATTCAATAAAAAATACAAGAAGTTTTTGGAAAATATGACATCAAATAAATTTAAAATTAGCATGCTCAGACGCTCATGTTCCTTTCTTGTATAGGAAATGATATGTAAATAGGAAAGAAGCTACATGATGATTTAATTAACTCACCTTTTCAATTATAAGGAAATTTAGCTACAACAACTTAAAATACATGACTTTGAGATCACTATTGTATTTTTAATAATGAAAATTGGTGGGTTGTTATTCAAATTGAAGATAACTCAATTATTATCAAGAAATGATAAAGTAATAGGAGTATAATACAAATATTATTACATAGAAAAATTTAAGAAGATAGCTATAAGAATTCATGAAAACCAACTTAGAATTCAACTAAACAATAATCAGTAATATGTTGGATACCAATTAGCATGTACATACAAGTGTCTGAATGATAAATCATAATAATATTTTCATTAACAAAACATGACTATTAAGATAAAATAGGATATCAACAAACACAGATTACATTTGTATTTTAATTATCGTTTCTAAAAACTGCAAGTTCGATGATATAAATGTGGTTATAACCAAATATAGATAAAAAATCGAGATGCTATTTTTGGTGTTCTATAGATGATGCTATCCACATTTGAATAGTAAGAATTATATATTAATAATTATATATTAATAGAATCCCAAGTTTAATTGATTTTTTAGTAAATTAAATAATAATAGTATTAGATAAAGATATAAGAACATATTGGACCTATATTATGTTAAATATGCAAAAACTTATTGTAAAAAAACTTGCCGATTTAGAAGATATATCATACAAATATAATCACCTTATAATCCTATGGAAGATAGTTTTTTATCAATAAATAGTACAACGAAAATCAAAATGAGACTTGATAAAATAATAAAAATTATGAAACAAAGGAGAAGAAAATTGAAATGAAATACTCGGATCCCACCTAGAAAAGATGAGTTTCACCTCAAGTTTTAACATTGTGCTTCTCCATATGATGTTATAGTAATATCCTATTTTACCTTGTGTTGGTCTCATATGACTCCTAATAGGGGTCTTACAAACAGTTTATATACTCAGTTGTCGGCTCATTTAAGACCTTCTCAATACGTCGAGAGCATGTGATGAGCTTTTCACTTTCTACTTGTATCTGTAATTTGTTGCATCTTTTCATATTCCTTATTGTAATCAAAATGAAATATTTAAATTTCACTTTCCCATGAATTCAAGTTCATCTGTTATATAAAATGGATGGTATTATATATATACATATCGAATATAATAATTTTAATGTAAACATTATGAAATATGTGAAAATCCCCTATTATTTTAGATAATATTATGATATATACACGTGCAACATGATATCAAAGTAACATTTTGAATAACATGCACTTTTCAGTTTTCGTATGTAGAAGAACATGTACAATTAGGTAACTCGTGCATGAATTAACGCATATACATTACCATTTTTATGTAAAGTGTGCTCATTATCAACAATACAATTACCCAATATGTATGTACATGTGAAACAATATTGTATCTCCGATCATGTAGAGGTGCCCTAAAAGTTTGTTATATATTATACCGTATGCTTGAATCCATATGATGCCCATATGTTGGGCTCTCCTTGTTGTGATAAACTACAACTTGCAAAAGAAGCATACACATGAGTATGCAGATTAAAACTATGGTAATCATAGTATTGCAATGAAAGACTAAACAAACATATTGTTGAGAACCATAAGACCAGGAGTATGTATGAATGTGGAAGAAGTTAACAAAAGGTTAAAAAGTAATTTGCATAGATGATTGGACTTCCAATGCAATCAAACTACTCCATAGAACTTAGATATTTTAAGATCACATGACTGAAATATATATATGCACAAAGATGTTACGAATATACTTCATAATATAGTTTGCCAATGATCAATGGAATTTTTTTTACAAAACAATTCATAAAAAAATCGTGGTTAAACGAACTTTTAAAAATGAATATTGCATCCATTGTGATTAATAAGAACATAATATTCTTATGTGTGTGTACTTAACATCAATAGATACGACAAAATAAATGATTAGTTCTTGTAATGAACCAAACCACTAATTTGATATAATTTTTTAATTCAACATTTAAATATAATGAGCTTTTAGTCGTATAACACGTATTAGTTATTACAACGTATGTTTATTCAGGAATACTATAGTGCCACATCCAACGCAATCAAACTTTACTATTTCAGAATATAGGTTATAGTGACCACATCAGAAAAATCTCTGCACTGAGAAGCCGCACCCTTGAATACTCCTTGCTATTTTATGATTTGTAAATTTTGAAAGTATATATAATCATGTTTCTGAATCTTTTCTTTAAAATGAGTACAAAAAGGAAGCACATGTTCCTTGTATTTCTCAACTGCTATTAAAGAAACCCCTTCATAACTTATCCCTTGCACGATATCTTTAAAGTGTTATTATCAGTGCCTGAAATCTTTTAGGATCCCTTATACAACTTCCTTAAATTGATGAAGCATGATCAAATATACAATTCATGCATTCACGGAATCGTATCCATTCAAGGAAACTGTTTGTATAAAGAATCAACATCCAAATCTATTGATGGCTTCCTTGATTTTACGCATTAAAACATACAGCTCGAAAGCCTGATATATCCACATCCACGAAGAGGATTTCAAATCTTGCCTAAAGGACTGTCGTAGAAGAAAAAAACATGCATAGGATTGCAGATCATACCTCTGAGATGGTAGCACATAGAAGTCAAAGATACGAGGCGATCGAGAGCAGAGGAAATGGTGTGACCCGATGATCTGCCGCAGAAGATGGAGTTATTCTGCAAAGGCTTGGGCATGCAAGTTACAAAGGTGGCTCGAGCAAGTTATGAACCTCTTATCTATTATTGTTTTTTATATTAATTGAGGTAATTTATCGGTCGTCTCTGCTGGCATTTATCGATATAAACATATTATAATACAATATCGTAAATAGCGATTGTCTACTAATATCTTACACATTAGGTATCTTTGTCTACTAATCTCTTATACATTATGTAATTCTACTCCCTCGTTCCCAATTGTATTATAAATATATAATATCCGGGAATTATACCCTTATAAGCGTAAAGAGGTTACTAATAGTTTATATACGTGGCTAATACGTTATAAACATGCAGCCACGAATGCATGTATACATGGTTCAGGAAGAGCTCCAATTTCTTATGCTCCATCATAAAAGGTAATAATATTCGGAAATCCCCCATGGCAGCGGCAGCCGAGAAAGGGGTTGTCTGTTGGAGTAAGTTCGATGGGCTATGGAGTCTGGGGCCGTTTACTATTATGTCTATATGCGGTCCATTAACTTCTTTTAGCTGCATGGAAGAGGCGCGAGCTCTACACGTTACCGGTCATGGCAAAGGCTCACGTCAGGGGACGTGGCCATTGTTGATTACATAAGGATGACATGTTTACGGTCGGTAGTGGTGGGAAAAGCAGGAAAATTTTGCATCAGCTCGGTAGAAAAAAATATTGGATAGATTAAAGCCGGGCTTTTGACCCCTGGCAGACCGTGCACGTGGCAATTGGTATGGCAAAAGGCCGTCTTTAGTTATATTATTAATAGATTTCCAAGTCGTCACGGGATGAATATCAAACCTAGAACAGTTGACATTATTGGGATGCTTATCACCATTCACCAAAGAGCGAGAATCGGGAATCCCATCCCATCCGAGGGAAGAAAGATGGCCATCGGGGCCTCGGGAAGAGAAAAAGGAGCGGAGGGGTGAGCGGCAAAGCTAAAGGCAGATGAGAAAAGGAGAGGCACGACGAAGAGATGGATGGAATGGTAGAAAAAGAAGAGGCGTTTGCACGGGCTCTTGTTCTTTCTCCACTCCGCCTTTTGCTTTGGAGGGGGGAGGGATTGAACTTTTTCGTAAATCTGCTTTCGACGTAGGAAATCATGGATTTACCTTCCGATTTCCTTTATTATTGCAGCGAGGACTTAGGCAATGGGTGAGATGGTGACCCTGAGGGGGGTGATTGTACCATTATGGTGTCGGGTTCCCTCCATCATTATGTGAGGATTTTGATTATGACAGCGGTGACTTCGATGATCTTTGGCCAGCGATTGGGATAATTATGAATGCTGGGGTTTTTCTAATGATGGTCATAGGTGGTTAATCAATAATCATGCTATGCATGCACCAGTGGATTCCTTGTTGGAGGATTTGCCTGCGGACATACAAAGATTAAGCCCTAATTCACATAGCCTTTATTTTTTAGTATGTCTCGGTTTTTCACATGTATCTTGGTTATTCAGTCCATCAAACTTTATTAGATATATCTATCTTGATTTTACTTGTCAAGTGAGATTCTCCTTTTAAATCTTACCTATTTTTAAACCTAAAATGCGTGAATGAAAAGTAAACTTGACGGTAAGTACATTTCTAAACATGATTTTTACACCATAGATCCTGTAAACCTTATCGACTGCATACACATGTGCTAAGTCCTATCCATTTGACTAGGGCTGTCAGGAAAGCTCGAACTCGATGACTCAACTCGGACTCGGCTCGTTAAGGGCTCGTGAGCCGAACTCGAAACCTTAACGAGCACGAGCACGAGTTGGGTGTTATGACTCGTTAGCTTATCGAATCGAGTTCGAGTTGGGCATTGTTCAACTCGGAAACTCGACTCGATAACTCGTTTTCTCTCTTAATAAAAAATTAAAAACATCTATACCAAAACTTCCACATTGAGTTTGATTAAACTAGAGGTTAACATTTTTCTTGCCCAAAAGCTATACAAAAGAGTATAAAAAATCAAAATTACAATGTCATTTGCATAATTTAATGTATAAAATGGAAAAACAACTCATTAAGAGGTTCATGAGCCTGCTCATTTTGAGGCTCATGAGCCAGCTCAGAAACTCACGACTCGATAAGAGGCTCGTGAGCCAGCTCATTTTGAGGCTCGTGAACCAGCTCAGAAATTCATGGCTCGATAAGAGGCTCGTGAGTCAACTCGAACTCGACGAGTTCGAGTTGGTGATCGAGGGCTCGATCCTTATCGAGCCCGAGTTCGAGCTTAGGTTTCTTATCGAGTTCGAGTCCGAGTTGAGGCCAACTCGGCTCGTTGAACTCGATAGGCACCCCTACATTTGACTATTTAAGTGAACCAATTCCGATGAATTGGGGTCATATTCGCCCTTACTCTTTATCAAAATTGCATAGTTATATCTTTGTCCTTTCTCATTGTCCCTCCAAACATAACACATATGGTCTGTTTGGTTACCAGGATGATGTGGGTTGGGGCAACCTCCTGTGAATAGTAGCTGCTTGGATAGTTATGAGGATTGGAGAGGGTTGGAATAAGGGATGTGATGTAATATCGTATTTATTTGTGATGGAATTCCAACCCAGAAATGGAGGGTGGTAAATCGGGTTACTCCGAGATAACTGGTAATCAAATAGACCCATAGGGATGATGGTTGTCCTTGTAGTTGGAGAGGTCAAGAAGCCATGCCTCCACTTCCTCTTCCTCGATGCTAGTCACTCCCCTACCTCGTCCACCAACCCCGCCACCCCCTATACAACACTTACATATGAAGTCTACATTAGACTTTTATTGCTAACATCCATCTTTCCATGTCATGATCCTCAGGACTTCATCACATGAAGTCAAATCATTGTTAGATTCAACTGACACATGGAATCCATCCTCAAACTTATTTGAAGAGGTATTAATGTTTCATCTTTAATTGTCTATTTAGTTTCCGATCTCAGGAGCCTCATTATCTTCTCAAGATTAAATGAGTTCCTTTACTCCATTTTCATCTTGATTCTTAAGAGACTTATCCTCTAAGAATCACATTCTCAGAGATGAGATCCTTTAAGAATCTCAAGGTCATAAAGTAGGTATCCAATACCATCCTTTATTTTCCTAATGAAGTAGCACTTTCCGGTGTCAGATTCCAGCTTAATCACATGGAACCTTATTAAGGATATATATAATGTAGTCTCTACCACATATATATATATACTTGGAAACTAAGAGATAATTATGCTAAAATTAATAATTGATCAAATCATGTCACACATGATCAATTGTATCTCCCTACAACTCTATTGAGTTAAGGTTCATTAGAAGGATTGAGATAGGAATGATATTCACATCTCCATAAGGTATTTCTTGAATTCATCTAATAGGTACAAGCTACCTTGGTTAAATAAAATTCATTTCATCTTCCTTTATACTTCGGTTCTAAACCAAAATTGCGAAATCTTTGAATATTTCAAAGGTTTCTTAGGTGAAGAGAAGAAATCTCATATCATACATAATCATCAATAGATATCACATATCCATAATGTTTACTATGATATAGATGATTCACATACATCAATATGTATGAGATCCTGAATACCTTAACATCTTACACCTTTCCCAAAGAAGAGTGTATTGGATATTTTACTTTGAATACAATATTCATAAGTATGCAAGTTTTGAAATTTTAGACATTCAAAAGTTTCATCTCTTACTTGTCAATTGATCTCATCAACAGACATATGCCCAAAACATGATGCCAGATCATTGTCAAATGATCTTTATCCTCCTATTGATCTTTAAAGGTTTAATTTTCAGTATCAGAAATCTTAATGAACCATTCATTAATTTTTCTAATTTAGTGGAGTCCACTAGATGTTAGATTACTATCTGAAATATCTCGATCACAACTATTTATGATAGGTCTATTCCAGATTTCATGTTTATTTCCAACATTTAGAAATAAACAATGAGTGTATTCTAATATCTAGGTCATGGAGACATTCTCTAAGACTAAGGGCTCCCACTGGAAATTGTTGCAACAGTTGCATCACTTTCAACATGGATGACCATTAAACCTTAAGATCAAATTTCTAATATTCTAATACATATGCAACCAATTGCAATTGTCATTAGAAAATTGAGATACAATTATTAGACTTTATCTTATCAAATAAGTAAGTCAATTTCAATAATTATATGTAGATTATTCTGATGTACTATCCGATTCCTTCTCTAAGGATTCTAGATAGATTTAATAGTCATACTATTAACACATCAACATATTGCAGCATTTGCATTCATCCAACTCTTTGAATGTCACATGGAAGTCACAGAAGTACAGTCAACTCTTTGACTTTCCTTCGTACTTGGGTCCAACCCATGCTTCCACTGCGCTCCCTTTATCTATAAGCAACCATTGCTCAAGACCAAGGATCTCTTATGTTAAAATCAAAAATTTCAATATAAGAGTACATGCTTCATTCAATCCATATAATATGAATATTGTGAAGCTTCATGAATGACTAGAGTATAGATAGTAGAATGATGACATTCATTGTATCTACTTCCATTTAAACTCTTAAAACTTAGGTTCAGGTAGATACTCAAATAATTTGAATACATCATCTCCTATAGAGCCACCATTTTGCATAATGCAGAGAACCGTGTCATTCATGATTATATGTCGAGAGCAAATATGTATGCCAGAACATTTTCTTAGATTTTATAAGTATTATTTGATAACGATCATTATCGACATGTCACGTCAAAAGTACATTCGATGAGATCAATACTTATAGAGACATATAAACCCTAGGGTTTTAGTCCTATTGTCTATTTAATTATCATTCCTCATTATTATGAGGAAACTTCTACATTGCAACCACATACATTATGTGTCCAATTGAAAGTACAATATCTGGATCATAGGTCCAATCAATGACAATCTACTGGTTATTATTGAGTATAACATTGGGTGGGATTAAAGAAGGATTATCTGAAATAAGAAATTTGCATAAACATATATAAATATATAATTTACTTTGATTTAGGAATTTTTATATCAAAGCTGTCTTGCCATGTCAACAATAAAAGTTCATTCCCCTAATCACTTTCAATGTAAGAGATATACTTACCATTATATCTCAAGCAAGATCTGGGATCTCCTTCCTTATCTTTGTTACATCCCAATAATATGAGAACCTGTAACTCGGATAAAAAGAAGCGGGAATACATTCCGCCTTGTAAGTCCAACTTGCATCTCCCAATTCGGTCTTTAACACCCGGGCCCACCACCCCTAAGGTGATGTTGACCCGTCATTAATTGAACCAATTGTCAACAAGAATACAACTCGCTATGCGCAATCCAATATCGCCCCAATAATATGAGTAACCGATATTGGGGTCACTACGCATACGTCCTTACTCTTTCGAGAAGCAACGAACCCGATCCAAATGGATCATATGCAGGAGCTGTCACTTCGGACATGCGTCTCCTACATACAATATCTGGCGACGGAACCCTTCACCTTGATGGGAGACCATGGATGCCACTTATGTGATCCTCCATATCATATTCAAATTCTAATTAATCATTATGAATCATATTCATTACGATTAAATCTTCTTAAGGGAAATAATAACTATATTCATAATAGAGTGTTTTTAATTGGATATAATTAACATAATCATATTAAATTAATTTTCAATCCAATTCAATCAACAAACTTGATTTTACTTGAATATATGGTATTATCTCAAAATACGTATTAATTCAAATTTTAATAATTAGAAAAATACATCATGATCTCTCAGGCATCATTCGTTCCCTACCCGCTGTCATGGCAAGTACCGGCAGGAGTGGGACGGACCGCATACGTTGCAACCCGCTACCCCGACGATCCCCGACTAGACACCATATCCGCCTTGGGAAAAAATAATGTCGAGTCAATCACTTCGTACTCGAGTTGATCATTGATTCTTCAACCGAAATTATACAATATAGTAATAATCAAAACATTTTTGATTACAAGAAAATTTGCTAGACAAATTCCCAATCCTATTCAAGCAAGGAGTTTGATGATTGTGTTTCCAATTTTGGTCTAGATCAAATCTAATCAATTATTGGTTGAGGCCAAGTCAATTAAGGAAATAATCATCATCCAATATTTCTCAAATATTTTCAATAACTATTTCATGAAATTAACAATTAATTTCACTAATTGACAATCACATGGTTCTTGATTAGGAAAGTAATTTCAACAGTGACACCTACTTACTAAAATTAGCATATCTCAATCAATTTAAATCAAAATTATACAAAGTAAGTTTCCAAAGTTTGCTAATTTGATTTACAATAGAACCTATGTGATTTGCATGCATTTCAAGGTGTTTCTAAAAAGTAAATAACTCCTTAATCACGTTAAGATTCGCAGTTCTCGTAACAGTGAATACATGTTCATTAAAACGACCATATCTAGAGACGTAATCCAAATTACGTAAACTCAGATCCTATGAATTCCTTATTTAATGGGGAACTAAATCCAAGTGTTGTTTTCTTGTTTAAACAATTTAAACAGGGCCGAAAATTTACACTAAACAGAGATGCGAAAACGAAATGCGATAAAACTTTCGCAACCCTAACGAGCCCAAGTCGCATTCGGTTTTATGGATCGTATCCAAAACCTTCGACCTAAGGCTCTGATACCACTTGAAGAATATTGTTAGAATCCTCAAGCGCATCATGGAAGCATGAGCGTCGTATCGAATACGACGAGGAGCGACTAGTCGCACTAGTTGCTCGATGCAGCGGAATTTAATTAAAAAATTTTTCATGCGACGAAACAACATAATCCAAGAACACTTCTCGGATCGTTTCTTCTAAACCACAAACAAGTAATATGATTACCTCTTGAAGCGTGGTTGCGATCGAGTCTCTAAACAAAGAGACCTCCTGTCTCTAGTCCGATCCGACGGAGGAGACGCTTGCGAGCGCAGGGATGAATCGCGTGCTTCTCGCAATCCATGTTGATGATTCAAGCGGTGGATCTCCTGATCTCGACACACGAGATCCGATGTCTTCTTCACGAGTGAGGCACACCGAAGGAGACGGAGATCCACGAGCAGACGAACGGGCAGCATAACAACGACGCTGCGGCGATGGAGACTCTCTCTAGGGCATACATGGTGGACGGCCATATGAGAGGGAGAGAGTAGACCTGTAGAGAGAAAAAGAAAGAGAGTGTGAGAGAAGATACAATAGCATGTGTGTGTAAAGAGAGAGCTTGGTATGCCTCTCTATTTATAGGGTTTTGGGATCCATGGATCTCAATCCATGGGACTCATAAAATCAATGGTTGAGATTGATTTATGATCAATCCAATGGTCAAGATTGTTGTTGGTAAAAGCCAACAACTTGTGATTTAATTCAGATTAAAATATATTTGACAAAATCAAATATAAATCAATCCTAAATTACATCAACAAATAAAGAGAGAATATACATGGAGATTACATCTCCATGTACAATCAAGGTGGATGGCCACCCATTCCAAATAGGACATGGGTGCCGCCCACTCCCTTCCATATTGAGGCAATCTCATGAGATTTCATGAGATTGCATATCTCCATGGAAATCTCTCATTATTTATTTCCAACAACATTTGTTGAGATTTATTCACCAAAAATAATTCACAATTAATTTTGGGAATATTGCAATCTTGACATTGGAAATTTGTGAATCACATTCACAACCCAAAACAAAATATAATTTACATTTTCAATTAATTAGACAATGTGTATCTAATATACATTAATAATTAATCAACAAATATAAATTATAATTAGCTCTCTCTAATACATTATAAATCACATTTATAATATATTATGAATAATTGGATATTACTATCCACATTATTCTTATCCACAATAATTAAATCACATTCAATTATATTGGATAACTTATTCTCATGTGCCCAAATATTATGAATCACATTCACATTATTTACATCTTTGATAATCAGATAATATTTAATTATCTAAGATAACTCTCCTTATAATATGAATCAAATTCATATTATTCATGATAATTAAATCACATTTAATTATCCATTTTCTCAATGCTCGAATATATATATCAACAATAGAATTATCCATGAACTCTTTCAAGGATAATGCGCTTTCTCCGCGAATACTTGGAGATAAGGATAGGGCGATTGCATTGTTCCACATATAGTGACTTGGATATTGAGATTACATCTCAAATCCAGATCTCGGGCCTCCCATAGATGCTTGATTAAATCAAGACCACAAATCTAATCTTCTCATTGTATCTGAATCACATTCAAATCAATGTCCAACATTTGGATCAAGATCAGATTACTTCTCTACTGAGAGGAGTCACTAAAATTCAGACCCGTTTCATCACTCCCTAGGAACGGAAGCGTCATGGTTATACAATCGTTTATAATCACATCACCCTCAGGTATTTCCAATACCTGTACATCCTGCATACTGGAAGACTCAGAATAAACCCGAAGTATTAGATCAACTTTATACTGTCTACTTTAGGGTTTTATTAGTAAGTTTCTCATTTTAATCATTAGGAGTTGGTATCGATCATATACTTTCCAAAAGCATATATCATTCCTAGGTCTTGATCATATACTTTCCAATAGTATATATCAAACCTACAAATTCAGTCAAGCTTCCAAAGCGAGACGACCGTCCGCACGGAATTTGTTTCTTCCCAATATCTCATAAGTGAGCTCATGTCTTCCGGTTCAGTAGTGAACCTATATGATCCCTTTGAGAGATCGTATTACTCATATGCCCTTATATGCACACCAGCGCGCCGGTGTATAGACCTTGGTTAGGTCATCAACCTATTGGTCTGCTAAATGTACATACTCAGACATATAGTAACACATCTGTCTCCGGTCAGAGGATGCGTGCCTATATCATGACATCATATGATGTAGGACTTTGGTTATCTCGATCTCATTAAGTCAACTCTTTGACTTAACTAATCTGACACCTCCAAATCTCTATTCCTATGCAAAGGACCTGCATCAAGAGGTCAGTCAGATATCAGTCTAACTAAGAAAGGATTGTCATCTCCTACTCAGACTGGAGATCATCTCTTAATAATCATTTGACGGTGCTTGATGAGTCCTCAATCTAACTCATATGATTCAATAATTGAATCAAGAGTTGTATGATCATTAAGATGGCCATGGTACATAACCCTAATTATACTAAGGGACCTATTATGCAAATTATGTATTCATCATTTCAGATTAGGGAATGATATTTGCAATAACATTTATTGCATAATGGCTCACCGTGGGCTTGCATGTCCAGCAAAATACAGACACCTAATAGCTCGTTTAAACGATTTGCAAGATTTGAATTCTCACCAATTAAAATCTGACAAGATAACTGGTCGAACCCTCATGGCCTTCACTGAGTGAGTTAGTGAAATAAAGCTATGTATTGTGTTTGATTTGTGCATAGCAACTAGATAATCATCGAATACCACACACTTGTGCCTAGATCATGAATCGTAAACCTTTTGTTGATCTTTTGAAATCGAGAATGGAAGATTGTGGCAATTTTCGTTCGGACTCAACGAACCCTTCTCTGACCGCCACAAACTTTCCAGTCTCAAAGGTTCGGAGACACTCTTACTCGAGACCACCTTGGGTTAAGGGACACCTCTCCCGTGAATCCTCCTCCTATGACTCTTTCATCTTCCTGGAAGGAGGACAAACCCATACTCTTTCTTTATCTCCTGATCACATCGAGGAAGACTCTCACCTCGATAACTCTTATTCTGATTCTTTTTAGTCTATTGTCTCCGATTTCTCACATTCTGAAGGTGAAGAGAAGAAGAAGAAGATTCCTCCCAAGATGCCTCCCAAGAAAGACCATGAAGATGAAACCAATGAAGATCCAATACAAATGATTTTTGTGAGATTAGCTGCATCTGAGCAGCAACAACTTTTACTGAGGGAGAAACTAGAGCAATTGAATGCTGGGGGAGAACCGACAATGGAAGCAAACTATAATCCTGTGCAGTACAGAGTGAGAAATTATTTGCAGCTGCCTCAGCCTGAAATCAACTATGAACTGAAACCACAAGTGAAACCACACTTTTTGAGTCAATTACCACAATTCCATGGTAATGCAACTGAAGAACCATATGAATTTTTGCGAGACTTGGAGCTGATATGTTCCAATCTGAGGCACCCACAAGTAAGCCAGGATTACATTCATCTCACTGCTCTCCCTTTCACCTTGAACTCAACCTATGATAGGTTTAAAAATCTATTATTGAAAAAATTCTACCTTTGAGTCGAACCAACCAGATGAGAAGACACATCACCAGTTTCTCTTAGATGCCTAATGAACCACTCTGTGATGCTTGGTATAGATTTAAAGATCTACTACAGAAATGTCCATGCCATGACCTGGATAACAACATCTTAGTTCAATCACTCTACTCTGGCCTTAGCTACGAGACTCAAGAGTTGGTGAGCATTGCTTGCGGTGGCAACTACACATAACGAGGGCCTGAAACCGTCTGGAAACTACTAGAGAAAATGGCTGAGACAAGCCGCTCACAGATTGCAAGTAGAGCATACACTGATTCCCTGAATACATTTCAATCCGAAGGGGGAAGCAAACTGTTGCAGAAATAGCAGAAGAATTGATTCCAAACATGAATATCATCACTGATAAATTGACGGTTGTGGATCAAATTCATAAGATGATGAACGACATCGACAATAGGATCTCCCAGTTTCTAATGCAAATGGAGGAGCTGAATGAGAAGGTATCCAAGATGGGGATACCCACTACACCTACGGTACCGATCTATCGTATACATCACGTCCAAGAGCAGCCAGGATCTGGACAACAACAACCATGTGTTCAGGACCAATTCTATGCCCAACCTTCCCAGTAGTCACCTTCACTAGCTGAGATTGTTGAAGAGGCCTCGCCTCCAATATTCCAAGTGAACGGCATTTGGTACTCTCAAGACACTACACGACAGGGTAATATGGGTGACCGTCAGCCTTACCAACGTCCACCCACTTTCTATAATGTTGCATTCCCACCAGCTCTGCAGCACACTCAGAACACTACATCATTCCAGCATCTGAAGTAACAGCAGCAGCCACACAACCGCCAGAACCAGCCTCAGCAATACTGTCAACAATACCAAGCTCCACCAAGTCACACCGCAAAACAACCATCTCAACCATCCAACTCTCAAGAAGAACCGTAGATATCCAGACACAGATGCTCGAGGAGATTCGCAACTTTCAAAATGAACTACAAGATCTAAGGGATGATGTTAATCGCTTGTCCCGTTGGAGAAATGAATAGACAGCCCATGTAACAACCATTCCTGTCCAAGTTCAAGCTAACCCTAATAGCTTGAACAAATCTCAATCTTCCCAACACAATGGCCAGGTATACTATTCAGATTTTCCCACATCTGAACATGAGATCCTTTCGTTTGACAATATCAATGCTATGTATTTCCGGGGTGGTAACTAACTTGACAAAAACAAAAAACAAAAAAAAGCCGCATGTGCAAAGCACGTGCCTCCTGCGCACGTGCCCAGCACGTGCTGCTCTCCCACGCATGTGCTTCAACCAACTCCTCTTCCATGCCATGTGGCACGTTGAGGGTCGTCCGATCTTGGCCGATCGGACGACCCCTCCATTGTCTCCTTCCATCCTACTTTCCCAATTGAGCGTTGATCTTCGCTGCCTCCCGTGAATCCTCCGCCGGCCATCACCTTCCACTTCTAGCCATGCCAACTGCCACCTTTCCCCTTCTGGTCCCTCCGCGATCTCCTCCTCGTCCCAAATTTCCCCATCAAATCTTGTCTTCCCTTGTCGAATCCATGCTAATCAATCACCGATCATCATCAAATCTCTGGCTTCCTTCACCGGCTGACTCCCCATCCTATTTAAAACTGCCACCCCCGATCTGAACCTTCATCTGTCGTTCAACCCCAAGGTCTCGCTCTGAGAGTGACAGTCCGGCTAGTATCCTTCACGAGGTGATCCGGTGTCTAGTGCCTCGTCGCAGCTCCGCCTTCGAGCTGCTGCTCGGCTCCGGCCATGCCGTCGAGCTCCCTTCTCTAGGTACCTCTTCGCTACTCCGCCTCACCTATCTCCCCCGACATCTCCTCCGATCAACTCATGTCTCCTTCCATCACTCTGGCATCGACATGAATAACCATCTTTACAAATTCGCTCCGTCACCTCGACAACTATGGTCACGTCGATGACCACAATTTGCGTTTGATCTTCCACCTACGTCCAACTTCGTCTATAGTCAACTGCCGACATCTTCGACATCTGGAGTACGCCTTCACCTAGAGACTCTATGCTAGCCACCGTCCAAACGTCGCCAGTACGCAACGACTACAACATCTCATCTCCTCCCCGACAACGGCGCCATCTGACCGATCATGGATCACCCTCATTAAAATGCCTGGATTATCATTCGCTTAAAATAATGTGTCATTTAGTTGTAGGCGGGCAATCAGAATCGGTCAAGAAATAACCACACAAAATTTAATCAATTTTAATTAATACGGTTTTATGTTTATTTTACATGGGCAAGTCGCAAGATCAAATACAAGAAGGTAAAGGAACAACCTAGAACTTTGTCTATCAAAGTTCATGCACAATTTTCGAGCCCATCTTTTTTTGTATATTTTTAATGAAATTAGGTATGCAGTATGAAACATGGGCCTATTTTAGGGACTAAAATGTAAAGAATGATCAAATAATGTTTGAAAAATATGAAACTTGGCCAAGATGATGAATATGACGAAATGAATGCATTGTAATTTTTTTGGAATTTTTGGATGCAAGATGATTTTTTTATGAATTTTTAAATGCAAACAAAGTGAATTTAAATATTTAATTATAATAAATATTAAACCTAATTATTTTAAAGGCATGAAATTATCTAAGATCTTCACTAGGTGATGGATCTCAGAAAAATCCTAAACCTAAAAAATGTGAGATTTAATACCTATTAAAAATCAAATATTAAAATATGCAAACTGATTTTTACAAGGCAAACTATGTATGCAAATGAAATTCTTTTTGGACACATTATTAAACACAATTAATTCTACAATCCCATATTTTTTGGCAATTTTTAGAGCAACGGTTAATCAATTATAAAATTTAAAGTATAAGAAGGGCAAAATATGTAATTTGCCACAAAAAGATTAATTATTAAATAAGCACTGATCACAAAAATATCCACAATATGCCAAGATGTAGAGAATTAAGTGAGGAACAAAATGCTTTTTTGGATAATAAAATAATGCACTATAGCCGTTCAAAATAGAGGGGGAACATAGGGGTATTTCTGCAATATAAATATAAAAAAATGCAAAAGGACCAAGATGCAATTATTGATAGTCTGGGGGAGTTCTGCTACAAAATTACAAAGAGATCACATGACAAGCACATGAACCTTGGTTGGCGGGGACTTCTGCGCAAATTGGGAAACAACCGGGGACTTCGTTGCAAATTTTCTGCAGATCACGTGACACCCACGTGCTAGTGTCAGGTTCAGATGGAGGCTTGGTCTGAAGGCGTCCACGTGGCATGCTGGCGTGCCTTGTCTTGGCTCGAGGCTCCAGGCTTGGACCCGAAACTGGCTTGGAATCTGGTCCGTCGATTAAGTCTAATCAGACACATGAGGATGAGCATCTTTGGATGGTCAAGATGGCTCCAGTGTTTGATCTGACGGTTGTGGTTGGCTGACACACGATCGGCAGGCGTCAGGGCAGTGGCGGTGACAATCGGTCGGTGGAGGAGGCTGGCGCTTTCTCTGAAGTCGATGATGGGCCCTAGGAGTTGGTCGTTGACGACCGGTGAAGTAGATGTCCGTGCGGTGGAACGCAACAGACCGACTAGCTTATGGATGGTGACCAACGGGGAGGAGATGAGCTACTGTAGTTGTTGCATATCGACGATGTTTGGATGGTGGCTGGCGTAGTCTCTGGGCGAAGGCGTACTCCAGACATCGAAGACGTCGGTGGTTGACTGTCGATGAAGATGGATGGAGGTGGAAGCTTAAAAGCGAGTTGTGGTCGTTGATGTGACCGTAGTTGTTGAGGTAACAGAGCGAATTGGTAAATATGGGGATTTGTGTCGATGCCGGAGTGATGGAAAGAGATGCGAGTTGATCGGAGGAGATGTCAAGGGAGATAGGTAAGGCAGAGTAGCGAAGAGGAACCTGGAGGAGGGAGCTCGACAGCGTGGCCGGAGCGGAGCAGCGGCTCGAAGGTGGAGCTGCGATGAGGCACGAGACCCTGGATCATGTTGTGAAGGATGCTAGCCAGACTGTCACTCTCAGAGCAAGACCTTGGGTTGAACAGGGGATGAAGGTTCAGATCGAGGGCGGCGGTTTTAAATAGGATGGGGAGTCAGTCGGAGAAGAAAGCCAAAGATTTGATGATGATCGTGATTGATTGGCGTGGATTCTATGAGGGAAGACGAGATTTGATGGGGAGCACTGGGACGAGGAGGAGATCGTGGAGGGACTAGAAGGGGAAAGGCGGCGGTTGGCTTGGCTAGAAGGGGAAGGTGATGGCTGGCGGAGGATTCGTGGGAGGCAGAGGAGATCGGCGCTCAATTGGGAAAGTAGGACGGAAGGAGACGATGGAGGGGGCATCCGATCGGCTGAGATCGGTTGGCCCTCAACACGCCACGTGGCGGCGGAAGAGGAGTTGGTCGAAGCACGTGCGTGGGAGAGCAACACGTGATGGGCACGTGCGCAGGAGGCACGTGCCTTGCACGTGCAGCTTTTTTTATTTTTTTTATTTTTAGTTTTTTTTAAAATAAATAAATAAAATCCTAAAAAATGGGTGACATGTGGCAGCTCCAGGAGGTGCCACGTGTCATCCCCACAAAATTCGAAAAAATAAATACAAAGAAAAATAGAAAAGAAATAGTAAACGACCTCGAATCGAAATTGTTTTTTCACGAAAATTGCTCATCTCGATACGATCTACAACTTTCATGAAGACGTCAAAGTCAAAATCGATCATTTGCACAAAGTGAAATTTTTGGGTTATCCCATGTACATAGCATACCCATGATTTTTGGGTTTTATAATTTTTTGTCATTTCTAAACCAGATAAAAATTTGGAAAAAATATGATAAAATCAAAGATAAATATTTAAACATTAATCTATTTTTTTGGATTTTTATTAATTTAGAAAAAGAAGAAATAAAATAAAAGATGAAAAAGACAACTTTTGTACAGATAGTCAGTGAAGACTTGGACTCAAATTATTTCTTTGATTTTAAGCTCAGTTCGGATTTGGATTTTTACACCTTTTAATAAAACTTTCATCAAAGAAGATAAATGAAAAAGAAATAAAGTAAATAGGTTAATTATGTACATAAAATAATAGGTCAAAAACTGCTAAAATACAAAATGTACAAAAAAGGCCCAAAACCTAACTTTCACATGAGCTCCGATTCACTTGAACTTGGTCTTGTTTTGAAGGTAATTGAATGTACATTAGTTCAAAAGTGAGTAGGATCAAAACAGACACTGGATGGGGAAGATATGAGGATTTTAGTCCGGGAATCCTAGAGCTAGGGTTTGGATTTTTGGTCTATTTATTTGGGTAGTGATATGTACACAGTAGAGGTGGTTTTGGGTTATTCGGAGTTAGCATGAATTAGTTAAAAATCGGGGAAGTTGGGATATTTACAGCTCAATTTTGGATGGGATTTTTGGCTTCTTATTTTGTGCGAAAATAAGTGATAAAATGCAATTCTTATTAAAACATGCATGGATGCTAATTATGCAAAATAAATGCAAAACTGCCAATGATTTTGAGGGATTTGAGCTTAATTAATGAGATTTAGAGTGATGGGTCTGAGATTCATCAAGCCTCTTGGTCCGATCTAGTTTCACGAGCTCCTCTTTTACCTTCAGATACCACAGATTTACAACTTCCAGCAGAGGAGAGTTCAGAGAGTACACTCTTGGCCAAGGATACTTGTCAGGCTGACGACCACGCTCAGGATAGCGAGGTAGAGTATATATCTTGTGATTATGATTCAGATCCCTCAAATTCAGACATAGACTGGCATAGTTTAATGACTTGTTACATTGTCTGATTTCCACAGAGCCATCAGCTAGGGTGGAGAGTGAGCCAGCACCGAGTACAGATACACCAGCAGGGCCGTCTTCACTAGATATTCATGATCAGCGAGAGTTTTCACATTTAGATCTGGTTGCCTTCACGCAGACATTCCAGAAGCCAGATTTTCCAGCTCCGAGTTACCCAGAGTTGAAGCCCTTGCCATAGTCTCTGAAGTATAGATTCCTCGTAGGCGAGCATGAGATGTAAATAGTCATTATCTCAACAGATTTGACTGGAGAGAAAGAATCTCGTTTGATGGAGGTTCTTGAAAGGAAGCGCAAGGAGATAGGATGGAGCGTAGCTGATCTCCAAGTGATAAGTCCGATCCTATTCTCCCACCATATCTATCTCGAAGAGGATGCCAAGCCATTGCGTGAGTTCCAGCGACAACTGAACCCGAATCTTCAAGAGGTGGTAATGAAAGAAATATCATAATGGTGGAGCATCAATTTTATCTACCCCATCTCTGACTCCAGGTGGGTTAGTCCATTGCATGTGGTGCCCAAAATGACGAGCATCACTACAGTTGTTAGTGAGTCTTGAGAGGAGATCGCTACCCGGGTACCCACTTCTTGGAGGGTCTGTGTAGACTACAGGCGATTGAATCAAGTATCCAAGAAGGATCATTTCCTGCTGCCTTTTATTGATCAGATTATAAGGAGGCTAGCTGGGAAGAGTCATTATTGTTTGGTTGACGGGTACTCTGGCTATAATCAGGTGGCCATAGCGTCCAAAGACCAGGATAAGATGACATTCATCTGTCCGTTTGGGACTTATGCTTTCAGATGGATGCCCTTTGGTCTATGTAATGCCCCGACGACATTCCAAGGTGCATGTTGTCCATTTTTTCGGACATGGTGAGTCACTGCTTAGAGGTCTTCATGGAGGATTTCGCGATCTACGGTGACAGGTTTGATGCTTGTCTTGATTGCCTAGACCGAGTGCTTCAGCGCTGCAATGAGGTGCATCTTGTTTTATCTTGGGAGAAGAGTCACTTAATGGTGACTCAAGGGACGGTGCTTGGTCATATCATCTCGAACAGGTACATGGAGATTGATCCGGTTAATGTGGATATCATTAGGAAACTCAATCCACTGTCCAACCTGCGGCAATTGCGGCCTTTTCTGGGGCATGTTGGTTTCTACCGACATTTTATTCAAGACTTCAGCAAGATTGCCCAACCGCTCACTGATCTGCTATAAAAGACACCGAGTTCATTGTGGATGATAAGTGTCTTTCGTTGTTCGAAACTCTCAAGAATCTAGTTGTTGAGGCTCCTGTCCTTCAGCCGCTTGATTGATCTCTCCTATTCGAGATCATGACGGATGCTTCTGATTTTGCTATAGGGGTTGTGCTTGGATAGAGGAGAGATGTATTACCATTTGCCATTCACTACGCTAGCCGTATATTGGATGCCGCCTAGAGGAACTATACAGTCATGGAGAAAGAGATGCCAGCTGTAGTATTTGCCTTGGAAAAATTCAGATCATATATTTTGAGATCCAAAGGGACTATCTATACTGATCATACCACCATCAAGTACCTCATGTCAAAGAAGTATGCCATAGAGAGATTGACTAAATGGATCCTTCTGCTCCAAGGGTTTGATATAGAGATTAAGGATAAGTCTGGAGTTAAGAATGTGGTGTTGGATCATCTCTCCCATTTGGAGAATCTTGAGGAATTTGAGCAAATTGAGCCTATTACAGAGACCTTCCCAGATGAGGCGATCCTTGCTATCGCCTCGTTCCCATGGTACATCGACATTGTGAACTATATTGTTGCCAAGAAAGTTCCACAAGGTTGTCCCATACATCGACTTGAGACCTTTCTTGCAAAGGCCAAGTCGTACCATTGGGAGGATCCCATCCTTTATCATGAGGAAGGGGATAACATCTAGCATCGGTGCATTCCTTAGGAGGAGCACCATAGCGTCCTCACATACTGCCACAAGCTTGAGGCAGGAGGACATCATTCTGGGAGGAGAACACAGAAAGTGCTCCAATCCGGCCTATGGTGGCCTACCCTCTTCAAGGATTCTGATGAATTCGTGAAGAGTTGTACTGACTGTAAGAGGACGGGCACTTGTGGACAGCGTGATATGATGCCGATGCAGCCCATTCACTTCTGTGAGGTTTTTTATGCATGGGGCATTGATTTCATGGGTCCACTCCCTAAGAGTCAGAGATTCAAGTACATTCTGTTGGCTGTTGATTATGTGAGTCATTGGGTTGGGGTCATTCCCTCCCAAACCGCAGATGCTAAGACTGTTTGCATTTTTTTGAGGAAGAATATCATTTCACAGTTCAGGGTGCCTAGAGTATTGATATCTAACGGGGGTCTCATTTTATCAACGACAAGGTAAAGGCCCTTACTAATGAGTTCAATATAGACCATCGAGTTGCCACTTCATATCATCCCCATATAATTTGACTTGCTGAAGTATCAAACAAGGAGATCAAGACGATAATGTAGAAGGTAGTCCGCCCAGACTGAAAGGATTGGTCACAGCTTTTGAACTCAGTCTTGTGGACATATCGGACTTCCTTCATGACACCTCTTGGTACTTCTCCCTTTCATATCGTTTATGGCAAGCCATGCCATTTACCTGTTGAGATTAAGCATAAGTCACTATGGTCTGTCACTAACTTATTATTGGATCCAGAGAGTATAGATGATCAAAGGAAGACAGAATTGGTAGCCCCAGAGGAGCTTAGAGATACAACTTTTTCTAGTAGCCTATAGTATAAGGAGCGAGTGAAGATATGGCTTGATTCTCATATCAACCATAAGCCGTTTTAGCTCGATCAGAGTATGGTTATTCGATGCCAGGCTTAGATTATTTCTAAGGAAATTGCAGAGTAAGTGGAAGGGACCATACCAGGTTTGAAAGGTGCATGACAATGGAAGTATCAACATATCTGAGATATCACCTGAGTCCATCTTTCGCGTTAACGATCGGAGCCTCAAGCCATATCTAGATCATGATCTGTAGATCGTCGACGTCGCCCCTATTCATTTTCCATGAGATGTAGTCTTCGACTCACATCATTTGCATTTCATGCCTAATTATCACCTTCTTCCGCCCTTGTATAGATCTGTTGTCCATATCACACATTCTTTGTCTAACACCCCATCTGCATCTTATGATTATGCTATACTCATGGTGTACTTTACCCTAAGTATGGGGGGGTGTCAGACTTTTGACTATTCTTTTGATTCTTTTTACCTCTGTTTTGATGCCTATACTTAGGGGTATTTTACGCTAAGTATAGGGGAGGCAAACCCTGTACATTCTAACCCTCAGCCTTTACCTTGTGTACAGTCTTCTATACTTAGGATTACTTGATCCTAAGTATAGGGGGAGATCATTGACTTCTATTGATTTCATTCTTTCATCCGTCATTGTAGTATAGCCTTTCTTTTCACTTCTCAATACTAAGCACGCGTTATCTTCTTCATCGCTCTTTGATCACTCTGAGGACATTGTTCGAGCTAAGTATGGGGGGTGTCGTATATATTACATATATACATTAGCCATAACTCGTACTTTATGTGAGTGTCTTATTAAATAAAATGGCTGAAATAAAAAAGCTTAAAAATCACAAAAAATTTAAATTTTTTTCCTTGTACATAAAATTCTTTCTTGCACATACATAACTATTTATAAAAATTTTTTTGTACATCTATTTTCAAAAATGATTTGTTTGTAAAATTTATGTAAATATTTTTGTACCAAAATTATGTAGATAGTACAAATTTTTTTAAATGTTTGAAAAATATGAGTTTACAAAAAACTCTTGTGTAAATGTTTGTAAATAGTTTGCAAAACTTCTCCATTCATGCATGCATTCAAACATTTTCAAAAATTTTGCACATTTTCAAAAAAATTGCATAAAAATATTTTTGTATATATTTGTATATTCTTCTAAATCATAGTTTACATTTAAACTAGTATGGAACTAAATTGCAAAATGGAGCCTGGTTAAAACCTTAATCCACCTAATTCTCAGAGGAACCATATAGGATTTGGGGTTAAGACTATTCAGACCCATTAGTAACTTAATTCTTTGAGTCCACTAGGCTATGTTCACATGTCATCTTAATGAGCCTAAGTAGAACACTTAACAACGCATGCCTGACTCTCACAGACAATGGCTTTACTTAGACCAACACCATGCACATAGATCTCCACGGATGAGGGGGTGAGGAGGCAGTTTCCTTTGGCTTGGGGTAGCATACGAGGGTAGTACTTCTAGGTGGAACCTCTCATCTTCCTTTAGGGACGGAAGTGCACCTCAACTTGGTCCGGCAGTGTTGATGTCTAAAGACAGGAGTTGTGGGTTGCAATAATGCTTCAAAAGAGGGATAGTCTACTGGCTCGAGAAGAAAAAGTCCTTATCTATATATGTTGCACCATGTAGATATGTTGTACATATGCACATCAACAAATAAATGTGTGAAAAATCAAGAAAACTCCAAATAAAGTGGACATGCCTGATAGAAAAGAAAATGCCTGCTGGAGTGTACATGGTCAAATAAAGCAAAGCTTATGTTAAACCTTCTCATCTCATGAAGCTTGCAGCGGGAGACTTAGCTACATTGGTTGAGCTCCCAAGGATATGTGGCTACACTAGCCACGATCCATTGTCTTCTTTCCCCCTATTCTTGAGTCGGTTGAACTTGAACTTAGAAGGGAATATGCTGCTCCTTGAGGAAAGAGCTGCTAGAATGAGGAATTAGAATTACCTTGTAAGGGAGGTTGTTGCCTTGTAATTTCTGAGGTGGGGAGCTTCATATCACTAACACCGTACAAGGAAATATACATGGTCATTAGAGTTTGTGTATATAGACTTATTCTGATCTGGATTATTGAGGAGTCATGACCATATATTGGTGGAACTTTGAGGCTGTTGAGTCTTAAACCTAGATCCAAATAAGGTTCCGACAAACTAATACTCCAAAGGTTTGACTGAGCTCCATACTTCCATTTAATGAAGACAAGTTTAATAATCAACATTGATTATCCTTCCCTTTCTTTTCATCTCTTTTTTACTTCTTTTTCAAACAAGTGTTTGCTAAGGGACTAGCAAAGGTAAAGTATAGGGGGTGATGAATCCCAGATTCTCACTCTTTATAATTTTATTTTAGCTATTTATCTTGGTAAAACAACATGTAAATACCTGTAAATACAATAACATAGCATTATGCATGCATTTGTTAATATTGCATATTTAGCATGTATATGTCCAAAAATAAAAGAATAAAGGAAAAGAAAAAGGAAGGAGGTATTTAGAATAAATACATGTCAAGCCTTGACCTGATCGCCAAATAAAGTAAGTAGAGAGAGGGCCTACTCTGTGTTGTACATATTAATTATATATGTAAATAATTATTTTCACCAAAATAAAATATAACTTTTATTTTACCTCCTTGTACATATTTCTAATAATAAAATAAAAATATAAAAATTAAATAAAAATAAAAATCCTCTCTCATTGTATAAAGCACATGTGTATATACTGCATCCCCTATTTATTTTAAATTTGTAATACACTTATAAAAATAAAATAAAAATGATTTTATACTCCTAAAATTATGTTGAAAATAAATAAAATATAAAGATGGGTTATTTGTATAAAAATAATAAAGTAAAAATTATTGTACCCAATACATAGGTATATAATACTTGTATATAATACCATATACTGTATATACACTAAATTATTTTTCATAAAAATAATTAGAAGCATAGAAAAATTATTTGAAAAATAATAAACATTTTTTTATTTTATTCATTTTTCCATTTAAATTCATTTATTATTTTTTTATGTAAATATCTTTATTTTTTGCTTCTATTTTATCCCGTAGCATATTTTGTCCTATTCCCGACCCCTCTTGATTGGGCCACGTCAATTTTTTGACCTCCAGTTAACGTCGCCTTCCAAGCTGATCCGACCCGATTTGCTTCACCGGAGCCTTTTCTCCCATTTCTCTTGCTCGGGTCAGGCCTCCTTTCACCCTGATTTCTCACCCGAGCCTTCTCCTATGATCCATGACCCTCGCAGATCCCTAGGAAGGCGTGGATCTTCCTAGGGTTACGCTCTCTCACTCGATTCTTCCAACACCCTAGGAACCATATAAAGTATCTCCTCCTCTACAGTGCAATAGCTCGTTCCTCGCTCCCATTTCAATCCTTATACTCCTCCAGCTGAGTGACAGTTGTTCGGAGCATCCTTTGGAGCTTGGTTTGGTGTAGTGACGCCGCATCTCAGCTACATGGTCGGAGTCCTCTGCTGTGTCTAGCATCCCTACCTTCCGCAGCAAGGTTGAGGCCATCACCTCGACACTCACCTTTGCCTGAAGCTTAGGAGCCTCTCTGTCCCTTCAGGTACCTATCCTCTCCCCCGCATTTTCCTTTTCATTCATCTATCCCATTTTGCTCTGCTGTACACCACCTGCTCCGACCCTCCGGTCTAAGCCTCGTTACCCACCTTCTATTCTAATCGATCAAACCCTCTACAATCGCTCCACCTTGCACCGCGATCTGATCATCCTTGGACTCGACCCTGATGTCAAGGTTAAGGTAGAGATCTCCTCCTATCACCTTCGTTGGAGATCGACTTTCATTCCCCTCCGCTTCTCTTTTCTTCATTTGCAATAAACCCAGGCCGGAGCTATGCCTCTGAGGGGTGTACCCGTTGCTGGTGTTGGTTTGCGCATTAGACTCCCTTTGGCCACCCAGCTGTTCATGCAGAGCAACTCCAGGAGGAGCTTGACCACCGCGCCCATCATACCGTTGTCACCTCCATCGGAGCCGTCTAGCGGACGCGGAGCACTCTCACGACCGAGCAAGACCTATTTGTGGGCTCATCGGAGCAGTGGATTGCCTCCATTTCCCGATCGAAGTTCACCCAGGAGCTGTTCTTCCACCATCTTCCTCGACCGTCGGATGAAGCCTGCGCCTGAGCTGCCACGTGCCCCCACATGCACCACACATCCATGGGTATATTTCCCTTTTGCCCTTGTCTTTTTCAAGCTTTCCCTTTAGTCTAGAAAATAAAAAGTGTAGTTTTAACATTTACAATTTGGACACTATAGTTTGATTTATTTGCATTCCAGTCCTGTTTGACCGAACTCACGTGATGTCTCACGTGCATAGCTGGTGTATTTGCATGATAACCCTTGATCTTTTTACTGCTATGCTTTGAATAGAAGTTTTCTAGTATTTGCAGTTATACCCCTGTGCGTGGGGTATTCAGCAAGTGCATTTATTAATTGGACTTTTTTCATTATTAGCCATGTACTTTTTGTATGAGTTATTATTTGGCCTACAAACTTTCTCTTAATTGCATTTGGGTCCCTCCTTGATGTGTGCTTCATTTTTGATCAAATCGATACCTAATTAACTCCAAAAATTCCACAAAAACTACTGTTAGCTCTTGCTAACATGTAATTATTATGGTAATTTTTGTGAATTAATTTACATTCTTTGATATTTTCTAAAAATCAAAAACACCAAAAAATTTCTCTGTCTGTTTTCTAAAATACCTAAAAATTATAAAATTTGTTTTAAAAATTACAAAAAATTAGAGTTTACTTGTCTTTCTATGCTTTACTTCAGTAGCATTTTTGTGCTAAAATCCCTTATAAAACCTTAAAAATCTAAAAACTCTAAGGAACTTATAAAAATCATTAAAAATTCTAAAAAAATAAAAAAAAATTAGGATTTCAGTTTCTGTTGTTAGATATTTTAATTTACTTTTTCATAAAAATCACAACGACATTAGGGCATTTTTAGTATTTTAAATTTACCTTTTAGTCTAGGCTGTACATTTTTTACTTGTTTGCCTTTGTTTGATTTTTATAAAATCATATAAAAATTGGAAAAACCTCAGAAAATCTCCAAAAACATCTGAACATTTGAAAAATATAAAAATATTTTTGTTTCTAATTTTTGAGCATTATGGCCGTAATAAAAATTATGGAAGCTTGTTTGTATGCCTTAGGCTCCTCATTTGCTTGTTTGTTTCCTAAATTAATAGACTATAAAAAAATTGCAAAATTAAAAATTGCAAAAATATTCTTTTATTTGTCTGATACGACTACTTCGTAGGTTTTACTCGTGCTCCTTGAGTTCAACCTCGGTCGCTATACCAGGTTAAAATAAAATAACAGAGACTGTTGACATGATTTTGATTGATTTATAGGCTTGATTGTGTGGTTTTGATTTTTCTTGATTGACCGAAGTGATTGGTTGAGAACAACGACCTTTGATATTTTTCCATATTAGCCGATCTCGACTTCCGTGTCATCATTCACCTTGCAACAACGATGATGTACCCGGTCTAAATGATTAAGACATAAGTCGAAACTATCCCCGTAGATCGAGAAATTGTCCATCAAGACATCGAGGAAACTACCTACCATGCCGGTAAAAACGACCAACATACACCTTTGGAATGTAGTGAGGGCATTATACAATCCAAAGGACATCCATCAAAAAGCGTAGGTGCCAAAGGAAGAAGTAAAAGTAATTTTCTCCTTATCCACAGGAGCAATTGCAACTAGGTTATATCCCGAGTACCCATCCAAGAAACAAAAGAACTCCTTCCCTACCAAGCTTTCAATATTGTAATCAATAAAGGGTAGTGGAATGTTATCCTTCTTGGTAGCTGAGTTCAGGTGCTGGTAATCTAAGCAGACGTGCCTTGAAGTGGGTACACAGGTTAGAATCTTCCCACCATGGTCATTCATTATGGTAGTAATCCCATATTTCTTTGGGGCCACATACATGGGGCTGTCCCAGTTGGAATTCAAAATGGGATAAATAAAGACAGCATCACACCATTTCCTGATCTCTTTCATGACAACATCCTGAAGATTCGGATTGAGATGGCACTGACACTCATAGGTTGGCCTAGTGTCGTCCTTTAAGTAGATATGATGAGAGCACAAATCTAGACTAATCCCACAGAGATTCAAAATATTCCAAATTATGGCCTTGTAGTTTCTCTCGAGAACCTCTAACAAGCGAGATTCCTGATCTCTGATCCACTGCGAACTGATGATTATCGGAAACATTAGGGGCGCACCTGCAAGGAAGGCATACTTCAGCATTGAGGGTAAAACTTTGAGCTAGGGTTGGGTCTAAATCGGCTCTACAACAACCTCTGCAACTGTACTGGTAGAAGGTAGATGATCTGCACTGTGTAAACTGTCCATCATGGCCATTGTAGGCTCAATAAGTAATGTCTTAGAAAGTTCGACAATGAATAATCTCTGCTTAGAAAGGGTTGGCTCATCATGATGCTAAAAAATATCAGAAAACTTATCAACAAAAATCTCAGGCATCTCATGGGAGGTATATCATCAGTAATCTTAGAAGAATGTGTCTAAGATATATCACAATGTATCTTTAAAAGTGACTCGGACTGATACTCAGAAAACAACTCAAAAGATCCATCAGCTGACAACTTAGAATAATAAAAAAAGGAGTTAATGTCGACTATGCTTTCTAGGAAAGGAACTCCTAGATGTCCATGAAATCTGTGAAAAGATCTATCTCCCTAAACTTTGCAAGAAAATCATAGTCCTCTAAATCTGATGTAGTTGTCTCTCTCTCATCTGCTGCTGCAGGTGGCAGTTATGGATTTGGATCTAAGATCATCTCTATCTTAACCATATCATTAAGAGAATGAAAGGTTATCTCTCCAATACCATAATGAACTACTACCTTGGCCGTTCGATGGAGCGATTGATCGAATATGATCGGGGTATGGAGTAACGGTACAGAGGTATCCATATCCATAACAATAAAATCAACCAGGAATATTGTTCCTCACCCTGTTACAATAACATCCTCAAGAATACCCCTAAAATCTGAAAGCTCCAAAATCCAATAAAAAATATAAAAATTCTACAAAAATACCAAAAATATGTTTTTCTGTTTTATAATTATCTATATAATAATATTTATGTATTAAAATTAATTTAGGAAATTTTGGGACTTATCTATTATTTTTAAAACCCAAATTAATTTCGGATTATCTATTAATCTCGTATTTGGGATATTTTTCACTTAAAAATACATAAAAATTAGCAAAAATTTCTAGAAAACTACAAAAACATTAGAAAAATACTAAAAACCCAAAAACAATTTATTTTTTGAATTTTATTTATATTTAATATCATTTATAAATATATTTCAATGTATTGTGTAAATAAAGCCTTATATAGGCTATATTGTTTTATAAAAAAATAAAATATAAAAAGATAAAAATATAAAAAGAAAATTAAAAATGAAGAAATTAAAAAAATCAGAAAATTAAAAATCAAACAAAAAAATATAAAACTAAAAACAAAAATAAAAAATAGAAATTAAAAACCCACAAAACCAATAACACGAGCAAGAAAAGAATTGAATAACTTTGTGCGCATATTTTTACCCCCAACTGTTTGCTCCCAGTATTTAACACTCTACGCATGCTTACCTGGTATACACATTTACATGTAGAGTTATAATAAATTTTAACTCCACATTTTCGAGATTTAATTACTTTATTCATAATATGGGTTAATTGTTGATTAACCGAGGTTTTTGTCGGCCAATGCATCGACTGCATTCCCGCCTAGTGTGGAATGCATGGTCGATGATAATTTTCGTGTTATCAAATGGCATCGTTGCCGGGGAGCAACGTCATTTGGGATATTTATTATGTATTTGATTCTCCACTCTTACCCATATTTATTTATTTGCATTATTTATTTATATTATTATGACTTGACCTCTTCTCTGTTTGTCTTAGATGCGAGGGACCGCTGCACGATGGGGGATCTCCTAGGAGGACCTGTGCACCCAGGCAAGGCGGAGCCAACTTTCAGACTGAGTTGGGAGAGCATCCAAGGCAGATGGAAAAGAAATTTTTGAGATAGTCAATGAGCTTTATTTTATTTCGTATTTCAAAAAAAAATATTTTAATTTATGTGAGAGAGTGACACTTGGCATGTGACTCTCACACTCCGACTTCCTGAGGTTGAGTGCCCGAGGGATTGTTCCCATGGGGGCCTCGATAGTTTTGACGCTTTTTGTTTTTATTTTCTTTTCTTTATTTTGTGTGAATGAGCTCAAGCTTTGGATTGCTTGACGACAGACTAAGGTCTAAAAACCTAATATCTACATGTACCTATAGATACAATTTGGACTTAGTCAATTTTGTAATATGTGCTTCACGAGAATAACATCATGTATCTAGGGTGATTCCTCGGATAGCATCTCATATAGCATCGGTTTTCAATTCCATTTTACATCCCGCGTGGAGAGAGCTGGGAAGCACTATAAGTCTTCTTACTTGGCACGCATCATGGATTTCTGACTTGCATGGCTTTTCCGATCCTCTCCCTCTGATTTTGACCACTTAGGATGCTTAATGCAAATTGGAACCCCGTTAGGCACGTGCATTAAAAAAATAACCAAAAAAAGTGATAACCAAAGTAAAATCGGGACTGCTAACCATACATGATCTCTAAAATAAAATGTAATGGATCCCTTGTCTTGGGGAGAAAAACCCCCTCATTGTATAATCATTTATTTCTATGTACACGCTAAGGATTAGTGCCCAAATCCCAAGCCTCTCTGTGGTATGTACAACCTCTTTTATGATCACCTAACTCTAAAACCGACTAGATAAAAAGACCACATCCCGATCTTCACTGTGTTGAGTAGGTGAATCGGGGGTTTGCTTTGTGTATTGATTTTGACTTGGAGTTTATTTGCATTTTCTCTTTGAGTTATCGGTCCTGTCCATATGAGTCATCCATTTTTCATCTTTGAGTCTCTATACCTCTCTTATATATACATCTCCTTATTTGCATTAAGTTGTGATATTGGTGCTTGAGCTCAATCATCTTCGCCAGATCTTTCGTCTCGCTTCTTGCCCATCCTCCTCGTGTCCCCCCTATCATGTCTTCTATTACCCAAGATTGCTGTGCTTATAGAGATTGCCCGCATCGAGGATTTTGACTTACAGTGATTATTGCAGTAAGGAGGGTGCTTTCTGAAGATGCTGTGATTGATACTCTACATTTGGTGGATTTGATTTTGATGCACGATGATTAGGTGTGATTCTTATTTGAGGATTTCTGATCATTGTTTTGGTGCCATCTCAGCCGATTGATTGTCTGAGGGATGTATTGTGATTGACCTGATTTCTCTCCCTCACATGATCTTATGCCCACCTGAGTATTGATTGATTGATTGCTTTTGAGGACCTGAGATTTGGTGCCAGCAATCCCAAGACTTGATTGACCTAGTTTTCATTGCTCCCCAAGGACTATCTGCGGAAGGATACGACACATTCTTTACGATCGGTTTCATACACAGACTCTGTCTCCACCTTGTTGGAGCCTGAAACCACGTCGTCTGATTTGACTATTTTGAAGGATATGGAATAATCCTCAAGTGGATCACGGAAGCGTGATCGTCGTATCGAATACGACGAAGAACGACTAGTCGTACTAGTTGTTCGGTGCAACGGAATTTAAAAATTTTCATGCGATGAAACCACATAATCCAAGAACGATTCTCAGATCGTTTCATCTATAACCGCAACAAGTATAATGAAATAACAATTGAAGCATGGTTGATCAAGTCTCTACGAAAAGAGACCTCCTGTCTCAAGTCCGATCGTCGGAGAAGTACCTTGCGAGTGCATGGATGAGTCGCGTTGTCCTCGCAATCCAACGAGTTGATCCAAGCACGGTGATCTCCTGATCTCATCGTACGAGATCGAATGTCTCCCTCGTGAGTGCATCACTCCAAGAAGACGGAGAACCAAAGAACGTCGAAGCGGTGGTGCGGTGGCATAGGCGACGACAATGATCTCCTCTAGGGTTTTGGTGGACGACCACCAAGTAGAGGGGAGAGAGAGTTGGCGTGTGTGGAGAGAGAGAGAGAGATGTGCTTCCAAAAGCATGTGCAAGAGAGCATGGTATGCCTCTCTATTTATAGGGTTTTAGGATCCATGGATCTCAATCCATGGGACATATAAAATCAATGGATGAGATTGATTTATGTCAATCCAATGGTCAAGATTGTTGTTGGTAAAAACCAACAACTTATGATTTAATTTAGATCAAATATATTTGACAAATAAAATATACATCAATCCTAAAATTAAATCAATCAAATAAGGATGCAATGACATGGAGATTGCATCTCCCATGTCAACAAGGTGAACAACCACCAATTCCAAGTAGGACTTGGTAGCCGTCCACATGTTTCCATGTGGAGGCAATCTCATGAGATTTCATGAGATTGCATATCTCCATGTATTTCTCCTTTATTTAATCTCAACAACTTTTGTTGTGATTTATTCTCCAAAATAATTCATAATTAATTTTGAGAATATTGCAATCTTGCCATTGAAAAATTGTGAATCACATTCACAACCTAAAACAAAATATAATATATATTTTCAATTAATTAAATAATGTGTATCCAATACACATTAATAATTAATCAACAAATATAAATTATAATTAGCTCTCTCTAATACATTATAAATCACATTTATAATATATTATGAATAATTGGATATTACTATACACATTATTCTTATCCATAATAATTAAATCACATTTAATTATATTGGATAATTCCACATACATTATGATAATTAAATCACATTTAATTATCAACTTCTTAATGCTTAGATCTTATGGAACTATTCTTGAACCCTTCAAGAATAATGCGATTTCTCCTCAAATATTTGGAGATAAGGACAGTGCATTTGTCTTGTTCCACGTATAGTGACTTGGATATTGAGATCACATCTCAAATCCAGATCTCATGGACATCTCATAGATGTTTGATTAAATCAAGGCCGTAAACCTAATCTTCTCATTGCATCTGAATCTTATTCAGATCATTGTTCAATACATGGACTAAGATTAGGTTACTTCTCTACTTAGAGGAGTCACTAACATCCAGACCTGTTTCATCACTCCCTCGGAATGGAAGCATCATGGTTATACAATCGTTTATGATCAAATCACCCTCAGGTATTCCCAATACCTGTACATCCTGCATACTGGAAGACTTATGATCATCCTGAAGATATAGACTAATTTTACACTGTCATCTTCATGGTTTGGTCACTAAGTTTCTCAATCTTGGTCCTTGGGATTTGGTACAGATCATATGCTTTCACAAAGCATATATCTTACCTTCAAATTCATGTCATGCTTCCAAAGCGTGACGACCATGCATGGAATTTGATCAGTCCCAATACCTCATGAGTGAGCTCATGTCTCCCAGTTCACAAGTGAACCTTTATTATCCCTTTGAGAGATCGTATTACTCATATGCCCTTACATGCACACCAGTTCGCCGGTGTATAGACCTTGATTAGGTCATTTACCTAATGGTCTGCCAAATGTACACACTCAGACATATTGCAATACATTTGTCTCTGGTCAGAGGATGTTTGCCTATGATGTAACAGTATTCATCATAGGTCTTTGGTTATCTCGATCTCGTTGAGTCAACCCATTGACTCAACTAATCTGATACCTCTGAATCACTATTCCCATGTAGAGGACCTGCATCAAGAGGTCGATCAGATATCATCCTAATGAGAAAGGATTGCCATCTCCTACTCAGGCTGGAGATCATCACTTGACAATCATTTGATGATACTTGATGAGTCCTCTATCTAACTCCCTAGATATTCATCTAAGCATCAGTCTCTATGATTAATCAATGAATCAACAACTGTATGATTATCAAGTTGGCAATGGTACATAACCCTTATTGTACCGAGGGACCATATAGTGCATTCATTCAATCAATTTCAGAAAGGGAGTGAAACATAATCAATAACTTTTATTGATAAATCATTTATTACAATAACATTTATTGCAGGAATGGTTCGCCTCGGGCTCACATTGCTAACAATCTCCTACTAGCCCTCAGAACCATTCATGAACAATCCATAAACCCATACTCTTTACATGCTGTTCGAAAACCTTCTATGTCAGAGGTTTGGTAAGAGGATCAGCAACATTGTTGGCAGAGGCCACCTTGGTGATGATGATGTCAGCATGCTTTTGAATCTCCCGAATGATGTGGTATTTCCTTTCCACGTGCTTGCTCTTCTGATGCCATATTGGTTCCTTCGCCTGGGCAACGACTCCCGTGTTATCATAAAGTAGTGGGATGGGAGTATTAGAGGAAACTACGCCAAGCTCCAGGACGAACATGTGCAACCACATCACCTCCTTTGCAGCATCCGATGCAGCAATGTACAAGGCTTCTGTTGTTGAATCTACTGTAGTGTACGGCTTCTTGCTTCTCCAGCTCACAGCACCACCATTCAACAGGAATACAAACCCTGATGTCGACTTTCGATCATCAATATACGATTGGAAGTCAGAATCTGTATATCCCAATACTTAGAGATCACCATCTCCATAGACCAAGATGTAATCTTGCGTCCGTCTTAGATATTTGAATATGTTCTTTACTGCATTCCAGTGTTGTTCCCCATAGCAGGATTGGTAACGACTTACCACTCCCACTGCATGGCATATATCTGGCCTAGTACACATCATAGCATACATTAAGCTTCCTACAGCTGATTCATAAGGGCATCCAGCCATGGATTTCTTTTCCTCAACATTTTGAGGAGCCATTCCTTTAGACAGGTGGATACCATGTCATAAGGGTAGGAATCCTTTCTTTGAACTATCCATACGGAATCGTTCAAGAATCTTCTTAATGTATCCATGTTGTGACAATCCCAATATCCTCTTCTCTCGGTTTCTGAACAGCTCCAGACCCAAGATGTAAGAGGCTTCTCCAAGATCTTTCATCTCAAAGGTATGGGATAGCCAAATCTTCACACTGGTCATCATCCATGTATCATTCCCAATGATAAGGATGTCATCTACGTAAAGCACGATGAACACAATGGCGCTCCCACTAAGCTTCTTGTACACACAAGGTTCATTAGGATTATGCACAAAATCATAACTCTTTATGGTTTCGTCAAATCTGATGTTCTAGCTACGAGAAGCTTGCTTGATCCCATAGATGGATTTCTTTAGCTTGCATACTTTGCCATCCTCAATTATGAAGATCTGGGGCTGCTCCATATAGATATCCTCCTCGAGGTATCCATTGAGGAAAGTCGTCTTGACATCCATCTGCCAGTTGTTGTAGTCAAGATATGCAGCTATAGCTAGCAGTGTCCTGATGGATTTAAGCATAGCCACAGGAGAGAATGTCTCATCGTAGCCGATGCCTTCTCTCTCTCTGTAGGCCTTGGCTACGAGCTGTGCCTTGAAAGTCTCTACGTTCCCATCATGTCCCCTCTTTCTCTTGAAGATCCATTTACACCCAATGTGTCTTACCCCATTAGGTGGATCCTCTAGGGTCCATACACCATTCTTATGCATGGAGTCAATTTCTGACTTCATTGCTAGCATCCATCTATTCATGTCATGATCTGTGAGTGCTTCATCAAATGAAGTAGGATCATTGTCAGTTTCACTTGACACATGGATTCCATACCTTTCAGGTGGTGCAACTACCCCCGAACTCCTTCCAAAGAGGTATGGGTGTTTCATCTCTATTTACTTCTTCAGTTTCTGGTTCAGGAAGCTCAGAATCCTCAGGGGATTCAATGAGTTCCTTTACTTCATATTTATCTTGACCTTTAAGGAAATCAGTCTCCAGAAATTTCACATCTCTAGAAACAAAAACCTTTTGTGTCTCAGGGTCATAGAGTTGGTATCCAATACCATCTCTAACATACCCAATGAAGTAACATTCATGAGAGCGAGATTCTAGCTTACTTGCGTCCACGTTCTTCGCATGGACCAAGCAACCCCGAACCCTCAAGTGATTAACACTAGGTTTGGTTCCATACCAGAGCTCATGAGGAGTCTAAGGTACAGATTTGCTAGGAATCTTATTCAGGATATATATTGCAATCTCTACTGCATATCCCCAAAAACTAAGTGGTAAATGTGCTTTGCTCATCATTGAACGAACCATATCCATGATGATCCTATTGCGTCTTTCAGCAACACCATTAAGTTGGGGAGTTCCAGGATGAGTGAGGTTAGAGATAATTCCATTCTCTTTAAGATATTCCTTGAATTCATCTGAGAGGTACTAGCCACCTCGATCAGATCGAATCCATTTAATCTTCCTATCGGTTTGGTTCTCAACCAAAGCCTTGAATTCTTTGAACTTTTCAAAGGTTTCATATTTATGACGTAATAGGAAGACAAACCCGTATCATGAATGGTCATCAATAAATGTCAGGTAATATCGATATCCATTTCGAGTCGCGGTACTGAAGGGACCGCATACATCAGTATGTATTAGGTCAATAATACCTTCGCATCTTGTAAACTTGTTACGGAAAGGCATCTTGGACATTTTACCTTGAATGCAATTCTTGCAAGTAGGTAAAGATTGAACCTGCAGAAAATCTAAAGGTCCATCCTTTATCAATCTATTGATCTTATCAACAGATAAATGACCAAGCCATTGATGCCAAATCTCATTCGAAAGATTTTCATCCTCCCTGGATCTTTTAGGATTTTTTTAGTGGATGTAACATTCATAACACATTTATCAATGCACAATTCATAGAGTCCTCCAGAAGTCAAAATGCCATCCTCAATATATCTATCATAATGATTTATGACTAATTTATTATAGAATAGGAATGAATATCCACTTCTAACTAGCTTAGATACAGATATCAAATTCCTTCTTACTTCAGGTACATAAAGACACGCTTTATGTACTAGGGCTCTTCCACTAGATAATGATAGTCGACAAGTCCCGACGGCGACTACTGCAATACTTGCATCAGATCCCATCTAGATGACCATCTCCCCTTCTTCAAGTTTTCTAGTTTCTTGAAACAAATGCAACAAATTGCATACATGAACAGAAGCACCGGAATCAACAACCCAACTTTCTTCTCGTCCAAAGAGAAAACTGATTTCAATGATAAAAGTAGATTTCATACCTGCTGGGGCTTTACCTTTGTCGACCGACTTTAGGTAATCCGGGAAGTTACGCCTCTAGTGCCCCGGCTTCTTGTAGTGGTGACAGATGTCAGTTTTCTTCGACGCCATTAGAGTGGATGCATTGGAAAATGAGCCAACACCTTGTCCCTTCTTCTTTCTCTTCTGGGCTAGGCCCTTCCGAGAACCTTGCTTCCGACCGCGCTTCCCTCTGACCTGTGTAACCATTGCACTATCAGCGGGACCATCTTTCTTCATTACGTCTTCTGCAGACTTTAATGCAACAAGAAGCCCAGCGTTTGTCAATTCCAGCTTGTTCATGTAGAATGAAACCACAAAGTTATTGAAAGACTTGGACGACGACAACAGAATGAAATCAGATTGTATGTCTGCATCTATGGTTGCCCCAAGAGTCTCCAGCTCCGACAAGTATCCAAACATTTTGAGTACATGTTCACGGACCAAAGTTCCTTCCTGCATCTTGCAGCGAACGAGTTCTTTCATAACCTTGTACCACTAGGTGCCGTTAATGTCACCAAACATATCTTTCAGATTCTGCATTATCTCCTGGAAAGTACTTATCTCCACATGTTGTTTCTGAAGAACACTGGAGAGAGAACCTAAGATGTAGCATCTAGCCAAGACATGATCTTCATCATACTTGTCATTGTATGCTTTCTCTTCCTTTGATTTAGGCTTTTCATGCTTGTCTTCTGAGAGCACATAACTTTTGCGCTCAGCTGAGAGAACAAGCTCCAAAGTACACATCCAATCTGAGTAATTCGGTCCAGTCAACTGGTTGACCTCCAGAAGCCTGCTTAATGGGTTCATGGACTTCATTTTATGAAATTAAGAATGCACTATATTAGAACATATAATCATATATTCAAATTTACGATATTTGTTTGAGGCTTTTTAAATCAAATTATTCTTGCATTGTCAACTTTGAAAGTTCATTCCCTTAATCACTTTCAAAGTAAGAGATATACTTACCGCTATATCTCAAGCAAGAACTGGGATCTCCTCTTTATCTTTGTTACATCCCAATAATATGAGAATATGCAACTCCAATAAAGAGAAGCGGGAACACATTCCGCCTTGCAAGTCCAACTTGCATTTACCAATTCGGTCTTTAATTCCCAGGCCCACCATCCCTAAGGTGATGTTCACCCGTCATTAATTGAACCAACCGTCAACAGGAATAGAACTCACTATGCACAATCCAATATCGCCCCAATAATATGAGGATCGGATATTGGGGTCACTACGCATACGACCTTACTCTTTAGAGAAGCAAAGAACCCAATCCAGATGGGCTTGCATATAGGAGCTGTCACTTCGTACAGGTGTCTCCTGTATACAATCCCTGGCGACAGAAACCCTTCGCCTTGACGGGAGACCATGGATGTCACTTATGTGATCCTCCACCTCTTATTCAAGTTTTAGTTAATTATCATGAATCACATTCATATAATTAATTCTTCCAAGGGAATCAACAACTCTATTCATAATAGAGTATTTTAATTTGACATAATTAATTTAATCATATTAAATTAATTATTAATCCAATTCAATCAATCAAACTTGATTGTTTTACTTGAATATATATATGGTATTATTATCAAAGTACGTATTAGTTCGAATTTTAATAATTAGAAAATTCATCTTGATTTCTTCGGCATTATCAAGTCCCTACCTGCTGTCATGGCCAGTACCGACGAGAGTGGGACGGACCACATACGTTGCAACCCGCTACCCCAGCGATCTCCGACTAGACACCATATCAGCCTCGGGAACGGATAATGCCAAATAGATCAATTTGTACTTGAGATGATCATCGGTTCTTCAATCGAAATTATACCATATAGTAATAATCAAAATATTTTTTATTATAAGGAAATTTGCTAGACAAATTCCCAATCCTATTCAAGCAAGGTGTTTGATGATTGTGTTTCCAATTATGATCTAGATCAAATCTAATCAATTTATTGGTTGAGGCCAAGTCAATTAAGGAAATAATCATATTCTAATATTTCTCAAATAATTTCCATAATTATTTCTTGAAATTAACAATTAATTTCATTAATTGACAATCACATGATTCTTGATTAGGACTGTAATTTCAGCAGTGACCCCTACATATTAAAATTAACATATCTCAATCAATTTAAATCCAAATTAGACAAAATCAATTTTCAAAGATTGATAATTTGATTTAGAATAGAACCTAAGTGATATTTAACGAATTTTTAGGCAGATAATAATAGTAATTAACTCATTAATCATGTTAAGATTTGCAGTTCCCGCAACAGTGCATACATGTTCATTAAAATAACCATATCTCAAGTAAACGGAATCCAAATTACGTAAACTCAGATCTTATGGTTTCCTTATTTAATGGGGAACAAAATCCAAGTGTTTAATTTGTGTTTAAACAAATTAAACAGGGCCGAATTTTTTCACTAAACAGAAGTGCGAAAAACAAATGCGACAAAATCTTTCGCGACCTCTACGAACCCATGTCGCCCTAGGTTTGCGGTTCGTATCCAAAAACTTCGACCTAAGGCTCTGATATCACTTGAAGGATATGTAATAATCCAAAAGCGCATCACGGAACCGTGATCGTTGTATCGAAACGATGAAAAATGACTAGTCGTACTAGTTGTTCGGTGCAACGGAATTTAAAAATTTTCATGCGATGAAACCACATGATCCAAGAACGATTCTTGGATCGTTTCATCTATAACCACAAAAAGTATAATGCAATACCTCTTGAAGCGTGGTTGATCAAGTCTCTACGAAAAGATACCTCCTGTCTCAAGTTCGATCGTCGGAGAAGTAGCTTGCGAGCACGGGGATGAGTCGCGTTGTCCTCGCAATCCAACGAGTTGATCCAAGCACGGTGATCTCCTGATCTCTTCGTACGAGATCGAACGTCTCCTTCATGAGTGCAGCACTCCAAGAAGATAGAGAATCCAAGAACGTCGAAGCGGTGGCGCGGTGGCGTAGGCGACGACGATGATCTCCTCTAGGGTTTTGGTGGACTGCCACCAAGTAGAGGGGAGACAGAGTTGGCATGTGTGGAGAGAAAGAGAGAGAGAGAGATGTGCTTCCAAAAGCATGTCCAGGAGAGCATGGTATGCCTCTCTATTTATAGGGTTTTAGGATCCATAGATCTCAATCCATGGGACATATAAAATCAATGGATGAGATTGATTTATGTCACTCTAATGGTCAATATTGTTGTTGGTAAAAACCAACAACTTATGATTTAATTTAGATCAAATATATTTGACAAATCAAATATACATCAATCCTAAAATTAAATCAATCAAATAAGGAAGCAATGACATGGAGATTGCATCTCCCATGTCAACATGGTGGACGGCCACCAATTCTAAGTAGGACTTGGTAGCCGTCCACATGTTTCCATGTGGAGGCAATCTCATGAGATTTCGTGAGATTGCATATCTCCATGTATTTCTCCTTTATTTAATCTCAACAACTTTTATTGTGATTTATTCTCCAAAATAATTCATAATTAATTTTGAGAATATTGCAATCTTGCCATTGGAAAATTGTGAATCACATTCACAACCCAAAACAGAATATAATTTACATTTTCAATTAATTAAACAATGTGTATCTAATACACATTAATAATTAATCAACAAACATAGATTATAATTAGCTCTCTCTAATACATTATAAATCACATTTATAATATATTATGAATAATTGGATATTACTATCCACATTATTCTTATCCTTAATAATTAAATCACATTTAATTATATTGGATAATTCAACATACATTATGATAATTAAATCACATTTAATTATCAACTTCTTAATGCTTAGATCTCATGGAACTATTCTTGAACCCTTCAAGAATAAAGTGATTTCTCCTCGGATACTTGGAGATAAGGACAGGGCGATTGTATTGTTCCACGTATAGTGACTTGGATATTGAGATCACATCTCAAATCCAGATCTCATGGACTTCTCATAGATGCTTGATTAAATCAAGGTCGTAAACCTAATCTTCTCATTGCATCTGAATCTTATTCAGATCAATATCCAATACATGGACTAAGATTAGGTTACTTCTCTACTGAGAGGAGTAACTAAAATCCAGACCTATTTCATCACACCCTCGGAATGGAAGCGTCATGGTTATACAATCGCTTATGATCAAATCACCCTCAGGTATTCCCAATACCTACATCCTGCATACTGGAAGACTTATGATCATCCTGAAGATATAGATCAATTTTACACTGTCATCTTCATGGTTTGATCACTAAGTTTCTCAATCTTGGTCCTTGGGATTTGGTACAGATCATATGCTTTCACAAAGCATATATCTTACCTTTAAATTCATGTCATGCTTCCAAAGCACGACGACCATGCATGGAATTTGATCAGTCCCAATACCTCATGAGTGAGCTCATGTCTCCCGGCTCACAAGTGAACTTGTATGATCCCTTTGAGAGATCGTATTACTCATATGCCCTTACATGCACACCAGCTCGTCGGTGTATAGACCTTGGTTAGGTCATCAACCTATTGGTTTGCCAAATGTACACACTCAAACATATAACAATACATATGTCTCTGGTGAGAGGATGTTTGCCTACGATGTGACGGTATTCATCATAGGTCTTTGGTTATCTCGATCTCGTTGAGTGAACCCATTGACTCAACTAATCTGATACCTCCGAATCACTATTCCCATGCAAAGGACCTGCATCAAGAGGTCGATCATATATCAGCCTAATGAGAAAGGATTGCCATCTCCTACTCAGGCTGGATATCATCACTTGACAATCCTTTGATGATACTTGATAAGTCCTCTATCTAACTCCTTAGATATTCATCCAAGCATTAGTCTCTATTATTAATCAATGAATCAACAGCTGTATGATTTTCAAGTTGGCCATGGTACATAACCCTTATTGTACAGAGGGACCTTATAGTGCATTCATTCAATCAATTTCAGAAAGGGAGTGAAACATAATCAATAACTTTTATTGATAAATCATTTATTACAATAACATTTATTGCAGGAATGGTTCACCTCAGGCTCACATTGCTAACATATTTGACCTCCCTGTTGATTGTGCACCTGGCTTGTAGGTGCATGAGGCCAATCTTCTCGGACTCCTTTGTGTTCGCTCACCTTGACGGTCCTCACAAGGCTGAGCTTCACTGTTTCTGATTATTCCTTACCTAGTTCATAGTTCTCTCCGAGGGTTATCTGCGAGAGACTATGACAAATTCTATATATGCATCCTCTTCTGCTGGTAGATGATATGTCGTCTACGGTGACCATTGTGATTGATTCCTTTGAGTCCTCTCTCCTTGGCGGCCCTCGCAAGGACAAGATCTGATATGACTATTCCATGCTTAGTTTGCATTGTTCCCCGAGGACTATCTGCAGGAGAATGCAACAATTTCTTTACACTCGATTCCCATTGTTGATTGTGTCTCCTATCTGTGGGAGCACGGAACCGAGTTATCTGATTTATTCCACGGTCCTCACTGCCTTGTTATTTACCATATCTGTTTGATCGTGGGATTGCTATGCTAGGACTCCTTTGAGTCTGCTCTCCTTGACGGTCCTCGCAAGGATGAGCCATCTTACTTTGATTATTCTTTGCTTAGTTGGTCGTATGTCCCTCGAGGGTTGTCTGTGGGATGCTGCCACACTTTCTTGATTAGTCGGTCTCTTCTGCTAGTAGCTGATCTGTCGCCTACCGAGACCGCTCTGGTGATCCGTCTGATGGACCAGGCTCCTTTGAGCCTGCTCACCTTGACGACCCTCACAAGGAGGAGCCTCTATTCTGATTATTCATTGAGTAGCATGTACTACTCTTTGAGGGTTATCTGTGGGAGGGTACATCAGGTCTTAGGTACTCGTCTTCACTTCTGATGTTTCCTTTCTGGAGGGACATGAAGCTGAGTCTTTGGATTTTGGCACTCGATCTCCTCTCTGGTTGTGTCTCCTCTCCGATGAAGCATGGAGCCGAGTCCTCTGATTATTCTAAGATCTTTGTGTTCTCTCACCCTGAGGACCCTCGCAGGGTTGAGCCTTGTCTCATGATATTTCGATGTGTGGCTGCGATCTTTCGACCTATATGACTACCGGATATCCCGTCACTACATTGAGAGTCTCCTATTTTTCACTGATTATACATCTTTGAGACAATGATTGACTTGAAGGAGTCTATCTTGTTCCTTTTTCCCTTCACATCTTATGGTATCAGCTATGATCTCACATTCCTTCCTTTTGAGTTGATGTCCTGCTTTCGCTACCGGATACGTGTTTAGTTTTCGATCTCTTAACCCCGGTAGTTGACACCCATCTGATTGCATAACTGGGTGTCTTTTCACTATCTGAATGCATCCTCGTTCTCACAGAGAAACGATGATAAGAGCACGGTACTCGCTTACTAGATACCATCATGTACCTCATCAGTCTTTACTTATTGTACATATGTGTTTTGTCTTCTATTCCTTCTTTCTCTCGCATGTTACATGTGCCCCAGATTGTGTTGTCCTAAGTATAGTCTTACATATGTCCTAAGTATAGGGGGGTACATATCGCGTTGTTCTTTCCTCATTCAGTTTCGTCACTCCTGTTGGTGCTTATACTTAAGGGCTTTTCACCCGAAGTATAGGGGGAGTGATGCGTACATTCTTCACGATCATTTCGTATATCTGTATATATCTATCTTTTCTTCTTTTCTTCTTTTCCTTTTCATCTTTCTTTATCTACATAAAAGGTGTTGCCCCTTTGTGTGAGTTTTCTGTACTTAGGACGTACTTTGACCTAAGTATAGGGGGTTGTGCATCCCTGATTATTTCATTGATCCCCTCCGTTGTCTCCTCTCTTATTGATTTGCTCTGCTATACTTAGCGATATCTCACCCTAAGTATAGGGGGAGACAATCCGAGCTGTGATATGTTTATTTTAATTTTACATTTATTACCACTCGTGACCCTCCCTATGTTGTGTACGGTCTGCTATACTTAGGATTATTTGATCCTAAGTATAGGGGGGTCGGTCACCTTCTTATTCATTTATCTCTTCCTTCTTTCATTCCTTATTCTTTCAGTCGTTGTAGTATAGGCTTTTCTATACTCAGTATGAGTTATGTCTTCTCTTTTTCTCTTTGATCTTTGAGGACATAGCTAAAGCTAAGTATAGGAGGGTCGTATATACTCTATACATTATACATAACTCTTACTTTCATATTAATTATTAATAAATATGGCTAAATGTACTATATACATGCATATATAATTCATTAAAAATCATTTAATAACAACAGTCATTCCTCAAATTGTTCTTGTATTTACTGATTAATAAATAAGGTTAAAAATATTTTTGCAAAATGATTTGAAAATGGTGTGAACCATTTGGAAAACATTTTGTGAAATATTTTCAGCCTTTGTAAAAATATTTTTATTTGCAAAAATTCTTTTTTTTGTGTGAAATAAAGGATTTGAAACCCATTTGTAAATGGTTTTGAAAATGTTTGTAAAATTATGCTGAAAATTGTCTATATATTATTTGAAAAATATTTGCAAAATGGATTTCAAATGTTTGTAAATATTTTTAAAAAATATTTTGTGCTATAGTGTTCCAAAATTGTTTCAAATAAATTTAAGGAATGAATGTATCATTAAAATAGGAATAAAGTGTTTATAAAGATAAATAAAATTATTTATCAATTGTATATGTGTGCCTATAATAACTTTGCTAAAACCTGTAAATTCTTTAAAATTCTTAGCTCTTGCAAAATAAAGAAGCACACTCATGTAAATAGCTGTAAATATTTTATACTTTGTATGCCAAAATTCTTTTTATTTTCCAAAATTCACTATGTAAAAAGATTCTTTCATTTTTAATTTCTTTGTGAAAATTTGCATCATTTTTTCTACATTGTGCATAGCATTTGCATATTATTCTTTGATTGAGCTTGATGATTCAACTAGTCTAATAAAGTTGAAGATTGGAGCTTAGTTGGACCTTACTGCACCTAACTACACTAGAACCTTATAGGAACTAGGTTTAAGGTACTTCAGGTCCAATAGGACTTAATTCTTTGAGACTCAGGGCTGGGTTCAAGTCACCTCTACTGACTAACTAGAACTTTTCGAGATACACACATGACTCTTGTCGGTCGTGACCTAACTTGGACACTTCCACCTTTCACTTGGCTCAACTCAGTTGGAGTGGTGAGGGGGTTCGATTTGCTAGTCTGAGACATACATGGGTGGAAACATTCGTCCTCATCTAGCGAGGGAAGTGCACTCCAACCTGGTCCAGTTTCAATGAAGTCTAAAGACATGAGAGTGTGGGTTGCAATAAAGCTTCAAAAGAGGGATAGTCTTCTGGCTCAAGAGGAAAAACTCCTTATGTAAACACTGATGTATATTGTATGTTGAAAAAAAACTCCAAAAAAGTGGACAAGCCTAAAAATAAAAATAAAATGCTTGACGGAGTACGTATATATGTTGTATAGAAAATAAGCAAGCTTGATCATCAAAGTTATACCATGTGAGTCTGCAGTTGGATGACTTGACTACAGTGGTCACGCATCCCAGGATAGGTAGCTACACTGGCTACCATCCATTCTTTTCTTTACTTCCTCCTCTTGAGTTGGATGCCACTTGAACTTAGAAGGGAATAACCCGCTCTTCGAGGACAGAGAGCTGGATTGGGGAATCATTGGGTTGTCATTATGGAGAAGGCAGTTCCTTTGTCATTTCAGTTGGGGAGAGCCACTATCACTTACACCGTACAAGTCAGCTTCATAGTCATAAGGGTTTGTGTATGATGTTGGCTAGTTCTGACCTGGCTATTGAGGTGATTTGAACCGAGTTCTGTGACTCTCGAGGGCTATTGTGTTTTAAATTTGGTTCACGACAAGGTTCTACACATATTCTCACACAAGGTCTAACCTGAGCTCCAAACATTGACTTTGTACACATAAGTTTAATAATCATGATCAATTTCATTTATTCTTGGATTCTTTCTTTTTCTTTTCTTCTTATTCACGGGTTAGAATCTCCTCACCACGGTCATTCGTTATGGTAGTAATCCCATATTTCTTTTGGACCACATGCAATAGGATGACCTAATTGGAATCTAAAATGGGATAAATAAAGACACCATCACACCATTTCATGATCTCTTTCATGACAACATCCTGAAGAGTTGGATTGAGATGACACTGACACTCATAGGTTGGTCTATTGTCATCCTTTAAGTAGATATGATGCCAGCACAAAGCCATACTAATCGCATAGAGATTCAAAATATTGCAGACTATGACCTTGTAGTTTCTCTCGAAAGCCTCTAATAAGCGAGAATCATGATCTTTGGTCAAATGTGAACTGATGATTATTGGAAATATTTGGAACACACCTGCAAGGAAGGTAAACTTCAGCATTGAGGGTAAAACTTTGAGCTCAGGTGGGGTCTAAATCGTCTCTACAACAACCTTTGCCACTGCACTGGTAGAAGGTAGATGATCTGCACTGTGTAAAATGTCCACCATGGCTATTGTAGGCTCAATAAGTAATGTCTTAGAAAGATCGACAATGAATATTCTCTGCTTAGAAAGGGATGGCTCATCAAGATGCTCAAAAATCTCGAAAAACTCATCAACAAAAATCTCAGATATCTTAGGGGAGGTATATCATCAGTAATCTTAGATGAAAGTGTCTCAGATATATCACAATGTATCTTCAAAAGTGACTCAGACTGATACTTAGAAAACAACTCAAAAGATCTATTAGCTGACAACTCAAAATAATCAAAAGGGAGTTAATGTCGACTGTGTGTTCTAGGAAAGGAACTCCTGGATGTCCATGAAATCTGTGAAAAGATCCGTCTCTCTAAACTCTGTAAGAAAATCATAGTCCTCTAAATCTTATGTAGTTGTCTTTCTCTCATCTGTTGTTGTAGGTGACGGTGATGGATTTGGATCTAAGATCATCTCTATCTAAACCTAATCACTAAGGGAGTGAAAGGTTATCTCTCCAGTACCATAATCAACTACATCCTTGGTCGTTCGAAGGAGCAATTGATCGAGTATGATCAGGGTATGGAGTAACGGTGCAGAGGTATCCATTTCCATAACAACAAAATCAACCAGGAATCTCATTCCTCACACTGTTATAATAATGTCCTCAAGAATACCCATCAGCCTCTTGATCGATCTATCAGCAAACTGAAGTATCATCTCAGTGGATCTAACAGTCCCAACAAAACTCTGTGGGTAGCAAGGATGGCATGAGATTAATGGAGGATCTGTTGTCGAGAAGGGTATAATTGAACTCTTGATCAACGATATGGAAACAGATGTGAGTTGCTCCCTTATCTTTCTTTTTTGGCGGGAAGTTGTTGATGGCATGAACTATGTCCATTGTTAAGATGTGCTTTTCTGTTTTCTTTTGTTTGTTCTGCCTTGGTTGACGTTTTTGAGTACATGCTTCTTTCATTCCCTTTCTAACTACATGCATGTTATCCATGGTCTTAAGGAGTGTCATACTAAAAAGATGTTGTGAAGTATCTCTACCACTCCATGATCAGATAATGTGGCTTTTAATTTTTTTTGATTTTTCTGATTTTATTCAAAGTTGAAGGAAATGGAACAAGATCAGAAACATCAAACTACTCAATTCCCTTATTCAAATCGGAATCATCATGTACATCTGGACAACCAAAATTAGTCTGTACAATGTTATCCAATGCAAGAGTAGAAGATGAAAAAGGAAAAACTATACAAGTTGCTTGGTCTGTTGGTGCAGAAGAAGACTTTATGACAAGTGTGTTCTCCTTCAAGATTGACTCGTCAATGCATCTTCCTCTATTATCTTTTTGTCTTTTTCTGAATAATGATGGTAAATGTGGTGGTGATGAAGAAATAGAAGGTGATGGTGATCCTCCATGCTCTGGCTCTGCTACACTAAATCATTACTCAGTTGGTGAAAAAGATGATGTAGTTAATGCTGCTCTCTTAGTGGCTTGATCTCCCAAATGTTGTGCACGTGGATGCAATCTCCTACTGCTCATGAGATGAATGGTATCAGATAAACAAGTAAATTTAATGGCCATACCTGTCTTAGGGGTGGGTGGATCATGAGCTACATGCTCCTTGTGTCTGAAGTTGTTGGCATTGTCTTCAACCTTGGTTGGTATCAATGTCTTTGTGGTGGTCAAGTCGTCAAGCATCTCAGTCAAATAATTCATATTACTCATCAAGAGTGCAAGATGATCTAATTTTGTATTCACCAAAGGTGCCTCTGGATGCTCAACAACAGGCTATCGCTGAGACTAGTACTGTGGAGGTTGTTGGCACCAAGAATATTGTGACTGATAATAGGAGAAGGGCGTGAAAACTATGTAGACTACTGTTAATAGGGTTGATAAGGATATTCCAGCTGCATCTGCTGTTGTCCATGTCTCCAATTTTGGAAAAGTGATGTAGATGGACAATGAGGATGTAGCTGTTGGTGCTGGGGTTGTGGTCTCCCTCCCTGGAAATGGTGGACATGCCTATGACTAGGCAATGAACCCAACTGACCTTGCTCTGACAGACATGGTAGAGGAGGAGACTGCTGCTCAGGAATGTAAAGAGGCTCCTTGTCTGTATGATTCATTCAGGTCATACTGCTAGTGCAGCAGCCTATACTTCTACGGATGGGATCTGATCTGGGCTTGGATGATCAACGATGAGAATTTAGGGCTTTTTCAATGGTCATGACTCAGTCTGGAAGTTTCATTCTTGATCTAACGATAGATGGGTCATCTGGAAGAACACTGATGAAGGTTGTCTCCGATGAGATTCGATAGAGAAGATCTCGACTGATCTCTAGCAGATTCATCTCTTGAAGGTCTATGAAGATCCACGAAGTTCTCTTGTGACTAATGGATATGGATGGATTTGAAGCTTAAAAGTCTGCAAATGAAGATCTAGAGATCTGAAGGTTGAGTACTACAGCTAGGTCTCCAGATCTCCATTCACTGCTCCTGATGCATCCCACTACCCTAAAATGATTTCTCTTGCTCGGAGGTTACTCTAGCCAAGTTATTAGCAAAAAAACACTTGAAATCGGGAGACGTATAGGGATCTTCGATAATCGAGGCAGGAAGGAGATTAAACTCCATATTTGATCTGATTTGGAGGGGGTCAGCTGTGGTAGAGGATGAAGAAAGGTGAGTGGTGGTGCAATGATGAAGGATATGGGAAGATCCTTAAGCGCATCACAGAAGCGTGAGGATCGCATCGTATGTGATCGGAAGAAACTAGTCATACAAGTTGCTCGAGGCAGCAGAATTTAAAATTTTTTAAAGAGGAACCAAATGATCCGAGAAAACTTCTCGGATCGTTTCTTCTAAACCACAAACAAGTATTAGGTTCACCTCTTAAGCGTGATTGCGATAGAGTCTCTAAATGAAGAGACCTCCTATCTCAAGAATGATCCAACGGAGGATACACTTGTGAGCACATTGATGAGACGCATGCTCCTCTCAATCCATGTTGATGATCTAAGCAACGAATCTCCAGATTTCTTCACATGAGATTCGACGTATTCTTCATGAGCGAGGCACTCCGAAGGAGACAAAGATCCATTAGCAAACGATCCGACAGCATAACAACGATGTTGCGATGATGGCAACACTCTCTAGAGCTGGATGGTGGACGACCACAATGAGAGAAGAGAGGGAGAGAGACTTGGCATGTAGAGAGAGAGAGAGGGAGAGAGCAATTATTTGACGTCACTTGAAGACTAAGGGGTTCCTGTTCTTGTATAGTATTTTGGGATCAATGGATCTCAATCCATGGACAACACAAAACCAAAGATGAGATTGATTTGTGTTTCATTCAATAGCCATGATTTTATTCAAAAAACACAACAACAATTAATTTGATTAAATTAAATATATACTGAATAATCAATATAAATTAATTTCAAATCAAATCAATTATCTTGGAGATAATTGGAAGGAGATAATCATTTACCAATCAAGAGGGGACGACCACCCAATCCCATTGGAACTTGGTGGTCGCCCACCACCTTTGATGGATGGTAATCTTTTCCAACGAGATTAAATTATATTATTACAACATTATCTCACAATAATAATTTTCAATTATCTTGAGAGCATTGCAATAATGCCATTGGAAATTTGTGAATCACATTCACAACCTAAAATAAATTGTAAATTACATTTTCAATTAGTTATCCAATGCCAACCCAATTCACATCAATAATTAATCAACAAATATAAATCACTATTGGCTCTCTCTAATATATTATAAATCACATTTATAATATATATGATTAATATAGCTAGTGTTATCAACACTATTCATAACCATGATAATTAAATCACATTTAATCATCTTGGATCTCTATTCTCATGTGCCCAAATAACATGAATGGCATTCACATTATTCACATCTTTTATAATTAAATCACATTTAATTATCTTACATAACTCTCCTTATATGGTCAAATAATATGAATCAAATTCATATTATTCGTGATAATTAAAGCACATTTAATTATCAATATCTCGATGCTTAGATACATAATATCAACAATGGAATTATTCTTGAACCCTTTCAAGAACAATGTGCTTTCTCCGTGGATACTTGGATATAAGGACAAGGCGATTGTATTGTTCCACGTACAGTGACTTGGATATTGAGACCACATCTCAAATCCATATCTTGTCGACCTCTCATAGATGCTTGATTAAATCAAGACCGCAAATCTAATCTTCTTATTGCATCTGAATCACATTCAGATCCGTGTCCAACATTTCGACCAAGATCAGATCACTTCTCTACTGAGAGGAGTCACTATAATCCAAACCTATTTCATCACTCTCTCGGAATGGAAGCGTCATGGTTATACAATTGTTTATAATCACGTCACCCTCAGGTATTCCTAATACATGTACATCCTGCATGCTGGAAGACCAAGAACAAACCTGAAGTTTTTAGATCTCCTTTAGATTGTCTCCTGCAGGATTTTATCATTAAGTTTCTCATTTGATCATTCGAAGTTGGTATCGATCCTATATTTTCTAAAAGCATATATCATACCAAGGTGTTGATCATATACTTTCCAACAACATATATCAATCCTACAAATTCAGTCCACCTTCCAAAGCGAGACGACCGTACATGGAATTTGATCCTTCCCAATATCTCACGAGTGTGATCATGTCTTCTTGTTCAGCAAATGACCCCGTATGATCCCTTTGAGAGATCATATTACTTATATGCCCTTGCTTGCACACCAGCACGAGAGTGTTTAGACCTTGGTTAGGTCATCAAGCTATTGGTCTGCAAAATATACATATTCAGACATATAGTAACACATATGTCTTCAGTCAGAGGATGCGTGCTTATATCGTGATAGCATACGACGTAGGACTTTGGTTATCTTGATCTCGTTGAGTCAATTCTTTGACATAACTTATCTAAAACCTCTGAATCTCTATTCCTATGTAGAGGACCTGCATCAAGAGGTCGGTTAGATTTCAGCCTTTAGAGAAAGGATTGTCATCTCCGTCTCAGGCCGGAGATCATCTCTTAATAATCATTTGACGGTGCTTGATGAGTCCTCAATCTAACTCTTTAGACATTCATCCAAGAACCAACCTCTATGATTCAACAATTGAATCCATGGTTGTATGATCATTAGGATGGCCATGGTACATAATCCTAATTGTACTAAGGAACCTATTATGCACATTTGTTTTCTTTTCAGATCAGGGAATGTTATTTGCAATAACATTTATTGCATAATAGCTTGTTGTGGGCTCGCATATCCAATAATATTCCACTAGCCCAAAGAGCCATTAATGGGCTAATCATTAAACCCACCCTCATGTGACAATCATAGGCTATTTAGAAAAATAGCTAGGTAAGCTGATTAGTCACTCTATTTCCGAGAGACTACGCCAAGTCCTTTTACGACACTTCAATATCTCCTAATAACAGTGCTTGCATTAAAATCGAATGTTGTATCTTTTGCAACCAATACTTAATCTTGTCAGTTATAGTGTCCTTGACACTACAACTCAATAATTATTATAACCAGTATGTAATTTCTACCATCCCTGTTAGAATATCCTTATTCCCAGAGAACTCTATCTCTTAAGGTATTGATGAATCTCCATTTCATCACCTTTATTCTATCATTTTGGCCTTAAGAACCCAAGCTAATGCATGTAAATACAATAATTTGTACAAAATAGCATTCCTTATTTATTGCATTTATTGTGTAAATAATGTGGGTTTTAATGCCAAAATTATAGAATAAAGAGAAGAAAAGAAAAAGAATAATGTGTCGAAGATACTATATGACTCTAAACCCCGAGACTAAGTCAAGAATTGAGTTGGTCGACATGGAATAAAGTAGGGGGAGATAAGGGTCAAAATAGAATAAAAACCCAATTCTTTTATTAATTATTTATTTATTTTTGACACTTATTTTATACTTTATTATTTATTCATCAAATGACGAAACTTTGTACATGAAAGTTGTAGATAATAATGTCAAAAAATACAAAATTGATTTTCTACAAATATAATACACAATGTACATTTTATACACAAAATAAAAATCTAAAATCCCAACTTCGCAGACCCATATTTTTCAAATAAAAACTCAAAATGTATCAAAATCATCTCTAATTATATATAACTTTTCATAAGCTATTTAATGGAGGTGGTTTCATATTTTTTGGAGCTACTACGTGAAAGTTAGGTTTTGGACCCTCATTGTAAATTATACCCAATCAAAATAATCAATTTATTCATCCTTCATTTTTTTTACAAATTCATATTTTTATAATTTTATAATTACTATATATAGCTTATATACATATTAGAAACAAAAATAAAATCAAAAAGAAAATACAAAATTAGTCTATAAACATATGGGCAAAATACCTATAGTTATACCTGTATATAAATAAAGGGGAATTCTATTATTTTATTCTTTATTCATTTATATTTTTATAATATTGTAAATATTGTTTATATTATATTAAAAATACAAAAATAAAATAAAAGAAGATGAATTAAATAAATAAAATGTATATAAAAACATTGATAAAACATCTATAAGTATACCTATAAATTAAAAATACTTATTTATTTAGGTATACAAATTATATCATAAAAATAAAATAAAAATATATTTATAGACCTAAAAAATCTATAAATATATAAAATAAAAAAATAAAAAAATAAAATAAAATATACCAAACAAAAATAAAATAGTCAAAATATAGTCAAATATACCTATAAATACACCATTAAAAAATAACTACTGATAAATAAAGTAAAATAAATAAATAAAAATGATAATAAAATACTAAATAAAATATAAACATTTTTTATTTTATACATAAAAATTAATAAAGTAAAATACTATTTTTAAATAATTATTTTCTAATAAAGCAACATGTTTTATCGTTTAGCGGGCCTGCGTGGACCAATCAACATCCAACATTCGTTAACTCCGAGTTAACTCCCCCTCTAGCCTGTTGATTTTATGCAATTGTCTTTCCCCGCACCTTCCCCCCTATTTCGCGAGCATCTCTTCCATTCACCACCTTTGATTCCTTAACACGAAATGATCATTGTACATGCACGTTGAGTTTTCAAACCCCTTTGTACAAACGCTCGATCCATTGATTTTAGCCGGTCAAATAAGGGTGCCCGTTTGCTCAATAATTAAAACCTTCATTCTCCATTGATTTTTGGTCACCATTTCAAGTCTGGGAGACCTGGTTTTTAGCCTAGTAGAGTCCCTCGTGACAGGAGGCGTCTCCTCGTGGTCGGGCCGAGCTCCAAGAGGACGGGGTGCACCCACGGTTGCCAACTCTGAAGACCCTACTCCCTGGACAACCCCATGTATAAGAGCTGCTCTTTTATCATTCTTTTTCATCGCATTTAGTTGTAGATTTAGTTTCTCGTTCTTGGTTTAGGTTCTAGCTAGTTAAATTAGGGTAATCTGTCAATCACGTAGTTCGTCGGAGCTGAGCTCCGACGAGCCTCTTTGTACATGATCATCTGCTCCCCGTCGCTCAGATCACCCTCATATTATTCCCCTACGCCTTTTGAATGCCACACATCTTTTCATTCACCCAAATCGACCACGATCAGGAGATCAGGTATCCATCATTGACACCCTCACCGGAGACCTCCGCTTCGACCCATCTTCACTCCTCGCCACTCAATAAAATCCTCCAGACCTTCCTTTTGTTGTTTTGAGTTTGCTGTGTAGGTTTGGGGAGATAAAGGACCCTTATGAGGGTCGATTTTGCTGACAAGAGGTACCTAGATGCCCCGATCTTTCCCGACCTTGCTGGAGCACTCTGGCGAGCCTCAGGTCCCCTTGAGCACTCTAATCGATAGACGAAGGCCCTAGGAATTTAAGCCGATTGCAGCAAAGGAGATGATCGGAAGCCTGCGCAACACCCGATCGAGGCTCGAAGACGGGGGTGTTCTTCCCTGTTCTTCAAGGCTTCGTTTCTGCCATCAAATCACCTTCGACGTCCAGATCAAGCCACAACCGTTGGATGTAGAGCCCCAGAGCCATCAGATCTCGCATGGTGATCTAATCTCATCCGTCCATTGATGAAATGTCATCGCGCGATGAGGACACGACACGTGTCAAGTGAGATCCAATCCGTTGTCCGATCTTGCGTAATAAATGGGTAATTTCACCTTTTAACACATAATTTTGTATTTTTACATATTAGTCCTGTAAATAAATTGTAACATGTAAATAAAATGGAAAGGTTGCAATGAGGCCCCTATACTTTCTATAATTACATATGGGTCCAATCCACGTCACCTTGCATGTCGTCCCATGTGAGTTGGTGAAATTGCATGTTAACCACTAGCGGTTTTTGTAATTGTAGAATAATATTTGAAATTAAATAAATGTTTTTTTATGTTGGCAAATTTGCATCTGAGCCCCTAGAGTTTATTTTTATTGCAAAAATGCCCTTGCAAGGACATAAGTTTTTATGCTTTTCTTCTATTTACTAACTATAGCTAACATGCTCTGAAAAATATACAAAAATTGGATTAAAAGCCTTATGACATATACTTTCACGCCACGTGTTTATTTTGCATTTTTAGGCATTTTAATCATTTATTAAAAAATGTCAAAAGAGTCTATTTATTCCCTATTTAACTTAGAAAATACCAAAAAAATATAAAAAACATGTCTAAAAATTCCAAAAAAATTATGTATAGTATATTTTATCCTATTTTAATTACAACCAAAAATCACTAAAAATGGAAAATAAAAGGCTTAAAAATCGAAAAACTCCAAATTCTTTTATAAAAATCTAAAAAAATCCTTTAAAAATCCAAAAATAGGTTTTTTTTGTTTTATAATTTTTTATATAAATATGTATATATTAGTATTGGTTTGGAAAATTTTAGGACTTATTACTATTCTTAATATTCAAATCATTTTCAGAATTCTAATTAATCCCTTATTTAGGGTATTTTTGACTTTACAAATACATAAAAATGAGCAGAAATTCAAGAAAAAATACTAAAACATTAGAAAAATATATAAAATCCAAAAAAAATTATTAGTTATTTTATCTATATTTATTAGTGTTTAGATATATCTTACTCTACATCGTATATATAAAGCCTTTTATATGTCATATATATAAAGAAAATATAAAAATAGAAAATTAAAAATCAAATAGAAAATATAAAATACAAAAATAAAAATATATAATATAAAAAACCCACAATATATATATATGTATATGCATGATAAATCTCATGGTTGTAAATAAATAACAATAGGCTACATGTTTTGCTCTCTATGGTTGAGTTTTACATTCTTACTAGCTATGCATTTTATGGCAGAGATAATAAATTTTAATTCCGGATTTTTACTAATCATTGATTTATCCATATTGTGGGTTAATTGCTGACAAATTAGGATTTTTATTTGGGGTCGCTTCGACGACTGTCGGTCCGCCTTGTGGATTGACAAGACCTCTGCAAAAACTGCTGGTTATCAGATGGCGTCGTTGTCGGGGAGCAACGAGCATAGCCTAGTTTTGTCATTTGTATTTTTGTATAGTCATTTAATTTTGATTTATTGTTGTGAATATTTATTAAATTATTGATTTATTGATTCATTTTCATTCATTAATACTTGTCTATAGCTCAATTGATTTAAGTTGATTAATTGTGCTAATACCATCTTTTTGTGACTTTGATGTGAGGGCCGCCACACTAGGATGGCTTTTTAGGAGGGTGATGCAACCAAGCTTGGAAGAGTTTGATATTATCTTTGTGACCAGTTGGAGAGGGTATCAAGGAAGCAAAGAGAGTGATCTAGATTAGAAATAGATTAGATTTCATCTATGTAATTATTGGTGAGAGAGAGAGGCAATTTTGGCATGTAATAATTAACTTGGATTCTACTCTCCACATTGAGGTCCAGTGCCCAGGTGTATTTTCACCTGGGGGCCTCGTCATAGTTTTCTGAGTTTTCCTAGCCTACTTTTATTTTGTTTTCCGTTGTTTTGAGTTTTCCGCCTTATTTTATTTTGTTGTCCATGGAGCCTCCATACATAGGTTGCTCGACTCAGTAGTTGGGTCCAAACCCTAATAAGAATGCATGTTCCTATAGACTTTTATATTTGGATCTAGTCAAATTAATAATGTTAGTAATTCAGAATTGAGACCACATGCCAAGAGAGGTTGTATACAACGAGTGCAGGACCCATTATGGTGGGCATCGATCGACATTAGAGATCGAAACTTGGTCTCATTTCTGAATAACTAGCAATTGGTTCTTCACGATTAATAGTAGCTATTATTTAGGGTTATTTTTATTGATTGCACACCTTCATGTAGAATAGGTTTAACAATTCCGTTTTGCATATCACATGGAGAGAGCTGGGAAGCACTGTAAGTCCTCTAACTCAGCATGCATCATTAGATTCAATGGTGAGATTTCCATCAGAGAATCGACTTGCATGGCTTTTTTGCTATCTCCCTCTGATTTTGAGCACCTAGGACTTAAATGAAAATCTACAAAAAAATGTTAGGCGCTTGTATGAAAACAGATTCAAAAATAGTGAAAACCCAAAAAATTAAAACAAGGGGACTGCTAAATAATCTTTGACCTAATTAAAATCTGTAATAGACTATCATTATCTTGGGTTCATAAAGCCCTCATTGTTTTCAGGTACCTTCGGAGGGGACCAAAACCCCTCCCATGAGCGAGGCATGCTTTTCGAAGTAATGGTGCTTCTAACGTACATGACCGAGTAATGGTGCTTCTAACATACATGACCGAGTAGGGCCATGTCAATGATGGTGTTCCTGCTTGTGTGGAACATCGACATGGTCTGAATTACTAAGCATAGGCCACACCTTCACAGGGGTGTCTGTCTCATCGGTTTACGTCCGAGTAGGTTCTTGCATGCTCACAGGTCATTTCGTTGCTAGCGAGAACCGAAGTAGCGGTTTCACCTATCGGCTTCCTCTCTCTGTTTCTTTGGCTGAGTATGGATCCATGAAAGGTTACAAGGTCCTCAAAATGTGCAGACTACAGGTTACAAAGGAGGAGGACAAGTATGGGATACTTTTCTGGCAGTACTCTCTCTCCTATAGGGTTAACGTGCTAAGGACTTGTTACAAAATATGCCTGAAATAACAACTCTAAAACTGAAAAGATAATAAATAGTCGAACCTTCATGGCTTCACATGGCATGAGTTGGTGAACCCAATTTTGTATTGTGTTTGTATGGATCTAGATTTAGGTTCAAAGAATAAAGTCCCACGCATTTGCACAAATTTTATCATGTGGCTTCCTCTTGACCCCTGCTCGATTCGAGTTGTTCTACTGTTTTACACTACATTTTTCTTCCTCATTGACCAACGTATCTTTCTTCACGCATCGATCTCCTTTTTGCTTCACGATGTCGATCATAGATGGCTTAGTCGGAACCCCGCCGACACCTACATCGATCCCATTGACTCAACTTTGTTAATAAATTGAGGCGATTCTCGAGAACCTGATCCGGACCTTGCAAGTCGATCTCCATACTCTTCGTCTTCTATCCACCCTTCCCGACCACCCAATAAACCATGATTACCTTTGTTCCATCTTCACCGCTGTGAATGGGAGTCAATTACAGCCTACATCATTTTCATTCACAACATTCTGGAATTGACCCTAATTCCATATCCATCTTGGCAGCTGAAGATTCAATTGCAAGTGGTCTAATTGGAGATTTTTCACATTGCAGATAAAAGGTACTCATAGTCCTAGATCTGAACACGGAATTGATCTCTTCGGACTCAGACCCCGAAATGGCTCCTCAAGGAAAGGGCAAGGGTCAACAACCACCTTCAAAGCCAGAGCATGGATAGATGCCTGATCAGAATTAGGTGAACGCTCAGTTGTTGGCATCTATCCAGGCCATTCAGCAACAGCTGACAGAGCAAGCCCTAGCATAGACTGTGTTCCAAGATATGCTGAATGATGTCATGAACAGTCAAGGAGGAGGAGGAGGCAGACCAGGAGGAGGAGGACGAGGACCCAGTGAGAACTCCGACGAGGAAGAGCCAGAACAAGGGAGGCCAAAACCTACACTAAAAGAGACATATAATCTTGGAGACAGCCAGATGACTGAGTGGATCCTCATACCACTGGTGCATGCTTACTTTGAGATGAAGCCTTAGTTCCTTTCTCTTCTCCCTTATTTCCACAAAAACACCAGTGAAGAGCCGTACAATCACCTGCAGCAATTTTCATGCATCTGTCGTACTACCCACTACCCCAATGTTCCATTGGATGTAGTGAAGATGATGGCATTCCCCTTCAGTCTACAATACAAGGCCCTATATTGGATCAATAATTGGGGAATGGTCATGACGACATGGAAGGAATTGAAGTCAGCTTTCCTACATAAGTTTTATCCTCTCGATCGGCTCAACCAGATGCGAGCCAGAATTAGCAACTTCTCCCAGTGGGAACATGAGAGCATTCACGAGGCCAGGGAGAGATTCACAGCTCTACAAGAGAAATGCCCCCATCATGAAATTCCAAGGACCAGTTTGGTCCAACACTTCTTCGGGGTCTTGAACATAGAAAGCTAATGGCTCATTGATGCAGCCTGTGGAGAATCACATTTCACCAAGGATGGAGACGTAGTTTGGCATATTTTTGAGGAAATGGTTGAAGGAGATGCCTCCCTCTCTTCATCTAAAGCATATCTGAAGCAACCTCAGATCCTTCAGAAACAAGTCCATATGGCAGCTTATCGTGAGGCGGAGAGAAATGAGAGATCTAACCTCAACATCATCTGGGGCCATCTCTCAATGGTTGATATCATTGAGAAGTGATCACATGACCTTGAGAAACTCATTGTGATCGAAAAGAGGACACAGAATCTCAACAAGCTGGACCAGATCACCAAGCTGTTGGAGCTGCTGGTGGGCACCATCAATTCGGTTCATTCGGCGACACCATCCACTGAAGCTCCAGTTGAGAAGAAAGATGAGACATCACTGCCACAACAACCTCAACCGAGCCAGCAGCCACCGACAGTCCATCATGTATACTACGTGCAGGCGCCTGATCATGGCCTGCCGCAGCAACAGATGATTTTCTACCATCCAGACTTCCTTCCATCATCAGATCCATCCTTCCCACCACCACCCTTGATTCAAGAAGTCAATGGTGTTTGGAGTAATGATGTATAGCAGGGCATCCTCAGGACCAGCAACAAGCCAACTGGCAATACCACCAACCACAGGATGGTTGTTTTAGGTTGTCCTCACAACCCCCACCACAGTATCACCAGCCTCAGCAGTGTGACAACTAATGGAGGCAACACAACAGTACCAACAACCGCAATACCGCCAACCACAACCATACCACCAGTATGCGGCTGCCCCACCTCCATTGTACCAGAACTACCCTCCTCCCTCTTACCATCAATTTCAGATTACTCCACCACCTTAGCACCAGCAGCAGTCACTGCCTCAACCCCAGCACTCTCAGCATCAGCATGGTCCACTCGCTGAATCTTTTAAGGCGAATCCTGTGAACCCAACTATTGATTGCTTGGCCCAGCTTGTCAAAGTCCTAGCATATATGATGAGGAACTTAGATGACCTGACACCGCCACGAAAACCACAATACCGGCTCAGGTAGAAGCCAACCCCAACAACTTCATGAATGGAGAGTAGGTAGAATGCGATGTCCCGTCTATTCCAGTAGAGTCAGATGATTATGCTATTGTTTTATCTAATGCCATCACTCTCAGGAGCGGTAGGGACTTGCCTCCGCCTGTCACCAACATGGGAAAGAATAAAGCTTCAAGTGAATCGTCATCTTCTGCATCAACCGTGCCAGCTACAAGGGCGGGTGAGGAAGAAGAAGAAGGAGGAGCCATTCCAGCTGCCATCCACCACCATCTCCATCACGAAAAAGAATAAAAGTTCAGAAAAAGAAAAAAGACCATAAAGATGATCGTCGCCAATGTGAAGTCATGCTAGCCATGGAGGAGAAGCCATCCGCGGCCGATCCTGCGCCAGCCAACAGAATGGAGGCCCACTTTTTTTCCTGTCCACCAGTACTAGCATCTCAGCTTCCAAATTGTACTCCTTTTTGTGACTCGGATGTACAACATATTGTGGATAAGGATTCTGTTGTAAATAAAAACTATGTTTCCAAATTCAGTCATGTAGATATTCCTTTTCCTGGTGTAATGGAAAATACCAAAAAAGAAAGAAAAAGTGTGTTATTTGATCCTGGAGTTTTGGACATTCTGAATAACATGACTGTTGAGATTCCATCGATGAAGGCCATGGAGTACATGTTAGCTGTGAAGAAAGGTTTGAAAGAGGAATGTATAAGAAAGCATCACCCAGCCTGAAACAACATACATTGATAGGTTGTTAAGCACATTCTCACCATCGCCACAGTTGCAGCCATCAACAATCTTCCACAGAAGAAACAAGACAAAGGAGCGCCCCTAATCAGTTGCGAGATTTTCGATCAGGTCTTCGAGCGAACTCTACTTGACAATGACTCTTCCATCAACCTCCTGCCCTCATCATTACTGCAATAATTTGGGCTAGGTCCTCTCAAGCAAACACATATGATCCTTCAGTTCGTTGATCGATCCATCAAGCAACCTCGAGGTCTTTTGGAAGAAGTTGTGGTGAAGATGCAGGGGATGTAGTTCCCCATCTACTTTGTAGTCCTTCATATGGACTCTTCGACACCATTACTCCAGACTCCTATCATCTTAGGTCATTCGTTCCTGCGTACTTCTAAAGACATGGTTGATTATGGGTATGGCAAAATCACCTCTCGGGCAACAACAGAATTACCGTAGACATAATCAATGAGCCCAAAGTCGTAACTGATATGGGACATGCAGCTACATATTATGACTTCATTATAGAAATCAGAGATATACAACTCTCCTTGAACGATCCATGACACAGGAAATCCTCTCTCTAGAGGAGGACCTGGAAAGCAGAGTCGATGCAAGCTCCGAGGACATTTGGAAGACAGAATCAAACTTGTTGATGCTTCTTTTTGACTCCAGTGATTAACTCCAGCCCGAACACGGTGATCCCATCACTGATCCATTCGACACATTATCAGAATCTCAATAGAGCACTGAGGTTGGCAACCCTGCAAAACTCCAAACAGCGCATTCCACCACAAACACTGAGGTTGGTAACTAATAAGTTGGCTATATCAGATCCGGAACTCAAGCCACTTCCTGCAGGCTTGAATTATGCTTTCCTTGTGGGTGCAGACAACAAGTATCCGGTCATCATCAGTAGCAAGCTGACTTTGAAGCAAGAATCTTGACTTCTCGAGGTTCCAAAGAAAACTGCAAGGCACTTCGTTGGCATGTCTTAGATCTCTGTGGGATAAATCCTGTGCTATGTTCACATCATATTTACGTGGAAGAAGATGCCAAACCAACCTGTGAATTTCAAAGGAGACTGAATCCAACCATGAGGGACGTAGTCATGAAGGAAATAATGAAATGTGTGACGCAGGCTTTATTTACCCAATCTCCGACTCAAAATGGGTAAGCCCATTACACCTTGTTTCGAAAAAGTCAGGGCTCACTGTTGTTATAAATGACAGAGGAGAGGAGATAACAACTCGTGTACCGACATCCTGGCATGTATGTGTTGATTACCATCTTCTTAATGCAGCAATGAAGAAGGACCACTTTCCCTTTCCTTTCTTTGATCATGTTTTGGAAAGATTGGCTGGCGAGGAGTTATACTTTCTGGATGGGTACTCCAGGTACAACCAAGTAGAAATTGCCCCATAAGACCAAGAGAAGACAACCTTCACTTGCACGTTCGGCGCCTATGCCTTCAAGAGAATGTCCTTTTGATTGTGCAATGCACCTGTGACATTCCAGAGATGCATGCTTGCAGGATTTGCCAAGATGGTAGGCAGTTTTCTTGAGGTGTTTATAGACGACTTCTCTGTCTACAGTGACAGCTTCGATTCTTGTCTTCAGCACCTGGACAGAGTACTTCAGAAATGACGAGAAGTCAATCTTGTATTGTCATGGGAAAAGAGCCACTTCATTGTTACAGAAGGGATTATGCTGGGTCACGTCATCTCCAAACATGACATGGAAGTCGACCCGGCAAAGGTGGATGTGATTGCTAATCTGGTGCCACCTCTGATAGTGAAGAATGTGAGGTCATTCCTGGGGCATGTGGGATTCTACAGAAGGTAAATCCATGATTTCAGCCGCATTGCCCTACCTCTTAGAGAATTACTGTGCAAGGAGACTGTATTTAATGTTGATCAACAAGTTATCCTTCCATTCAATCAGCCAAAGGAGCTAATCACTCAAGCTCCAATCCTACAGCCGCCGGATTGGTCTCTTCATTTGAGATCATGACGGATGCGTCAGATTTTGCATTTGGGGTTGTGTTAGGACAGAGGAAAGATTATGTGCCCTATGTCATTTACTATTCCAACAAAACATTAGATGAATCTCAGAGAAATTATATTGTGACAAAGAATGAATTACTAGTTGTGGTGTTCGCCCTTGAGAAGTTCAGATCCTCTTTGCTTGTATCAAAAGTAACCATCTTCACCAACCACTCTGCTATCCAATACTTGCAGCAGAAGAAGGATGCCAAATCCAGACTAATTAGATGGATCCTTCTCCTCCAAGAATTTGATTTGGAAATCAATGACAAACCTGGAGTTCATAATGTGGTAGCAAACCACCTCTCCAGAATTGAGCAACAACAACCTCCTCTAAGCAGTATCACAGACACCTTTCCTGATGAATCAATTTTAGCCATGGATTCACTCCCTTGGTATGCCGACATTGTAAACTACCTCATATCCGGTGTGGTTCCACAAGACTGGATGAAAATAAAGAAGGACAAGTTCTTGTCCATTATTCATTTTTACCAATGGGAAGACCCACTTCTATTATGGGAAGGAGCGAATTGCATTTAGTGAAGGTGTATTCCTCAAGAGGAGCATCATAGTCTCCTCGAGCATTGTCACTCTCTCAAATCTAGTGGACATCACTCTGGAGACAGAATGGCAGCAAAAGTACTCCAGTGTGGCCTCTGATGGCCTACAATATTTAAGGATGCAGCAACCTTTGTCAAAAGATGTACTGAATGTCAAAGATTGAAAGGCACCCTCACAGCCAAAGATTCAATGCTCCTAAAGATTATTCAGATAGCAGACGTATTCGATGCTTGGGGGATCGATGTCATGGGACCTTTCCCCAACAATCAGGGATATGAGCACATCCTTCTTGCATTGATTATGTGAGTCGCTGGGTTGAAGCTATCCCCGCTTGAGCTGCAGACAACCATACCATTTGTCAGTTTCGGAAAGAGAACATCATTTCACGGTTCAGGATTCCGAAGATACTGATATCAGACGGGGGTAGTCACTTCATAAACAGAGAGGTCAAGAAGCTCATGAAGGAGTACGACATCGTGCACCGTATCACATCTCCTTACCATCCTCAGAGCAATGGCAAGATAGAGTTACAAATAGAGAAATCAAGATGATCCTTCAGAAGCTTGTGAAGCCGGACAGAAAGAACTGGTCCCAACTTTTGGACTCCATCCTATGGACATACAAAACTGCTTACAAGTCTCCCTTGGGCACGTTGCCCTACCTTCTTGTACACGGGAAACCATGCCATCTGCTCATGGAATTAATTCACAAATCTTTATGGGTTATTGATGAATCCACGATTCATCATCTCAATATCTTGATCTTAGCAAAATCTCCTAGTAAAATCCCTAATAAATGTCCATAAAATCAATAAATTAACAAAATGACTCTTGTAAATAAACACACTAATTATTGTATATTAGATTGTACAAAATAAAGTAACAATAAAAAGCTGCAAAATTAAAGGAGTTTTTCACCTGTAAGTAGCCCAAAACTTCATGTATTTTTAATAAATTCATTTCAACTTCTTTTTGGCTAATTATTTCTCTAACTTGTTCATAAAAATGTATATAAAAATATAAAAATATAAAATAAATTTTATGTCAAATAAATGCTCCTAGATCCGAAAGACAAAAAGTCGTAAAGTCCAACTTCCAGGCCAAATTTCCGCTCCGTATGAACTCCAAATTCACCAAACTCACTTTTAAAGTTCAAGTTAGAAAAATATCTATCCAGCAGAAGTGGTTTCATTAAAATTGGAGCTCATTTGCAAAAGTTGGGTTTTGGGACCTAGATGTACATTGTATATTATGTCTATATTCATACTTTCTTCATTTTTATTTTATCTTACTTAATTACTAAAAAATCCCAAAAAAATCATTGTTGTGTTGTATTTATTTCTAGTATTTTATTGTGATTTTTTGTTGTAAATATCTTTTATAAAAAATACAAAAAAATAAATTTAGAAAAGTAAAAAAATGTACATAGTGTTTGTCTTATTTTGTAAATTCTCCACTCTTTTTCTTCTCTTTATTTTATTTTCTCTTTTTAGTAGCCTACTTTTATTTTCTTTTATTTAATCACATTCTCTACACTAACTTCTCTTCTTTCATCAATCTCCATTCAACACCATTATTCATCTAATTTCCCATTCAACTCCACCACTAATTTAACCTCCCATTCTACTCCACTTCCATTCTAACCTCCATTCCTTCCATCTCTTTTTATACACCTCTCCATCCTCATTTTTTGCCTATCTGCCATTCTTATAGGAAAAAGGAGAGAGCTTGGAACGTGGTGTTGATGACAGTGGCTTATCATCTTCCTCAAGCGACGACATCCTTCAGGCGAGATCCGCGACGACCACCATGGCACGTCATGAGTTCCCCATCGAGATCGCATAGCCTCTCTGATTTTATTTCGTCAATCGGATCGAGGTGACGATAGGAGTACATCATGGCTGCTCCGCAAATCCAGCGAACATCAGGCAAGTATTCCTCCTCATTTCTCTTGTTATTTTATTTTATCTAATATTTTGTTTTCTTGTTTCTTGATCACCACCATTATTTTTATATCACCACACATCTTCATTATATCATTTCCATCACTATCACCTCATCATTTTTTACCACTGTTCATTTAGATTTTTTTTATATCCAACTTAAAAAAATTGACAAAAAAATAAATCAAAACAAAAAATTCAAAAAAACAAAAAAAATAATAACAGAGGGTGGAGCAGCAGCAGTGTCGCCGCCCCACCCCCTCCTCTACGGCAGTTCCAGCAGCCGGAGTCCGCAACCCACCAGTCGCCCGGCGTCGACCTCGACCGCCGGCACCCGCGCCCAGCACCGCCGGGCCCCGCCGCAGCCACCCGCGGTGGTTGGACCACTCTTTCGCCGCCCCCAGCTCCGAGCTCCCCCCGCGCCAACGCGCGGCAACCCCAGGCCACATGCCGCCCTTCTCCACCTATGCACACCGCGCGCGGCACCGTTGCCATCGACCCCCTTCTCACCGCCTTCGCGCGCTGCGCACAGGTGGCGCCGCCATCCCATCTCCCACCGCCTGCGAAGAAGATGAAGAAGGTCTATTTTCATTTTTTAATTTTTTATTATTTTGTAAAAATTGCACTTTTATCCTTTTATGTTTCTGTAATTACAAAACAGTCCATGTGCCTTTATTATGTTGTTTAAGTTCATTTATCTTTTGCACGGATGCCCATGTGTTTGACTATTAATTTGGACATACGTATTGCATCATTTTATTTAATGAAAAATATATTGATGTTTACAAACTATTCTCTACCTCGTAGATATTTATTTATATTTTTCTGATATTTGGGTAATTAAATAAATTGTCTAACTAAAATTCTACATATTTTACCCACTCTATGCTCTTAAATACATATCTGACACATAGTTGCTCTAAAAATTCCACAAAAATTAGACATGATGCCTTGATATGTGATTGAATTACTACCCAAATGTCATCCAAATCAGAGTTGTCCTGTACCTGAAATAAATTATAGAGTGATTTGGATATTTGATTTTAAATTAAATCCATATATATCCTTTTCACAAAATTTCAAGTCTCCTAGATTCCATATAAAAATACCTTTTTGAGATAATTTGCACTCTGATTAAATTTATAACGTGGATTTATTAAGAATTAATTACTCACAGTCACTCTGTTTTCACTAAACAAATTCATAAAAAAAATCATACTTTGTCAAAAAATTACAAAAATATTACTGCAGTGACCTTGCATCTTGTTTTCATTCCAATAAAATTTCATAATTTTTCTTACTGTTTGTGTGATAAATTGCAAAAACACCCATAAAAAGCAGGCATTTTTAATTGTTGCATTTTAACCCATAAAATTCTAAAAAAATGTATTGCATTCATCTTTGGATTACAATTTTAGGAAAAATACATTTAGGCTAAATTGGACTTATTTTCTATTCAATTTAATTTGGCCTTGTTGTGTGTTTTCTTAGTTTCTTAATTCACCTGCATTTTGCTTTTTAATTTATTTTTACATTGAAAAAAATAAAAAAACCATTTGGAAACCTAGACCTAAATTTTCAAATTAACCTGAAGTTGTTCCTTTGCCTCCCTGTGTTCGACCTCGGACATGCCAGGGATATAAATTAAAGTCAAGCCCTCTTCACGGAGATCTTGTCTCGGTTTTGAAGATTCGCTAAGTACACGTACTACAACGTGCCCAAATTAAAACGCGTATGTAGCGATCGATCAGATGGCACCGTTGGTTCAGAGACTCCCTACACCTCCACACCACCCACTGCTTGCATTACTACCACCGTGACAGCTTCTCGAGAGGACTCACAATCAGAAGTTGCCCTTGAGTCGGAGATGATCGTTACTGATTTCCATGATTATTTAGATGATCCAACTCATGAGCCAATCAATGCCAAGCCAACTGAGAACACTATGCCTTACCAGAGACGTGTGCTGACCCTACAGGAGTATTATAATGCATATGGTGACTCATCTGATGATGAACCTCTGGTCAGTACCTTACACACACCACATCCAAGACCTACACCAAAAGAGATAACTGGGACCAAATTGACCATTCTTGATAAATCGATTGCTCCATCATCTAGTCGGTCATCTAGTAAGAAGAAGAAGGGTATTGATTCCTTGAGGTGTTCCCCTGAACTCCTTAAGACGTATAAATCTCCTCTTCCTATTGATGCTTCAGGTTCTAGAAAACTGGCTAAGAAAGTTACCTTCGACTTGCCATAGAAGAAACTTTCTGAGGAATCCTCATCAGGTCCGGATGAGGTGATCTACAAGAGTGAGCTCAGTTCGGTTGTCCTGAAGCCATATTTGAGCAAGCAGCCGTGTGTCGACCCTTGCTGGACGTTCCCTACACCTCACTAATATCTTCTGAGGATGATCCTAACAGCGACACATATGTATACTACCCACCCCTTCGCTCCCGCAAGAAGGTCTGTCACAAACCTTCTTGATCCTTGTATATTCTCACTAATCCTTGTACATATTTTCCTTCCTTTATTCTCCTCCCCCTCCCCCCCATGATTCACATCACTCGCCCCAGTTTGGTATCATTTTCATTTTTTGGCTATACTTAGGATGACTAGATCCTAAGTATAGGGGGATGAGTGACCCGAGTTGCTCCATCTCTTCTTTTTATTTTCTTTTTGTATATTCTTTACCATCCTCATCAGTCCCCCATTCTTGTGTTCTTTCCAATACTTAGGCTGACTAAAGCCTAAGTATATGGCGGCCGATGCCCTTTATGTATCATCCACACTCTTATTTTCTTTTTCAGTTCTATTCTTTGCACCCACTTATACTTAGTACAAGCTATGGCTTTTTGTCACCTAGTGCCATGAGGACATAGCACATAAGTATAGGGGGGGGTTGTATATATTACATATATACTTTACCTATAGCTCGTACTTTAACTTGTTTATAATTAAAATAAGGGGTTATGGGTAAAATGTTGTAAATAAGAGGTAGAACAAAAAAACAACAAAAAAATTCTTACTTAAAAAAAATAATTTTCAAAAAAATCCTTTTGTGTCTCTTTTAAAAAAAACTTTTACAAAAAATTGTGTATCCTTTCTTATTTACCTTTCTTTTTCAAAAAAAAACTTTAAAAAATAAAAAACAAACAAACAAAAATTCTCTTTAAAAAAACTTCTTTCTTCTTTTCAAAAAAAAATTCTTCTTCTTTCTTCCTTTCCTTCCCTTTAAAAAAACACACAAAAAAACTAACTAATAAATTTGTTTAATCCCTGACACATTCACTTTCACACAAGACTAGCGATGTTCAAGAACACTTGGTTTATGATGTCTTTAGATGTTGAGTTAACCAGTCTTAGTCATTAGGGTCTTTGACTTAATTATTCAAATTTCTCTAGTTTGAAAGATTTGTGTGATATATTGCATACTTAGTATCAACCTTAAGAATATGATCAACACCTCATATACACGTCTGTAGTTATGATGAGATGAGTTGAAATTTCACTTGAGGAACTGGGATGAGGGATTTGAGTTTGGACCTGATTTGATGATACTCGAGAATGGGATAAAATCAATGAAGGCTTCATGAAACCTGAGTGTCAGCACATTTAGCCAGTATGAGAACATGGTTCTTGTACTATCTCTTGATATTTACCTATGTGCTAGGGTGTGAAAAAAATAAAAAAATTTGTTGATCAGTGTGCGCCAACTCTTGGTAAAAGCAGTGGAGCTAGCCAAAAATATTACAAAGCAATGAACTATTAAAGAAAAGCTCTCATTCCACAAAGTCAATTATCAAAAGAGCTTCCACCAAAGGCGAGCGCTCCCAACAATTTCAAAGTGTCCACGTGGACCACCGCTATTAGGACCAGTAGTCGGGCTTGCATCAAAAAAGGGCTCTGCATCGTAAGTGCTACAAGTCTGGGTGTAGAAGGTACGATAGGTACTCAAATAAGGCACACCCCGGTGTACTCCCAGGAAAACAAGTGCAGACGACTCCAACTTCTCTTGACGGACGCACTGATCAACACCAAAAAAATGCGTTGAGTAATAAGGCACTAGAGAGAATCCTTGTTCTAATGAGAGGGAGAGAAGAAATGACACAATCCTATGCCCTCCATCATCTGGCCTTCCATCTACACTTTTAAGTCTGACAACTAAAGAGACGGTGGATTGGATGCAAGAAATGATTTATTCCCTAGTGTTGAGGATTGGGTTCTTAGGAGAGTCTCTTGGACTGGAACCTTGGGTGACGTTGCGACTCTACTCTTGTAACTGCAGTCCACACTTACAGTCATATCCATTATATATATACATATATATATGTATATGTATATATATGTATACAAAGAGAGTCTGATGATTAGGAAAATTGGATACCTTTTGACTAGAGCTTGGTTCAGCTTAGAATTTTAGGATCTCTGAAATCGAGAGTTCTTGAACGGATCAAGTCTTGTATTGACATGCTCAGTCTAGGGTTATTCTAACTTATTCATTCTTTATTACTGGCAAAGTTTAAGTACAGGGGGTGATGATTCCACGATTCATCATCTCAATATCTTGATCTTAGCAAAATCCCCGAGTAAAATCCCTAATAAATGTCCATAAAATTAATAAATTAACAAAATGACTCTTGTAAATAAAACACAGTAATTATTGTATATTAGATTGTACAAAATAAATTAACAATAAAAAGCTGCAAAATTAAAGGAGTTTTTCACCTGTAAATAACCCAAAAATTCATGTATTTTTAATAAATTCATTTTAACTCCTTTTTGGCTAATTATTTCTCTAACATGTTCATAAAAATGTATATAAAAATACAAAAATATAAAATAAATTTTACGTTAAATAAATGCTCCTAGATCGCAAAGACAAAAAGCAGTAAAGTCCAACTGCAGGCCAAATTCTTGCTCCATATGAACTCCAAATACACCAAACTCACTTTTAAAGTTCAAGTTAGAAAATTATCTATCCAACGGAAGTAGTATCATTAAAATCGGAGCTCATTTGCAAAAGTTGGGTTTTGGAACCTAGATGTACATTATATGTTATATCTATATTCATTCTTTCTTCATTTTTAATTTATCTTTCTTAATTACTAAAAAATCCAAAAAAATCATTGTTGTGTTGTGTTTCGAGTATTCTATTGTAATTTTTATTGTTAATATCTTTTAATAAAAATACAATTAGAAAAGTAAAAAAATATACATAGTGTTTATCTTATTTTGTAAATTCCCCACTCTTTTTCTTCTCTTTATTATATTTTCTCTTTTTAGTAGCCTACTTTTATTTTCTTTTATTAATCACATTCTCTACACTAACTTCTCTTCTTTCATCAACCTCCATTCAACACCATTATTCATCTAACTTCCAATTCAACTCCACCACTAATTTAACCTCCCATTCTACTCCATTTCCATTCTAACCTCCATTCCTTCCATCTCTTTTTATACACCTCTCCATCCTCATTTTTTTATCTATCCACCATTCATAAAGAAAAAAGAGAGAGCTTGGAACGTGGTGTCGGTGACAGTGGCTTATCTTCTTCTTCAAGCGACGACCTCCTTCAGGCGGGATCCACAACGACCACCATTGCCGCGTCACGAGTTCCCCATCGAGCTTGCATAGCCTCTCCGATTTTATTTCGCCAACCAGATCGAGGTGATGACAGGAGTCCAGCATAGCTGCTCCGCAAATCCGGTGAACATCAGGTAAGTATTCCTCTTCATATCTCCTGTTATTTAATTTTTACTAATATTTTGTTTTCTTGTTTCTTGATCACCACCATTATTTTTATATCACCACCACATATTCATCATATCATTTCCATCACTATCACCTCATCATTTTTCTACCACTGTTCATATACAGTTTTTTTATATCCTACTTAAAAAAGTTGACAAAAATATATAAATCAAAACAAAAAAAAATTAAAAAAAACAAAAAAATAATAACATAGGGTGGAGCAGCAGCAGCGCCGCCACCCCAACCCCCTCCTCCACGGCAGTTCCAGCCGCCAGCGCCTGCAACCAACAAGCCGCCCGGCATCAACTTCGGCTGCCGGTGCCCGCACCCAGCACTGTCGAGCCCCGCTGTAGCCACCCGCGGTGGATTGCCCTCTCTTCCACCGCCCCCAACTCCGAGCTCCCCCGCGCCCACGCACGGCAACCCCAGGGCGTGCACCGCCCTTCTCTGCGTGTGTGCACCGCGCGTAGCACCACCGCCGTCGACCCCCTCCTCACCGCCTTCGCGCGCTGCGTGCGGGCGGCGCCGCCCTCCCATCTCCCACCGCCTACGAAGAAGACGAAGAAGGTCTATTTTCAATTTTATTTTTTTTATTTTGTTAAAATTACACTTTTATCTTTTTATGTTTCTGTAATTACAAAACAGTCCATGTGCCTTTGTTATATTGTTTAAGTTCATTCATCTTTTGCACAAATACCCCTGTGTTTGACTCTTAATTTGGACACATGTATTGCATCATTTTATTCAATGAAAAATGTCTTGATGTTGAGCAACTAGTACTCTACCTCGTGGATATTTATTTATATTTTTCTAATATTTGGGTAATTAACTAAAATTATCTAACTAAAATTCTGCATATTTTACCCATTATGTGCTCTTAAATACATATCTGACACATAGTTGCTCTAAACATTCCACAAAAATTAGACATGATGCCTTGATATGTGATTGAATTACTACTCATATGTCATCCAAAATAGAATTGTCATGTGCCTGAAATAAATTATAGATTGATTTGAATATTTGATTTTTAATTAAATCCACATACATCCTTTTCATGAAATTTCGTCTCCTAGATTCCATATAAAATACCTTTTTGAGATAATTTGCACTCTGATTAATTTTATAACGTGGATTTAATAAGAATTAATTACTCACAATAACTCTATTTTCCCTAAAGAATTCATAAAAATTCATATTTTGTCAAAAAATTATAAAAATATTACTGTAGTGTCCTTGCATCATGTTTTCTTTCTAGTAAAATTTTCATGATTTTTGCTTACTTTTTCTGTGAAAAATTACAAAAACACCCATAAAAGCGTGCATTTTTAATTATTGCATTTTAACCCATAAAATTCTAAAAAAATGTATTGCATTCATCTATGGATTATGATTTTAGGAAAAATACATTTAGGCTAAATTGGACTTATTTTCTATTCAAATTAATTTGTCCTTGTTGTGTGTTTTCTTAGTTTCTTAATTCACCTACATTTTACATTTTCATTTATTTTTGCATTGAAAAAAAATAAAAAAAAATACCATTTGGAAATCTAGACCTAAATTTTCAAATTAACCTGAAGTTGTTCCTTTGCCTCCCTGTGTTCAACCCCGGACTTGCTCGGGATATAAATTAAAGTCGAGCCCTCTTTACGGAGATCTTGTCTCGGTTCTGAACGATTCGCTAAGTACACGTACTACTACGTGCCCAAATTAAAACACGTATGTAGCGATCGATCAGTTATCAACATTTGCCATATGGACTCACAAATAAGTGGTCAGAAAAGAAAAGTTGATCTAAACATGCTCCTTGAATATTGAGACTATGCATATGATAACACATTGATGTATAAGGAAATGATGAAACAATGGCACGACCGACACATAATATGTAAGACCTTCAAAGCTGGACAAAAAGTGTGGTTATTCGATGCAAAGTTGAAGATCATCCCGAGTAAATTAAAAAGCAAATGGACAGGGCTTTTTCAAATTTGAGAAGTGTGTGACAATGGTAGCATTGCCATATCAGAATTGTCTCCTAACACACAACCATTTGTCATCAACGGTCAACTCCTGAAGCCTTACCTGGAGCATGACACTTTCTTGGCCGTCGTCGACTCTATCCAAATACTGTGCTTTGATGACACATCCACAATAGTAGCTGCATCAAAAGATTCAAATAATGCAACTCATAAACATTCCCTTTAAGTCTTTTTATCTTTTCTTCTTTTCTTCTTTTCATTTCCACCTTCCCTCTAATAAAAAAATAATAAAAATAATAAAAAAATGCTTTTGTGTATCACCCTTTTTGCCAATCTGTTATACTTAGAACGTACTTTATCCTAAGTATAGGGGGTGCGCACTCCGTGTAGTTTCATTCTTTGATCCTCTCCCCTATATCTACTTCTTCTCTATACTCAGGGATATCTTACCCTAAGTATATGAGGAGATAGCTTGAGTATGATCCATTCATTCTCACCCTTGACCCTCCCTGATTTGAATACAGTCTGTTATACTTAGGATTACTTGATCCTAAGTATGGGGGGACAGTCGACTTCTCATTCAGTTCTTCCTCCATTCGTTATTCTTAGGTTGTTTTATACTCAGCCCGAGTTATGTCTTCTCTTTTTCTCTTCCATTTATGTGGGCATATCTCAGGCTAAGTATAGGGGGTCGTATATACTATGTATATACTTTAGCAATAAATTGTACTTTCGTATTTTTGAAATAATACTCATGGCTAAAATTATTCATCGAAATCTCCTAACAAAAATAAGCTTATACCTCCTCAAGCCCTTTTTGTACAAATTGATAATAAATCAGGTAAAAATACTTTTGCAAATTATTTGAAAAATCGTTTGAAAATCCTTTTTAAAAATCATTTGAAAAACAATTTGGAATATATTTTGTAAAAAGTGTTCAACCTTTATCAAAACATTTTGTTTGCAAAATTTTATTTTCATTGCATGAAATAAAAATGTTTGAAAAATGATTTGCAAATGGTTTAAAAAATGGTTGCAACTTTTTTTTGAAAAATCTATATATACTGTTTGAAAAATCTTTGCAAAATGATTTTCAAATGAGTGTAAATGTTTGTAAAAACTATTTTGGACTACAGTTTTCAAAACTTTTGTAAAATGATTTTCAAAATAAGTTTGAGTATACACACCATATTAAATTATATACCCATATGTCTATAAATGTGGTCATTTACCCCCTGTAAATTCTTTAAACTGAAATCGTGTAAATATATATTGCAACCCTATGTAAATATTTGTACGAATTCTCTTAGCCAAATTCCTTTTGTTTTCAAAAATCACAAATTGCAAAACTAAAAATACCAAAAACATTTTTGTTGAACATTAATTAACAAAATGCATTTTTATTCCTAAAATTCTTTTTGGTATATATTGATTAAAAAATAAGGTTAAAAGTATTTTTGCAAAATGATTTAAAAAATGGTGCAATCCATTTGAAAAACTTTTTGCGAAATGTTTTCAACCTTTGTAAAAATATTTTGATTAATAATAAATCTTTTCTTTGGTTGAAATAAAAGGATTTGAAAACCTATTTGCAAATGATTTTGAAAATAGTTGTAAAAATACTTTGAAAAATCTATATATATATATATACTATTTGAAAAATCTTTGTAAAATGGATTTTAAATGTTTGTCAATAGTTGCAAAAACAATTTTGTACTATAGTTTGGAAAAATATTTGTAAATAAATTTGAGGAATAAATTCATCTTTAAATAAAGATAAACAAATATAAATAAAATTCTTTACCACTTATATATATGTATAACATTTTAAACCCTATTAATATATAAAAAGAAGCACGCCCATGTAAATAGTTGTGCATATTTTTGTGTGCAAAAATTCTTTATATTTTCAAAATCTTTTTGAAAATTGCATCCTTCTTTTCATCATTGTACATAGCATTTGCATAGCATTCATATTCTTTTTGAATTGAGATTAATGATTGAACTAGTCCCATAAGGTCGAATATTGGAGCTTGGTTGGACCTTACGACACGTAACTGCGCAGGGACCTTTTGGGAACTAGATTTAAGGTACTTTAGGTCTATTAATTCTTTGAGACTGGGGGTTGGGTTCAAGTCACCTTAATTGACTAACTAGAACTTTTCGAGACACATGCATGACTCTTGTTGGTCGTGACCTAACTTAGACACTTGCACCTTTCACTTGGCTCAAGTTGGAGTGGTGAGGGGAAGGGATTTTCCGATTTGAGACGCACACGAGTGGAAACATTTGTCCTCGTCTAGGGAGGGAAGTGCACCCAAACCGATCCAGTTGCCATGAGGTCTAAATATAAGAGAGTGTGGGTTGCAATAATGCTTCAAAAGAGGGATAGTCTTCTGGCTCAAGAGGAAAAACTCCTCATGTAAATGCTGCTGTAAATATATGTGAAAAAAAATCCAAAAAAAGTGGATAGGCTTGATTGAAAATAAAATGTCTACCGGAGTATGTGTATATGTTGTATAGAAAATAAGCAAGCTTGAGCATAAAAGTTATACCATGTGATCCTGCAGCTTGATGACTTGACTACACTGGTCATGCATCTTGGGATAGGTGGCTACACTGGCTACGGTCCATTCTTCTCTTCACCCCCTCCTCTTGAGTTGGATGCCACTTAAACTTAAAAGGGAATACTTCTCTCCTCGAGGAAAGAGCCACCAGATTGGGGGAATCATTGGGTTGTCATGCTGATGAAGTCAGTCCCTTTGTCATTTCAGTTGAGGAGAGCCACTATCACTTACACTGTACAAGTCAGCTTCATAGTCATAAGGGTTTGCGTATGATGTAAGCTAGTTCTGACCTGGCTATTGAGGTGGTTTGTACCGAGTCCTGTGACTCTCTAAGGTTGTTGTGTTTTAAATTTGGTTCTCAACCAGGTTCCACACACATTCTCACATCGAGGTCTAACCTGAGCTCCAAACTTTGATTTTGTAAAGACAAGTTTAATGAATAAAATCAATTCTATTTATTCTTTCTTTTTCTTTATTTCTTTGACTCTTTTTATACTTATTGCTAGGGACTAGCAAAGGCAAGTACAGGGGGCTGATGAAACTCCATTTTATCACCTTTATTCAATCATTTTTGCCTTAAAACCCTAGAAAATGCATGTAAATAGCATTAATTTGTACAAAATAGCACTCCTTATTTATTGCATTTATTGTGTAAATAATGTGGTTTTTAATGCCACAATTATAGAATAAAGAGAAGAAAAGAAAAATAATAAAATATCGAAGATATTTTATGACCCTAAACCCCGAGACCAAGACAAGAATTGATTTGGTCAACAAGGAATAAAGTAAAGGGAGATAAGGGCCAAAAATAGAATAAAAACCCAATTCTTTTATTCATTATTTATTCATTTTTGACACCTATTTTTTTATTTATTATATAAATGAAGAAAATTTGTACAAGAGATTGTATATAATGATGTAAAAATATAAAATTGAGTTTGTACAAAAATAATACACAATGTACATTTTATACGCAAAATAAAAAGCTAAAATCCCAACTTCACGGACCCATATCTTTCAAATAAAAATGCAAATGTATGAAAATCACCTCTAATTGTATATAACTTTTCATATGCTATTTAACGGAGGTGGTTTCATATTTTTTATTTCTACAGTGTCAAAGTTAGATTTTGGACCCTCAATGTACATTATACATGATTAAAATACTCAATTTATTCATCCTTCATTATTTTTACAAATTCAAATTTTTATAATTTTATAATTATTATCTATAGCCTATATACATATTAAAACGAAAATAAAACCAAAAACAAAAAACAAAATAAGTCTATAAGTATATGGGCAAAATACCTATAGTTATACCTGTACATAAATAAAGGGGAATCCTATTCTTTTATTTTTTATTCATTTATATATTTTTAATATTGTTAATATTTTTTTATATTATATTCAAAATACAAAAATAAAATAAAATAAAATAAAAGAAGATGAATTAAATAAATAAAATTTATATAAAAACATAGATAAAACACCTATAAGTATACCTATAAAAATTACATATACTTTTTTATTTAAGTATACAAATTATATCATAAAAATAAAATTAAAATATACCAAAAAATAAGCTATAAATATATAAAATAAAATAATAAAATAATAAAATAAAATATACAAAATAAAAATAAAATATACAAAATATAGGCAAATATACCTATAGATACACCATTAAAAATTAACTACTAACAAATAAATTTGAAAAAATAAATAAAAATCATAATAAAATACTAAATAAAATAATATGCAATTTTTTATTTTATACACAAAAATTAATAAAATCAAATTCTATTTTAAATAATTATTTTCTAATAAAACAACTTGTTTTGTCATTTAGCGGGCATGCGTGGACCTATCAGCGTCCGGCGTTCGTTGACTCTGTGTCAACTCTCCCTCCAGCTTGTTGATTTGATGCAGTTGTCTTTCCCGCACCTTCCCCCTTATTTCACGAGCGTCTCTTCCATCCATCGCTTCGATTCCTTAACATGAAATGGTCATTGATCATTGTAAATAAACGCCGAGCTTTCAAACCCCTTGTACATACGCTCGCTCCATTGATTTTAGCCGGTCAAATAAGCGTGCATGTTTGCTCTATAAATAAAACCTTCATTCTCCATTGATTATTTGGTTACCATTTGGAGTCTAGTAGCCCTAGACTTTAGCCTAGTAGTGACCCGCATGACAGGAGGTGTCTCCTCGTGGTTGGGCCAAGCTCTAGGAGGACGGGGTGCACCCACGACCACCAACTCTAGCGACCTTGCTCCCTGGACAAACCCAGGTATAAGAGCTGCTCTTTTATCATTCCTTTTCATCGCATTTAGTTGTAGATTTAGTTTCTTGTTCCATGTTTAGGTTCTAGCTAGCTAAATTAGGGTAATCAGTTAATCGCGTAGTTCGCCATAGCTGAACTCCATCGAGCCTCTTTGTACATGATCATCTGCTCCCTGATGCTCAGATCACCCTCACTTCATTCCCTTATGCCTTATGAACTTCCCGCACCTTTTATTCACCCAGATCGACCCTGATCTGGAGATCGGGTGTCCATCGCTGACACCCTCGTCGGAGACCTCCGCTTCGACCCACCTTCGCTCCTCGCCATTTAATAAAGTCCCCCAGACCTTCCTTCTATGGTTTTGAGTTTGTTGTGCAGGTTTGGGGAGCATAAGGACCCTTGCGAGGGTTTATTTTACTGACAAGAGGTACATGGTTGTCTCGAGCTTTCCCGACCTCGCTGGAGCGCTCCGACGAGCCTCAGGTCCCCTTGAGCCCTCTAGTCGATAGACGAAGGCCGCGTGAACCTTTTTGAGCTGATTTCAGTGAAGGATATGATCAGAAGCACGCGCGCCACCCGATTGAAGCTTGAAGATGGGGGTGTTCTTCCCTGTTCTTCGAGGCTTCGTTCCTGCCGTCCGATCTCCTTCGACGTCCAAATTACGCCACATTCGTTGGATGCAGAACCTTAGAGCTATCAGATCTCTCCCGAAGATCTAATCTCATCTGTCCATCAGCGAAACATCATAGCACGACGAGGATACGATACGTGTCAAGTGAGATCTAATCCGTCGTCCGATCGCGCGCAATAAATGGGTAAATTTCACCTTTTACCTAGCAATTTTGTATATTTACATATTAGTCCTTTAAAATAAATTGGAACTTGTAAATAAAATCTAAAGTTTGTAATGAGGACCATGTACTTTCTGTAATTACATATGGGTCTATTCCACATCACCTTACATGTTGTCCCACGTGAGGTGGTGAAATTGCATGTTAACCCTTGGCAGATTTTGTAATTGGAAAATAATCTTTAAAAATTAAATAAATGTTGTTTTATGTTGGCAAATTTGCATCTGAGCCCCTAGAGTTTATTTTTATTGCAAAAATGCCCTTGTTAGAACAATTGTTTTTATGCTTTTCTTCTATTTATTAAATAAAGCTAACATGATCCGAAAAATACACAAAAATAGGATTAAAAGCTTCATGTCATATAATTTCATTCCACGTGTTCACTTTGCATTTTTGGGCATTTTAATCATTTATTAAAAAATGAAAAGGAGCCTATCTATTCCTTGTTTAACTTAGAAAATACTAAAAAAATATAAAAGCATGTCTAAAAGTTCCAAAAAAAATTATGTACAATATATTTTGTCCTATTTTCATTAAAAACCAAAAATCACTAAAATGGATAAACAAAAACCTTAAAAATCAAAAAACTCCAAATTCTTTAATAAAAATCTAAAAAAATTCTTTAAAAATCCAAAAATAGGTTTTTTCTATTTTATAATTTCCTTTATATAAATATTTATATGTTAAAAATGATTTGGATAATTTTGGGACTTATTTACTATTTTTAATATTCAAATCAAATTCAAAATATTAATTAATACCTTATTTGGGGTATTTTTTAAATTTAAAAATACATGAAAATGAATAAAAATTCCAGAAGAATTATAAAAACATTAAAATATATATATAATCCAAACAAAATTGATTATGTATTTTATCTATATTTATTAGTGTTTATATATAGCATACTCTACATTGTATATATAAAGCCTTATATATGCTATATATATAAAGAACAAAAATATATAAAAATATAAAAACAAAAATATAAAAACAAAAAATTAAAAATCAAATACAAAAATATAAAACATAAAATAAAAAAATATAATATAAAAAATCCACCAAAAAGATATATGTATATGCGTGATAAATCTCATGGTTGTAAATAAATAACCATAGGCTACATGTTTTGCTCTCTGTGGTTCGACCTCTACATGCTTACTAGCTATGCATTTTATTGCAGAGATAATAAATTTTAATTCTGCATTCTTGTTGTTCATTTATTTATCCATATTGTGGGTTAATTACTGACTAATCAGGATTTTGTTTGGGGTCGCTCGACACGATCAGCCTTGTGGATTGACAAGACCTCTTCCAAAACTGATGGTTATCAGGTATCTACAGTTAACACCTTTTAGATCACTATCTATAAAGTCTTAATTTCTTGAAGATAAGACTTTGAGATCACTATCTCTAAGTACTGCCATCTTGGAAGATATTTTTATTTTTGCAAGCAGGTGTTTTATTTCCATAGTAGGACTAGTAACAATTTACTACTCCCACTGCATGGCAGACATCTGGATTTTGTACATATCTAACATACACTGAGTTTCCAAAAGTTGACACACTAGGGCATATAGCTTTGGTATTCACATCCTTAACTCTTTGAGGTGTTATCCCTTTAGATAGTTCAGTACCATATCTTAAGGAAAAGAAGCCTTTCTTGGAATTTTCCAGAAAATGGAAAATGTCCAAGGCGTACACTAATATAGTGGTCCCAATACCCTCTTCTCTTTGCTTCTAAACAACTTCAGAACTAAGATCTAAGAGATATCCTTGAGATCATATCTCAAGATATGGAATAGTCAGTCTTTAAAACACTTATTATTATCCTTATATCATTCCAAATGATTAGGATATCATCTACATTTAGCATGATGAACACAATGGTACTCCCACTAAGCTTCACATGGTTCATCGATATTCTATCTGAAATCATAACCTTTATAATTTCATTAAATCTTATGTTCCAACTACAAGAAGCTTATTCGAGTCCATAGATGGAGTTATTAAGCTTGCACACCTTGCTTTACACAACCATGAAGGCCTGGAACCATAAAGCCCTAGAGCTACTTCATGTGTATATCCTCAAAGAGGTATTCATAGAGGAATGCAATATTGACTTCCATCTTGAAGATGTCGTAGTCAAGTTGTGTAGCTATAGTTAGCAATAATCTGATGAGTTTAAGCACGATCACTAGAAAGCGGGTCTCATTGCAAGTGATGTATGCTTTCTGTGTGTAGCTCATGGCTACGAATTGGCTTTGAATGTATGTACCTTCTCATCAGGTTCCCTCTTGTTCTTGAAGATCCATTTACACCTAATAGGTTTTACCCTTATAGTTGGATCCTCAAGGGTCCATTATACAACACTTGTATTTAGACTTTATTTCTAACATCTATCTTTCCATGTTAAGATCCTCATAAGCTTCATCATATGAAGTCAGATCATTGTCAAACTTAACTGACACATGGAATCGATCTTCAAATTCATTCGAAGAGGTATGAGTGTTTCATCTTTAATTATCCTTTTAGTTTCTTATTTCAGGAGCCTCATTATCTTCTCAAGACTAATTGAGTTACTTCACTTCATTTTCATATTGATTCTCAAGAGAATCATCTTATCCTTAGACATGAAATCTTTTAAGAATCTCAAGGTCATAAAGTAGGTATCTAATACTGCCATTTATTTTCCTAATGAAACAACACTTTCTGGTGATAGATTCCAGCTTACTTGCATGCAACCTAATTAAGGATATATATTGTAGTCTCTACTACATATATACTTGGAAACTAAGAGGTAATTATGCTAAGATTCATCATTGATCAAATCGTCACACATGATCCAATTGTATATCCCTACAAATCTATTGAGTTAAGGTACATTAGGAGGATTGAGATAGGAATGATATTCCTTTCTCCATAAGCTATTCCTTGAATTCATATAATAGGTACAAACTACCTTGATTAGATCAAATTCATTTCATCTTCCTTCAAACTTTGGTTCTAAACCAAAATTGTGAAATCTTTTAAAATTTCAAAGGTTTCTAAGGTGAAGGGAAGAAATCTCATATCACAAAATAATCATCGAATGATATAACATATCATCAATGTTTATTATGATATAGATGATCAACATACATCAATATGTATGAGATCTTGAATACCTAGGCATCTACCACCATTCCCAAAGAAGGATGTATTTGACATTTATCTTTTCAATACAATATTCATAAGTATGTAAGATTTGAAATTTCAGACAATCTAAAGTTTCATCTCTTACTAGTCTATTGATCTCATCAATAGACAAATGTCCAAGGCTTGATGCCAGATCATTGTCAAACGATCTTCATCCTGCTATTGATCTTTAAAGGTTTAATTTTAAGTATTATAAATGCTATGAACCATTCATTAATTTTTAATTTAGTAGAGTCCGCCAAATGCCAGAATACTATATGAAATATATCCATCATAACTATTTATGACAAGTCTATTCCAGAATTCATGTTTATTTCAAACATTTAGAAATAAACAATGAGGGTATTCTAATATCTGGGTCATAGACACATTCTCTAAGACTAAAGTCCCTCCCACTAAAATTATGAAATCTATCTATCCAATAGAGATTTTGCAACAATTGCATCAATATCTTTGCAGATGACTATTAAACCTTATGATCAAATTTCCAATCTTCTAAAACATATGCAACCAAGTGCAAATATCATTAGAAAAATGACATACAATTGTTAGACTTTGATCTTATCAAATAAGAAAGTCAATTTCAATGATTAAATGTAGATTATTCCGATGCACTATCTGAGTCCTTCTCTAAGGATCCTAGATAGTCTAGATAGTCACACTATCAGTACATCGGCTTATAGTAGTATTGGCATTCATCCAACTCTTTGGATGTCTTATGTGTGGAAACCATAGAAGTACAGTCAACTCTTTGACTTTCCTTCTAACTTAGGTCTAACCCATGCTTCCTTTGCACGGTAACAACCATTTCTTAAAGAAAAGATCTCTTATGTTGAATTCAAAAGATTTCAATATAAGAGTATTTCAACATTTATGCATGCATCATTTAATTCATACAATATGAATATTATGAAGCTTCATGAATGACTAGAGTGTAGATAGTAGAATGATAACACTCATCGCATCTGCATCCATCGAAACTCTAAAAGACTTCGGTTCAAGTAGGTACTCAAAACATTTTGAATACATCATCTGTTATAAAGCCACCATTCAACATGATGCAGTGAACCATGTCATTCATGATTAAATGTCGAGAGCACTTATCTATGTCATAACATCTTCTTCGGATTTTATAAGGATTATTTGACCATTACGATCATCATCGACACGTCACTTCCAAAGTACATTTGATGAGATATCAAGACTATAGAGACACACAAACCCTAGATGGTTGGCCTATTGTCTATTTAACTGTCATTCCTCATTATCATGAGGAAACTTACACATTGCAACCACATACATTAGGTGTCCAACTGCAAGCACAATATCTTGATCATCGATCCAATCCATGATGTTTTACGTGTTATTATTGAGTATAGTATTGAGTGGGTTTAATGAAGGATTATCTGAAAAAGAAGTTTGCATAAATATATATATATATATATACACATACATATTTTACTTTGATTTAGGAATTTTTGTATCAAAGTTGTCTTGCCTTGTCAAAACTGAAAGTCCATTCACTTAATCACTTTCAATGTAAGAGATATACTTACCATTATATCTCAAGCAACATCTGGGATCTCCTTTCTTATCTTTGTTACATACCAATAATATGAAAACCTGTAACTCAGATAAAAAAAAGAAGGAACACATTCTGCCTTGCAAGTCCAACTTGCATTCTCAATTCGGTCATTAGCACCCGGGCCCTCCACCCCTAAGGTGATGTTGACCCAGCATTAATTCAACCAACCGTGAATAGGATTAGAACTCTCTATGCGCAATCCAGCATAGCCCCGATAATATGAGGACCTGATATTGGGGTCACTAGGCATATGACCTTACTCTTTCGAGAACCAAAGAGCCCGATCCAGATGACCTTTTATGTAAGAGTTGTCACTTCAGACAGGTGTCTCCTACATACAATCCCTGGCGACGAAACCCTTCGCCTTGACGGGAGACCATGGATGTCACTTATGTGATCCTCCATATCATTTTCAAATTCTAATTAATCATTATGAATCATATTCATTACGATTAATCTTCCAAGGGAATTACAACTATATTCATAATAGGATATTTTAATTTTAATTGGATCTAATTCATTTAATCATATTAAATCAATTATTAATCGAATCAATCAACCAACAAACTTGATTATTACTTGAATGATGGTATTATCTAAAAAATACGTATTATTCAAATTTTAGTAATTAAAAAAATACATCATGATCCCTTCAAATATTATCCCTTACTCGTTATCATGGCAGTACCAACGGGAGTGGGACAAACCGTTCACGGAGCAACCTCCTACCCCAACGCTCCCTGACTAGACTCCATATCCGCCTCATGTCAGGATAATGCCAATTGATCACTTTGTACTCGAGATGATAATCGACCTTTCAACCGAAGTTATACCATAAAATAATAATTAAAACACTTTTGATTAATATTATAAGGAGATTTTCTAAACAAATACCCAATCTTATTCACGCATCAATGTTTGTTGGAAGGTTCATGCAACTAATTGGGATCTAGATCATAACTAATCAGATATTGGTTATGGTCAATGTCATTTGAGGAAATAATCATCATCTTTAAATATTTCACAAATATTCATCAATAATTATCTCATGAAATTAACCACTAATTTTCATAAATTTAATTGAATGACAATCACAATATTCATGATCAAGTATGTAATTTCTAGTAGTGACCCCTACTTACTAAAATTAGCATATCTAAATCAATTTAAATCCAAATAAAACAAAATAAGTTTTTATAGTATGCTAATTTAATTTACAATAGAACCCAAACATTACCCATTTCTAGGCATTTTAAAACCGTAATTAACTCCTTAGATACGCCAAGATTCCCCATCCTCGGAACTGTGGATACAAGTTCATTAAAAAGATCATAACGTGAGCCATCGGATTCCGAATCACACAAACTCAAATCCCAAAATTTCAATATTTAATGGGTATCATTATCCTAGTGATAATCACGTTTTTAAGCACTTTAAACTTGGCGAAAAATGCACAAATTAGTGTTGCAAGAATGAAATGCGATGAAACATCACACAATCAAAAAATGCCCAAGTCATCTTAGGTTTATGGATCACATCCAAAACCTTCCACCTATGGCTCTGATACCACTTGAAGGATATGGAAAGATCCTTAAGTTCATCACGGAAGCATGAGGATTGCATCGTATGCAATCGGGAGCGACTAGTCAGACTAGTGATCGAGGCAGCGGAATTTTAAAAAAAAATTCAAAGATGAAACCACATGATCCAAGAACACTTCTCGGATCGTTTCATCTAAAACACAAACAAGTATTAGGTTTAACTCTTGAAGATTGGTTGCGATCGAGTCTCTAAATGAAGAGACCTCATGTCTCAAGTTCGATCTAATGAAGGAGACACTCCATGGTGGATAGTGACAATGAGAGAGGGAGAGAGACTTAGTGTGAAGAGAAAGAGGGAGAGAGCAATTATTTGATGTCACTTATATAGCAAGGGGTGCCTCTTCTTATATAGTATTTTGAGATCCATGGATCTCAATCCATGGACAACACAAAACCAATGGATGAGATTTATTTGTGTTTCTTTCAATGGCCATTATTTTGTTGTAAAAACACAACAACATTTAATTTGATTAATATAAATATATATTGAATAATCAATATAAATTAATTTCAAATCAAATCAATTATCTTAGATATAATTGGAAGGAGATAATCATCAACCAATTAAGGGGGGCGACCACCCAATCCCGTTGGTACTTGGTGGTTGTCCACCAACTTTGGTAGATGGAAATCTTTTCCAATGAGATTACATTATCTCATTCCAACATTATCTCACAATAATAATTCTCAATTATCTTGAGAGCATTGCAATAATGCTATTGGAAATTTGTGAATCACATTCACAACACAAAATAAAATATAAATTACATTTTCAATTAATTATCCAATGTGAATCCAATTCACATCAATAATTAATCAACAAATATAAATTACTATAGGATGTCTCTGATACATTATAAATCACATTTATAATATATATGATTAATATGGATAGTGCTATCCACATTATTCATATCCATGATAATTAAAGCACATTTAATTATCTTGGATCTCTATTCTCATGTGCCCAAATAACATGAAACACATTCACATTATTCACATCTTTGATAATTAAATCGCATTTAATTATCTTACATAACTCTCCTTATATGGCCAAATAATATAAATAAAATTCATATTATTTATGATAACTAAATCACATTTAATTATCAATATTCAATGCTTAGATACATAACATCAACAATGGAATTATTCTTGAACCCTTTCAAGAACAATGTGCTTTCTCTGCGGATACTTGGAGATAAGGACCGTGCAATTGTATTGTTCCACATATAGTGACATGGATATTGAGATCACATCTCAAATCCATATCATGCGGACCTCTCATAGATGCTTGATTAAATCAAGACTGCAAATCTAATCTTCTAATTACCTCTGAATCTCTATTCCTATGCAGAGGACCTGCATCAAGACGTCGGTTAGATATCGGCCTTTAGAGAAAGGATTTCCATCTCCTTCTCATGCTAGAGATCATATCTTAATAATCATTTGATGGTGCTAGATGAGTCCTAAATATAACTCTTTAGATATTCACCCAAGCACCAACCTCTATGATTCTACAATTGAATCAACAATTGTTTGATTATTAAGATGGCCATGGTACATAACCCTAAATACTAAGGGGCCTAGTAAGCAAATTTGTTATTCTTCATTTCAGTTCATCGAATGACATTTGCAATAACATTTATTGCATTATGGCTCGTAGTGGGCTCGTATGTCCAACAAACGAGAGTAGGATGAATAAATCATAGGTTATGGAGCTCCAATCGAACAGATTGGAGCTGGGAGATGGACGATACGATTACGCTAAACCTCAAATCAAATGATGATATTAAAAACGAAATGAAAATCAAAATTACTTTAAACCGACCTACGATTGAAATGATGGAGTTATTGCCTCAATTTGATGCGGCAATCGAAGAGGCATGATGCGGCGGTGAAGCTCCAACCATGTGTTGAATCTTGCAAATCAACCACTCTCACGCACTCCCAGTCGTGGGAGAAGCTTGCTTTCACCTAACCTCTACTCTAGGAACCGGCTTCGGGCGCAAAAGTGGTGGAAAATGGATCAGCCAAAGAAGGTTGATATCTGGAAATATAAAAAGGCTGGAGTTCTGGTGAGGTTTGAGATTCAAAAATTGAGCAAGCTGAGGCATGAGAGGTGGAGATTATTGCTAGGCAATGCCAAGTCTATATAGGGATAAATAATTGGAGAAGAATGTGGAGGGCATTAATGATCAGAGTCTACGAGAGAATGAGGAGAAATCAGGCCAGTGAGAAAAATGTGTGGGGGAAGGCAAGGATTGGGGAGTTGACCCGAGTCAACGGACCCAAGCTCCACCAATCAGTGTGTGTGGAGAATAAGATAAGAAACATTACATGACAAAAAGGGTAAAAATGAGAAATAAATGAAGACAAAATAAAGAACGAATTAAAACAAAAAAGTTTTGAAAATAAAAAATGTTAATACATAAATTATATTACTTATGGTGATTTCTAATGAATTAAAAAGTTATATAAACATAGGTAAAAATAAATGAGACGTGCTATTTATAGGTATATATACCTATATATACATCACCTGAATTTTTAATATATTATTTTTACTAATTTACATATAATTCAATAATTTATTATTTTACAACATTTTACAAGGATTTAAAGAGTAATTTTATTTTAATTTTACAACATAATTTTTTAGGTCAAATAAATATGGATATTTACAATATACATAGTTATATGTACAATATTATTGATATTTTATTGTGTTTATTTTACTTTGTTATTTTTATTAGTATTTTATATAAGTTGAGTACAATATATACAATGAAACTATATAAACAAATAATACGCATAGGATATTATATAATAGCATCTCAAAAGTCCACACTTCACATCGTAACTCTAATTTTTGTGAAACCACTTTAATTTTAAAGATTATTTAATCATGTGTACAATAAAAGTGAGTTTTCTTCATTTTGAATCTTTTGGAGAAGATACTGATCTGATAAGTTGAGCTTAGTGACTTTTTCAAAAAAAAAATATTCACAAGCTATACAATGATTCTTCATGCAATTATTTTTAATATTTGCAACTGATTTTTTTGTAATAGTTTCAAGAAGAAAACATGTTCATTTGGAGTGAGTTTTGCGATGAAAAAAATAGTGTACATAATATGTAATATATAAAGTACTGTACAAGTAATGAATATACACAAGTGAGGGTTATTCTGAGATGTAGGCCTTATCTCCCCCTACTTTATTCCTAGTCGATTAGGTGAAGTCTTTCCCTAATCTCGGGGTTAGAGTCAGCATGTATTTATTTCATATATACAGTCTTTGGTTTCTTTATTTTCCTTCTTTTTCTTTATTTATATATTTTAGGTTAAAATAGTGATAAATATACAATATTTACACAAGAACGAAGGTTAGTGAAAGAAGAGATTTATTGAAATTTAAAGGTGTTTTTTAAGGGATTATAAGCTAGAATAAATGAATAAAGATGATGAAATTTAGATTCATCAAGGACACAGGTTAAAAATATGATCATATCTCTTTGCATCATTTTTTGCATAAGTGACATCTATTTACAGTGGTACAACACCAACAAAATTTTTCCCACATTAAGGGCAGCTATATGGATTCTTTGCCTCCATTCAAATCTATCTTGGGCCATTATCAGGCTTAGATCCAAATAACTAAAATCCCTTTGTATAGTCTCATTCCAACACTATTTAGGCCTCCAATGCCCTCTCTTAATTGGGTCAACATCTCAAATCTTGCATCTTCTAATTGGTGCATCATTTGACTTCCTTTGCAAAGGGTCAAATCATCTTAAGAGAATTTTCCTCATCTTATCCTCTATCAGAGCCACACCAACTTTTCCTTCTTTGCATCATTCTGAATCCAATCTTTTTTTTGTATGACTACATACCCACCTTAGTATTTTTCATTTCTTCTACTATCATTCTATACACATGTCTATGATTCACATGTCAACATTCAGACCTATAGAGCGAGCCAGGTCTCACAGCTTCTTTGTAATACTTTCTTTTATTTTCATAGGAATTTTCTTGTCACAAAGAACAATAGAGGCTCCTATCCACTTTAGTCAACATGCATTTATTATATGAGTAATCAACATGAATTAATTATATGAGTAAAGACTCCATCGATTTCCCCATCATGTTGAAAAATAGATCCCAAGTTTCTAAAAGAATCTTTCCTCCGAATGGTATCATCACCAATCTTCAACTCTATTCCTTCATCGATGCTTCTATCAATGGTGAACTCCATATATTCAATCTTAGCCTACTTATACCAAATACATTCTATCTAAGGCATGTCTCCAAACCTCAAGCTTCTCACTTACTCCTAAAGGTTATGGAGAAAACCTTAAGCATGCCACAAAAGCGTGAAGATCGCATCATATGCAATCGAGAGAAACTAGTCGTACTAGTTGTCATGTAGCAAAATTTATTTTTTTTAAAAACAATGAAACCAAATGATCCAAGAATATATCTCAGATCATTTCATCTAAACAACTAGGTAGATATCGAAATACCTCTTAAAGCATGGTTGTCATCGTGTCTCTAAATGAAGAGACCTCCTATCTCAAGTCCGACTCGACAGAGGATACACTTGCGAGCACGTTGATTAAATGTGTGTTCCTCACAATCCAAGTTGATGATCCAAGTAGTGAATTTCCTGATTAAGTCTAACGAGATCAAACATCTTCTTCACGAGCGAGGTGCATCGAAGGAGACGGAGATACACGAGCGGTTGAAGCAGTAGCACAACGGCATGGAGACAACAACGATCCTCTCTAAGGTTAGAGTGGACAACCACTCTAAGGAGAGAGAGGGGACGTAAGTATGAGAGAGAGAGAGAGAGATTGCTTTTCAATTGTTGTAGAAAGAAGAGCTACGGTTGCCTCTTCTTTTCTAATATTTTCAGAGTCCATGGATCTTAATCCATGGACACCACAAATCCATGGTTGAGATTGATATCTTTCTTTCAATGGCCATCATTTTGTTGTTAAAACATAATAATAAGTAATTAAATTAAATTAAATATATATTGAGTAAGACATCAATATAAATTAATTTAATCAAATTAATAAACCATGAAGGATTAGGAAGGAGGAAAGCCTCCTTCCAATTAAGGGGGACGACCACCTTGACTCCTAAATCAAGAGTGGTAGTCCACCCTCCTTATATGGAAGGGAGACTCCTCATTCCAAATATATGAGATCTTATATCTCATATAATCCCTCATTATTTTCAATAACTTTTATTGTAAATTATTTCACATAAAAATAATTCCAAATTATTTTGTGAAATGTCAATCATACCATTGGAAATTTGGGAATCATATTCACAACCTAAAATAAAATGTAAATTATATTTTCAATTAGTTATGTAATGTGAATCCAATTCACATTAACATTTAAATTGTAAATGTTATTTATAAATAGCTCTCTCTTATATATTATAAATCACATTTATAATATATATATATATGATTAGTGTGGATAGTGTTATCGACAATTTTCATATCCTTGATAATTAAATCATATTTAATTATCTTGAATCTTTATTCTCATGTACCCAAATAATATGAATCACATTCACATTATTTATATCTTTGATAATTAAATCACATTTAATTATCTTAGACAATTGTCCTTATATAGCCAAATAATATGAATCAAATTCATATTATTCATGATAATTAAATCACATTTAACTTGACAAAATGGTCTCATATGGAAAGGTCATAGAAATCTGAAGTGTGATCTAATAAGAGGATTCTACATCTGTGATACGGGAAGGGTGATTTGCCACAACATTCTTTACTCCAGGTTTATCTGAATCTCTAAATCAAACTTCTGGAGAAGAAGGATACATATGATAAGGTGTGGTTTGGCATCCTTCTTTGCTTGTAGGTACCGTATGGTAGCGTGATCCGTGTATACAATGACACGTGAACCAAGTAGGTAAGACCAAAATTTTTCTAATGCAAACACCACTGCTAACATCTCCTTCTCTGTAATTGTGCAATTGCATTGTGCTTCATCCAGAGTTTTGCTAGCATGGTGTATAGAAAACAGTATCCCAAGCAAAATATAACACGTCCTTCATGATCTCAAAGGGAAGAGACCAATTAGGTGACTGTAGGACAAGAACACTAGTAACCACGTCTTCCATTTACTAGAAGATCAGGAGGACTTTCTCATCAACTATGAAATCATTCTCCTTGCACAGAAGCTCAGTCAAAGGTTTTGCAATCTTGCTGAAGTCCTTAATGAATCTCCTATAAAATCCAATGTGTCTAAGAAATGGCCTTAACTGCTTCAAATTTTGTGGTGTCTCTAGCTTGGAGATTACAATAATCTTAGCTGGATCATCCTCCATACGAGCACAAAGCTAGACTAATCCCACGAAGATCTGAAATATTCTAGCATATGGCATTGTGGTTTCTCTCGAGAACTTCTAGCAAGTGAGATTCCTGATCATCGGTCAATTGTGAATTGATGATGATCGGAAACTTTTGGGGGGCAATCACAAGGTAGACATACTTCAGTGTTGAGAGTAAATCCTTAAGCTCAGGTGAGGCATGAATCTGCTTTGTGACAACTTCTGCAACTGCACTAGTAGAAGGTATCTGATATGCACTGTGTGTACTGTCTACTGTGGCTACTGTAGGTTGAGCATAAAATCATAAAAGGTATGCAATGAATGATCTCTGCTCGGAAAGGAATGGTTCATCAAGATTTTCATAATTCTCAACAAGTATTTCAGAAATCTCAGTAGGATCTATCTCATCAGTAATCTCATAAAAAGAATGTCTCTCTTTAATCTCAGAACGTACCTTCAAAAACTCAAAATGATCGTCAGAAAATAGCTCATATGATCCACCATCTGACACCTCAGAATGATCAACAAGGGAACTAACAATGACTATGCATTCTTTGTGTTTCTTATGAGAAAGGAACTCCTAGGTGTCCATGAAATCTGAAAAAGATATGTATCTTGAAACTCAACAAGAAAATCACAGACCTCAAAATATATTGTAACTTCCTCTTTCTCATCTACTACTGTTGGTGGCGGTGATAGCTTTGTATATGAAATCGTCTCAATTTAACCTTATTATTGTGGGAGTGAAAGGTTATCTCTCCAGTCCCATAATCAACTATTGCTTCGATCATTCGAAGGAATGACTGACCAAGTGTGATTGGGGTATGGAGTAACGGTGCATAGGTATCCATATCCATAACAACAAAATCAATTGGGAATCTCATTCCTTGCACTGTTACAATAAAGTCCTTAAGAATACACCTCTGCCTCTCGATCTATCTATCAACAAACAGAAGGATCATCCTCATGGATCTAAGAGGCCCCAACCCAAACTCGGTGAATAGCGAGGATGGCATGAGATTAATGGAGGATATGCTATCGAGAAGAGTACGATCAAACTCTTGACCAAAAATCTGGCACGGATGTGAGGTGCTCCCTTATCTTTCTTTTTGGGAAAGAGACTGCTGATGGCATGAACTGTGGCAATGTTTTTGAGTGCATGCTTCTTTCATTCCCTTTTTTACTACGGGCATGTATTCCATGTACTTAAGGAGTGGCATCTCCAAAAAGATGTTTTGAAGGATCTCTACCACTCCAGGATTAGATAGTGTTGTTTTTATTTTTAGATTTTTCGAGTTTTATTCAAGGCTAAAGGAAATGGAACAGAATCTGAAGAAACATCATACTAGTCATTTCTCTTATTCAAAATAGAGTCATCATGTACATGTGGATAACTAGAATCAACCTATATAGTGTTATCCAATACTTGAATAGATGAAACAAAAGGAAAAACAGGACGGGTTGCTTGGTCTGCTGGTATAGAAGAAGACTCTACGATAGGTGTGTTCTCCTTCATGGGTGACTCGACTGTGTGTCTTTCTTTATTCTCTTTGTGGTCTTTTCTGCGTAATGATGGAGAAGAAGGTGGTGGTGATGGTGAGGAAGAAGATGGTGATATTCCATGCCCTAGATTTGCTACATTGGATCGTTGCTCCACTAGTGAAGAAGATGATGAAGTCGGTGAAGCTCTCTCAATGGCTCTCCACAATCCTAATCATTGTATGCATGTCTATAATATCCTACCTCCCCTGAAACGAACGCTGTCAAATAAATAAGTAAAATCATGTGCCATACCTATCTCGGAGGTGGATGGGTCATGAGCTACCTGCTCCTTGTGTCTGAAGTTGTTGGGATTGGCTTCGACTTGGGCTGGGATCAATGTCTTGGTAGTGGTCAGGTCGTCAAGCTGATGAGTCAAATCATTCATATTCTTCATCAGAAGTGCAAGATGATCAAGTGCAGGATTCACTGAAGGTGACTCTGGATGCTAATTATGGCTATCGCTGAGACTGGTAGTGCGGAGGCAACTGGTACCCAGAGTAATGCTGCTGATAGTAAGGAGGATGAGGGTGCGAGAACTCTGCAGACTGCTGTTTAAAATAGGGCAGATTAAAATATGTAGGATGCATCTGTTGTTGTCCATGTCTCCAATTATGGAAGTATGGTGGAGGCGAGTAATGAGGTTGTAGCTACTCGTGTTGGGGTTGTGGTCTCCCTCCCTAAAAATGGTGGACGGGTCTCTAACTCTACTGTGAACCCAACTGACAGTGCCCTGATGGACAGGGTCAGTTGCGCTCTTGATCGAACCAAATGTTGTTCACCTCCTAAATGAGTGGTGGAGGTGGAGACTACTGCTCATGAATTTAAAGGGGCTCCTACTGGTACTGTACAGTGCATGATCAGGATGATTGTTGCGGAACCTGATCCGGGGTCTGCTCATAGTAATGTGCTGGATTGTAGGGGGTGCTCTAGTACTCTGTTGTGCTGAAGTGGAAGAAATCTGCTCATGCATAGAATTATCAGCTGCGTCACTCGCACTCTAACATGCATTAATTATACTGACAAAAAGCTCCAGATGCTTTGTAATCTCATACAACTTATCCAGGTTCTTTGTCCTTTGTTCAATCACTTAAAGCTTCTCAATATCCTTGGATTGTTTCTCTATTATGTCCACTTTGGATAGTTGATTTCTTATGATGGTCAGATCTACATTGTCCACGCTATCCACATCTTGTGATGTTGTCATGTTGACAGCCTTGTGGAGTACTGAAGGAGAGGTAACGAGATGCTTTTGAAAAGCACGTGAATAAGAAAGAGTTGTAGAGCTCTTCGCTATCTCCTGAAAAATATGATAAAGGACATCCTCATCCTTGTTGAAGTGTGACCCCCCAGAAGTGGCATCTATCAACTTCTGATTCTTAATTATCAAACCCCCAAAGAAATTATGCACAAGGCTCGTCTATCATGATGGGAGCATTTCTCCGTCAATCCTTAAATCTTTCCCACGCCTCGTGAATAGGCTCATGGGACATTTGGGAGAAATTGGCAATCAAGGACCGTATTTGATTCAGTCGTCCTAAGAGATAATACTTGCTCAAAATTACTGATCTTAATTCTTCCTAGGATTTGACAACCTTCTCTAAGTGATTTATACAATATAATGCCTTATCCATAAGGCTGAATAGAAAAGCTATCATCTTTACTACCTCAAACAGGATGTTAGGGTAGTGTATGGTGCCATATATGCGGTCAAAATAGTAGAGGTGTTTATATGGTTCATTAACATGTCCGTGGAATATTGGGAGTAGAGGTAAAAATGTGGTCTTAAGATCGAAACGCCCATGAATCACAGGTATTTGAATCCATGTATGGGTTTGTCATGCACCCGGATTATAGGCATCCTTAAGTGTAGGCTTAGCCCCTGGCACAATTAATGGATTTCCTCCTCCTCTATTCCCATCTCCATTTAGTTGGTCACCCTCCTCTCTCCTATCTTGTCACTCATTCCTCAACTTAAAGATCATATCTCTCAATCTGGTCTGGATGTCAGCATGCTCACTCAACTATGCCTGAATGGTATGAGTAGACACTAACATCGTATTAATGACCTCATTTTGCTCTACCATGGAACACTTGCCCTTTGGTGGCATCAAGTTATCTAATTCTATCTCTGAAAATGCATACGGTACTAGATTAGTCCTCAGAAATGGTGGAGTCTTAAATGATAGTTCGAGATAGAGTCAATCTCAAACAATGGATTGGATGAGAAAATGGGAGATGTGGAGAAAGAGAGATATTCGAAAAGTGAGTCTTCCCAAATATAAGAGGACCAAACTAGAGTGTGAAATCAGCTCGTGGAGTCTATACATGAAATACCCCAATTTGACATCTTTGATGTCAAGAGAAAAGATGCGAGAACATGTAGTCAAGTCAAGAAGAAGGAAGGAAAAAGGTGTCAAAGGCACAGAGGGATCTTTACACTAACAAACAAACACCATATAAAACCCCAATTCACCAAATGGACACAGTAGTGACTGTAAGAGTTCGATCTTTTATCTTTTCAATTTTAGTTTTAGTGAATCTAAAAGAAGTTACTTACTACCAAGAACACATGGTGAGTCGCCACTATTGCCTAGCATACGTTCTCAATCCTCCCCAATCAATGGAACAATATGCCCATGCTACCGGGTTCAATATCAAGCCCAAAGAGAGAAAGGAGAATGAGCACACCAAAATGATTTTCTAACGTATGAGGCAAGTGCTTGCATCTCAACCATACACCACATAGATGTGTATAGGAGCATAGGAAACAAATCCAGGGATTTGGGCTCTATCCTTATGGTTGCGTCCTCACCCACTCTGTCTAAAGGTAAGTCCATGCAAACAATGAGGAGATTACCCTCCCCAAAAGAATGATGATTTATCCTTACATTTATTTTAGGGTTGAGTTTTCTTTAGCAGACTTGATTTTATGAGGTTATCACTTTTTTTGGATTTTTTTCGAAGAAATGGTCTAATGAATTTTCCAATTCCTTTTGATCTTAAGCAAGTCAAAATGGGGAAGGAAATTGAAAAAACCGATGCGTTATGAAATCAATGATGCATGAAAAGGAAGAGATGCGTACCTTTCGCCAATGCTCTAAATGCAAAGTGATCTATGCATAAAAATAAAGACAGAAATAAAACTAACCTAAATGATCCAAGAAAACCATCTTAGAAGTAACTTCTATTAGGGGTAAAGAGCCAACTAATTTAACTAAGTCCACTCCTATGATCTAGTCTATAAGAACATATATTCTTTTATGGGATTTGGACCTAATTGATTACCTGGCTTAAGCAAGATAATAAGATCTTCTTCTAAGGGCTCAAGCACAAAAAACCTCAAGAAAAAAAATAAAAATAAAGTCGACAAAAACAAAAAATCGGTGAGGCCCCCCAAGTGCACCGGTAGTTGGTGAAATAGACTCCCCACACACAAGGTATATGATGGCCTTATAAAAAACAAAAGAAGAGACAAGTGACAAGAGAATAATTACAACTTTTTACAAGAATAATAATGCAAAAAAAAGTCTAAAAAGAAAAATATTTATGTGCAAAATTTCTGTGAAATCTTTCAAGTCTCCTGCTTCTTCCTCCTATGCTCTCCTACTGCTCGATGAAGAAACGAACCACCTCCGCTTCGCTTGGGTGCACCGACGCTCTCCTAGGAATGTTGCCCTTGCTCATCGAGCCTTCGTAAGAAAGAGAGAACAAATTAAATGACATACCATAGTTTTGAAAAATATTAACAAATACTAAGAGAAGAAAATAAACAATTAAACAAGACAAACAAAAGTGGATAAGAGGAAAATTGAGAAGAGCAAGTAAAATAGATCTCAAATAATCCCTATGTCTTATCTTTGGGATCTTTCGGTGTCCAAAAAATCGGATCCTGCAAGTGTTGTGTAAGCTCCCTCATGGCACATGGAATTCAAAGTGAGTGCCCACTCCTCAATAGGATGCAATCCACATAATAATATATACAAAAATATGGACAATAATAAAATTAATAAAAGACAGAAAATAAGAGATATAAATATAGACAAGTGACAAGAAATATGAACAAGAAATATGTGACGGAAAAATAAGAGATGAAATAAGAAAAATAAAACTAAGAACAAATAGGTATCTACAACCAAGAATAGCAGGCTATAAGAAGAAAAACCTAGCTACCCTCGCCATGCCTCCCAGAAACGATGTCATTTGTTGAAACAAGAATTCTCAAGGCTTTAACTAAGAGAATTAATACAATGTCAACCCTGAAAATCCGTCAACAAAATTTTACTGATTTCTCAAGCCAAAATTAAATAAAAAAATGTCAACGAGAGAGTTTGTTATTTTATTTACCTATATAGCATACAGGATTGAACTTAGGGAGGCTACAAAAATCTCGAGGGTTATTTAATTCAATGAAAAACAATGAAATAAAAGAGGTAATTCTATGCACACTACTCTTGGTTTTTGTGAGTTTTTTGTCTTTTCAATTTTTTTAAATTTTTAAGTTTTTTTTATTTTTCTGCTTTTTTTTATTTTGTATGTTTTAATGAATTTTTATATTTTGCAGATGTTTTTAATTTTTGAAATAAAAGGAAAAAAGCAAAAGATAGAAATGAAAATAAAAGTAAGAAAAAGGCAACTTTTTGGATTTTTGAAAGAAAGCAAAAATATACAGAAAATTAAAGTAAAATTATTCCTGTGTTTTTGGCATTTTTCTAATATTTTTGTGATTTTTCCATATTTTTAGATTTGTTTAAGTTTTTAAATAAATGAAAAACAAGAAAAATGGGAAATAGAAAATGTTGTAGATAATTTTGTATTTAAAAATAGAAAATCATATCAACAAATGAAATATGCACGAATAGAAAGATAATTTTTTTAATTTTCTAAAAAATATTTTTGACAAATTTTGGAAGTTTTCAATGATTTAATATGTATTTTATGTGTTTTTGATGTTTTATTTTTTTTGGTTTATATGATGAATTAGAAAGTAAATTTTGGTAAGAAAAATAATCAAAATAAACAAACCTGAATTTTTTGGAACTTTTTGAAAGGTTTTTATATTTTTATTGATTTTTTATTAAAGATAGGGAATATTTTTGGATTTATTGTATTATTAAAAGAAAAAATGATTATAATGCAAAATAAAAATTAGTGATGAAAGAAAGAGTCAATAGAAGCATAAGATGATTTTTATTTGAGGTTTGTTATATTTTTAATTCATTTTAACATGCAAAATCAAAATGCAGACTACAAGGACTTCAATTCAAAGAAAATTAGTTTAAGGACTAAATGAATAACACTATATAAAAATGAGGGAGTATTGCTACAAATTGCCTCAAAAAATGCGTGTCAGCGTACGTGAGTTGTGTTGGCAAGGATATAGATGGATTTTTTATTTTAGAGGGGCTAAATGATAACAAATAACATACGGACTTTGATTGCATAATACCTAAGAAGACACGTGCGAGGCACATGTTACAGTTCAAATAGGTCTAAAACACAATTAAAATAAATGTTAAAAAATAAATGCAAATGTCCAAATGACTACAAGCTGACACATATCCCTAGAGGGACTTATTTGCAAAAATAAAAATGTGGAGGGATTGGAGTGCAATTGTTATACCATTCCACGTGGCAGAAATAATGGCCATGATATGTTGAATTTTTGATCTGACAAATAAAATGACGGTACGAGTGGACGATGTGGATTCAATCTTGAAGGGTCAGATCAATAGCTGACTTTTGGGCCTAAAGGGATGGTTTAGATTCAAACTAGATGTGAAGTTTGTGATTAGACGTCTTATGATGCTTCATGAAGAACGAGTATGAATAACTGGTCTGACCAGTTCTAATTGGCAAAAGGGAGATCTATCTCCACTTTTTTCTCCTCTTGAAGGCTTCTACTCTCTCATGCGACAACTCTGCATCATCCAGATGGCACGAGGGAGGTCGGCGATGTCTTGCGAAGGATCTGGATGTCGAGAGGTGGTCAGCTCTAGGTGAGTCTCCAAGTCATGCTCCTTCACTCCAAAATGAGCTCATGTATCCTATAAAAGGTTGCTCATGCTCGGAGGTTCTCTCTGGAAGTTCTATTAGAAGAAGCACACGAAGTAACGGTGATGGACGTGTGACTCCAGTGTAAGTTGGTCGGAGTGTAGTCGGTTCTCCAGATCAATGAAGACCTTGGGGGACAGATTGTGGAAGGAGGCGAATAAGGTCGAGGTGAACGTAGTGTGAAAGTAGGATAGGATGGATGTGGTCGGAGCACCTTCGATCGAGACGATCAGAGGAAGATGGTGGTGGATCTGATCTCGCTAAATAGAGAATTAAGGCGCAAAATAAAAGTAGAAACAAAAAGGAAATAAAAACTAAGAATGCCTACGGTAAAGGAATTGAAGGAAAATGCCTCGATCTGTTGTTGATGGCAGAGAGTCGGAACTACGCCGGTGAAGATCCGATGAGTAGCTGGATTGCGAATATAGCCCTCTACTCTTTCTCCTGTCTGGAGGTCCGCTCCTCTGTCACCAAAGTGATCTCTCTCTCATATAGTCTCAGGGAAAACATGACCAAAGACAGATCAATCGTGGCAAGGGAAGATCTGGGTGTATAAATAGGAATGAGGGTCTTGATAGAATTGAAATTTGAAATGGGAGCGGCTCGAGGCAAGATCGATGGATCTGATGAGTTTGCGAGGGTGTCAGTTGTTAGGGCAAAAGACTCGATGAAGGGATCGAGAGGAGTTAGTGAGTGAGTCGTGCAGAAAAATTCTAAGAATGAAGGGAGGCACATGAGTTAAGCGGGGAACACTCGTTGAATGGTGAGTTGACCCAAGTCAACAACCCATGGTCCAGCCAATCAAAGGGCGACTAGAATTGGACAAAACAAGCTATACAACAAAAAAGAAATGAAAATAAAAGTTAAATAAAAAAGAAAATAGAAAATGATTTCAAAATATAAAATTTTGAATATAAAAATGTTAGTAATTAAATTATCTTTCTTATAGTGATTTTTAATTAATTAAATAAAATATATATAAGGATGAAAATAATAAAGTTTATTATTTATAGGTATATATACCAATATGTACAACACCTTGATTTTTAATTATATTAATTTTACAAATATACATATAAATTTATAATTTATTAATTTACAATATTTTACAAGGATTTAAATGATATTTTTATTTTATTTTAGTGAATTAATTAATTTAGATAAATAAATAGCAATATTACAATATACGTAGTTGTACATATACAATATATACATGATTTTATCTTTTCATATTTTAGATTTTGTAATTTTTATTTTTATATTATATAAGTGAAATACAATATATACAGATAGTTAAGAATACATACAAAAATGAAAGGAAAATATATATTTAGAAATAATATACATATAATATACAATGGTATAATATACAATAGTATCCTAAAAAGACACATTTCACACCTTAACTCTGATTTTTATGAAACCTTCATTTTAAAGATTATTTAAATTGGAGTACAATGAAAGTGAGTTTGATTTATTTTGAGTTTTGGTGGAGAATATATTGATCCTACAATTTGAGCTTTGCGGTTTTTTCAGGGTGTTGTTATTTACACAATGTACGTTGATTGTTCTTGCAATTATTTTTGTTATTTACAAAAGGTTTTTATGTACAATTTTCAAGAAGAAAGCATTTTCATTTGAAGTGGGTTTGATGATAAATAAAATGGTATATGTAATATATAGAGTAGCATACATGTGATGCATATACACATATGGATATTGATTTTCTGAATTTTCTTGTATTTAGGTCTTATCTCTCCCTACTTTATTCCTAGTCGATCAGGTCATGTCTTGACCAACTCTCGGGGTTAGACTCAGCTTATATCTATTACATATATTCATTCTTTGATTTATTTTATTTTTCCTTTATTTATTTATTTATTTATTTTAGGTTAAAATAGAGATAAATATACAATATTTATACAAGAATGACAGTTAGTAAAATGAGATATTTTTTTATGTTTACAGGTGTTTTATAAATGATTTTAAGCTAAAATAAATGAATAAAGATGATGAAATGCATATTCATCAATGGTCTCACCACCCTCAAACTAATTTGAAGAGGTATGAGTTTTCATCTTTAATTGTCCTATTAGTCCAATTTCAGGATCCTCATTATCTTCTCAAGATTCAATGGGTTCCTTGATGAATCTCAGATTCATCACTCAAAAATGATTAATTAAGCTCAAATCCCTATAATTCATTGGCATTTCTTCATTTATACTACATAATTAGCATTCACGCAAGTATTGATAAGAATGGCATTTTATCTCACATTATTGCACAGAATAAGAAGCCAAAACCCCAACAGAAATGACCTATAAAAAAGCCTAACTTCCCCAATTTTTAACTAATTCATGATAACTCCAAAAGACTTGAAACCACCTTCATTGTGTACATATTACTAACAAGAATAAATGAAAAATTCAAAAAAGTCACTAACCCAAATAAATGGACCAAAAACCCAAACCCTAATTCCAGGATTTTCGAACTAAAACCTCGATATCTTCCTCATCTAGTGTCTGATTTGATCCTACTTACTTTTGAGCTAATGTACATTCAATTACCTTCAAAATAAGAGCAAGTTCAAGTGAATCGGAGCTCATATGTGAAAGTTGGGTTTTGGGCCTCTTTTGTACATTTTGTATTTTAGTGGTTTTTGACCTATATTTTATGTACATAATTAAATCATTTTATTTTATTTATTTTTCATTTATTTTATTTGATAAAAGTTTTATTAAAATGCGCAAAAATCCAAATCCAAACTGATCTTGAAATCAAAGAAACTAACTGAGTCTGACTCTTCACTAACCGTTTGTACAAAAATTGTCTCTTTTATATTTCATTTTATTTCTTCTTTTTCTTACTTAATAAAAAAAGAATAATGTGTAAATATTTATCTTTGATTTTATCATTTTTTCAGATCATCTGGTTTAAAAATAACAAAAACTTTATAAAACCCAAAAATCAATATTCTACGTACATGGAGTACCAAAAAAATATCACTTTGTGCAGGTGATCGATTTTGACATTTTCATGAAAGTTGTTGATCTCATCGAGACGAGCATCTTTTGTGAAGAAAATTTTTCGATCTAAGGTCGTTTGCTGTTTCTTTTTGAATTTTCTTCGTATTTATTTTTTTGATTTTTCTAGAGCTGACACGTGGCAACTCCTGAAGCCACCACATGTCACCCATTTTAGGGATTTATATTTACTCATTTTTATAATAATAATAATTATTATTAATAAATAAATAAAGATGCCACATGGCAGCACTAGGGATGTCCGATCTCAGTCGATCGGACGACACTTGTGCGCCATCTCCTTCCTCTGCCACTTTCCCCTTTTAGGTGGCGACGTCGCCTCCTCAGATTCTGTACAACCACCTACCTCCGATCTCCTTCCATCTACGGTTGCGACCACCCTCATGTTTCTCGTCACCTTCCTCCCCCTTTTCCCAAATCAACGTCATCGTCTACCTCCATGATTTTCGCGCTGCCTCCTCAATTAGTCGCTCCCATCTCCAATCCCATCCTCTCGTCCTCAATCCCCCGGAAATCTCCATCGTCGCCTTCCTCTTTGAGTGGCAGCACCGTTTCCCACAATCTCACCGCCTACTACCCCAATCAAGATCATCCTCTTCCTAATCAGATTGGGTGGCTGCCATTTCCGATCCTCTTCCTTCTATTTAACACATGTGCCCCCATGATCACTTCTCATCTGCCGATTAATAGCACTCAAGGGAGCATCCTTGGTGAGATCTCAGCCTCCCCCATTCTCCCTCGATGAGATAAAAAGCCATCGGCTTTGCTGTAGTGCGGCCAAGTGATGAATCCACATTTCATCATCTTTATTCTATCATTTTTGCCTCAAACACCCTCGCAAATGCCTGTAAATAGCATTAATTATAGCATCTTAGCATTCATGCATGTGCACATAATTAGTGTATAAAATAATGTTATTAAAGCCAAAATTATAGAATAAATAAAAGAAAAGAAAAAGAATAAAATATTGTAAATATTTTATGACCCAAACCCCCGATACCTTGGCATCTTGATGAATAGGTCGACAAGGAATAAAGTAGGGGGAGATAAGGGGTAAATACCTGTTCATTTTATTCATTCTTTATTTATTTTGGGACCTATTTTTGGTTCCACTTTTTATACATCAAATAAAGAAACTTTGTACATGAAAGTTGTAGATAATTAAATATAGAAAAATACAAAATTGATTTCACTGAAAAATAATGTACAGATAAAAAGTTATGGTCTGAATAAAAATCCAGAATCCCAACTTCACAGACCCGTATCTCACAACTGAAAACTCCAAATGCATCAAACTCACCTTTAATTGTATAGAAGAAAATAAGCTATTTAATGGCGGTGATTTCGCATTTGGCGGAGCTACGGTTTGAAAGTTGAGTTTTGGACCCACATTGTATTTTTGTACTGATTAAAATATTCAAATTATTCTTTATTCATTATTTTTATAATTTTATATTTTTATAATCTTGTAAATATTACTTATAATAATTATGTATATTAAAATTAGAATAAAAGCCTAAATAAAATACAAAATAAAAATACCTACATAAAATACACAGGTATTACACCTATAGATATACCTATATGATACCTACTTATATTTTATTAAATATACAAAACATATCAGAAAAATTAAACAAAAATCTTTTTGTGTGTATAAAAGTATTTTATGATTTTATAAAATACTAAATAAAAATAATAAAATTAAAATACACAAAATAAAAATAAAGTAATAAAACACATAGGTATATGTACCTATATAGGGCTAAAAAGACAACTTGTAAAAATATACTTCATAAAAATAATTAAAAATTACTATAAAATAGTTTATAAAATTATAAACACTTTTTATTTTATAACCTAATTAAAATAATATCGTTTAATATTTTTAATTGATTTTTTTTCCAGGCCTTTTCCTGGTTGGTCCACGTGGACCAACCAGGGGGCAGCAAGAGTTGACCTTCGGTTAACTCTCTGCCCAACACCTTGATTGTGTCAGAAGATGCATTTTGACCCAACTTCACCCTATTTTCGAGGTCACCTCTTTCATCAAAACATGAAACACTCTTCACGACTTTTGTAGCCCTTCCATCAAGGATGCCCACCCAAGCTTCATCTTGGGTTGCGGATCATCGACGCACATGTGGTGCCTCATTCTTTGAGCTCGTTCACCATCTTTCAAAACAACCCCCTAGTCTTCCCCTTCCTCTTTGAACCGTTCTTGGCCGACCTTCAGACCTCCATGCGTTCAGCGTGGGATCCCCGATGACAGGGGGTTGATCCCCAACCTTGTCGAGGTGCAGCGGAGGGCCTAGGCGTGTTCCAATCATCTCCGGCGGCCGTGCAGCCGTGAGTTTTTTCCCTCACCCTTCCTGGGCTCGAGGCTGGTTTTTATTCCCTTTTTCTTGCATGTTTTAATTCCTGGTAGTCTTAGCCTCCATTTCCTATATTCCATTTTGCCTGAAATCACCCATTTCGCTGTCGATATTTCCTCGCCGGAGCTAGCTCCGGCGAGCTTCTCCACCGCTGACCACTCATCGCCCAGCCACCATTCCACCCGTTTCCACCTAATAACAGCCCAGAACCCTTCCTCTTCGGCTCTTCGCGCTTTTTGCGCGCCTTTGCAGGGTCTGGAGGCTCCATCTGAGGAGCATCGAGAAGAAGAACGAGGCCCCAGGTCGGCCACCATCGCTGGATCAACCCGTGGGGCCTGGGCCTCTGTCGACATCGCCATTAGATGGGGAGAGGGCGTAGGAGCTTCAGGAAGCCATTATCGGCGCTCGAGGTGGTGGGAGATCGGAGCTGCATCGCTTGGAAACTCGCAATCGGTGAGTTCTTCACTTGTTCATCCACCACTGCTGCGCGTCGTCGGATCTCAGCCTCGCCCCAGTTTTGACGCCAACCATTGGATCTGCATGTGCCAGCACCGTCCATCATGTTTTGATCTTCTAATCCTGGCCATCCAAGCCCAACCGTCATCGGCGCCCTAGGAGCGGACACGTGTCCTCAGTGAAGAATCCGGAGCCGTGCGATCCGCCGTTTGACTAGGTATTTTGCAAAATCAACCCAGTGCTTTTTGTATTTTATATTAGGATCAGAATCTTTCATCTGCTTTTATTTACATTTTGTAAATTTTGCATAATAGCCCCGACATTTTGGAATATCACATATTCGTCCTCCCTAGACGCGTGCATCGCACGCGCGTGGGTGGTCTTTTGCAGGAAAGTGCTCATAAGTTTTAATATGGATAATTTTCAAGTAAGCCCTCGAAATTTTTGGTAATTACGAATTTACCCCTGACAGGTGCGTGTTTAGCACCTATTTTGAGGGATTTTTGTACCTGTATCCTCACGACTTTGGGCATTTCTTTCTAGTCCAGTAAAGTTTCTCTTTAGTTATAATTTTTTGCGGACAAATTACATCTTGGCCCCTGAATTGTTTACTATTTCTAATTATACCCCTGCCAGGGTACATATTTTTGTGAGCTTGATCTATTTCATTAAGGCACCATTTTGATTCGAAAAAATTCTCAAAAATTCAAGTTAAGCTCCTGTGTGCTTTCTCTTTAACGCCCTATTTTTAGTTTTTGATTTTATTGCATTTTCATATTTATTAAAAATCTTTTTCCTACTGTCTAGCTTAGAAAATACCAAAAAAATATTAAAATACCTCGAAAAATTCCAAAAAATTTACCTACTATCTATTTGAATCTATTTTAGTGTCAACCCAAAAATCACTAAAAATCTCAAAAGAAAAACCTTTAAACTTTGAAAATACCTAAAAGCTTCAAAAAAATCTAGAAAATTATAGAAATTTCTAAAAAATGCAACCTCAACTCTTGTAGGTTCTATATTTTATTCTCTTTATTTTAAAAATAGTTTGGAAAAATTTTGTGGCTGTTTGATATTTTTAGTTCCCATTTTACCCCCAGCCAGTAGCTAATTCCCTGTTTTCTTTTATTTCAGTATTTAAAAATACCAAAAATATTTTGAAAAATACCCAAAAATCACAAAAACAATAGAAAATTATAAAAATACCAAAAAGATTTTATTTCTGAATTTTTGGCTATTTTTTCATATTTTTATAAATATTGTAGCACCTCTTTTATTATCTTATTTATATATTCCAATATTAAAAAAAGAAAAAAATATAAAATAATAAAATTACAAAAATCAGAAAATTAAAAACCAAAATACAAAATTAAAAATTAAAAAAAATTAAAAAAAATAAAAAACCCACAAAAATCTTTGCTTTGCATTAGTGTAGACAACACTTCACTCTCACTCACACACAATAGTTTGATCTGCCCTGTTTGCTCCATGTGTTCGAACTCTCTGCATACTTGCATGCTATACACCATTTATGTAGAGTTAAAAATAAATTTTAACTTCACATTGCAAGTCATTGCTTGATATCTATAGTGTGGGTTAATTGTTGATTTTAGTCCAGGATTCATTGCGGGTCACCGCAGCGACCTCGGTTGTCTTCGCCTTGTATGAGACATAATTTTAGACCCCGTGAATTTTGGATAAATCACCAAGCTCTGCCACAGCTGCCTTGCTCCGGTGCGCAATGCCGTTGATCCCCTACTCCAACGCCCCTAATTCCCTATCCACCTTCGACCACCGTGCGACGTTCACCTCATCCCTTCACCAACCTCTGCTTCGTGCCTTCCCAACATATCCTCTGCGATCGCTTCGACTCCTGTTGCAAAGCATCGACAACAACCACTGCACTCCATCCCCTGAGATTGAAGAACCCTCCATCGTGCTCTCCTTCACCAACGCCTCCATCTTCATCGATAACGCCTCCATCTTCAATGTCTTCACGCCCCCGACAACCCATGGTCGTGTGTTGGCCCTCGGAGCACTACGCCCACCTCTGGGAAGCTTCTCCATGAATCATCAGCCAAGCTCCTACGATGAGGCCCTCCGCCCGCTCCGCCATACTCCTCGCTATGCCAAGCCACCCAAGGGTCACATGATTAGCAAGTGACCGCTTATAACTTTTACAAGAAGCCCCCCAGATATTCACTAATTGCTAAGAAGAACCCCCCACATGATCTGCGCGTGCGGGAGGGGTCAATTGCAGCTAAACCCCCCGACGTCAACTCATTTCCAGAACTGGCCCAGCCATCCAAGGACTTGTGCATAGCACGTGCCCCTTAGATGCATCCTGTCACCAGAAGTCACGTTCATAGCATGTGACAATCTGGAAATTTTGCATAATGCCCCTCTGAAGGATCGGTAATTGTACTTTAGTCCCTTCGCTGCATTTCTTTTTTTAATTATTTATTGTAATATTGCAGACATGACCTTGAGTTGTCATTTTATTTTGAGTCTCTACATCGCATCATTTTATCCATTAAAAAAGGCTTTTTGTTCTTCAATTAATTCTCTACATCATGGCATGCTTGTGACATTTTTGTTTATTTATGGTTAATTAATGAATAATTGTTTCGTGGAAAATTATGTATTTTTCCCATTCTGTACTTGGAAATTTGTAAGTAATTAACCATTGCTCAAAAAATCACCAAAAAATCAAAGATTCGATAATTAATTGTAATTAACATTGTGCCCAAAAATAATTGCATTGGGATGCATGATTTGCCCTATAAAAACCATTTTGCATATTTCAATCCTTAATTTTTAATAGGTATTAAATCTCGTATTTTTAAGGTTTAGGATTTTTCAGAGATCAATCACTTAGTGATAGATCTTGGATAATTTTATCCCTTAAAAATAATTAGGTTTAATATATATTATTATTAATTATTAAAATTTCATTGTGTTTGCATTAATAAATTCATAAAATATTTATCTTGCATCCAAAAATTCCAAAAAAGTTTCTGTGCATTCATTTCATCATAATTGACATCTCGGCCAAATTTCATAATTTTTGGACATTGTTTGATTGGAAATTGCATTTTAGTCCTTAAAATTGGCCACATTTGCATTTTGCATCCCAAAGTTGCATTAAAAATAACAAAAAATACCTCCTCAAAAACTGTGCATGAATTTGATAGATAAAATTCGAGGTTGTTTCTTTACCTCCTTATATTCGACCTTTGGACTTGACCAAGTAAAATAAACATAAAACCACGTCGTTTAAAAATTGATTAATTAACTGTGATTATTTCTTGATCGATTCTGAATTCCCAGCGTAATTACAACGATACATTAAAGCTTAATTCACACTGATTAACACATGGTTTTCGCAGCTCGTCATTCCTCTGCTTCATTTTCATCTTGATTTTTAAAAGATTCATCATCAAAGAATCATATCCTTGGAGATGAAATCTTTTACAAATCTCAAGGTCATAAAGTAGGTATCCGATACCATCCTTTTATTTTCCTAGTGAAGTAGCACTCTCTAGTGCTAGATTCCAGCATTCTTGCATCTATAATATGGTCATGGACCAAGCAACCCAAAATCCTCAAGTGTCCACCACTAGGCTTGGTTCCAAACCATAGCTTATGAGGGTTTTCGAGTTTAAATTTGCATGGAATATTATTAAGGATATTTATTGTATTATCTACTACATATATATTGTACTATGTTAATATTCATCATTGATCAAATCATGTCACACATGATCCAATTGTATCTCCCTACACTCTATACAGTTAAGGTGTATCAGGAGGAGTGAGATTGGAATGACATTCAGGATTACCTCTTGAAGCGTGGTTGCAATCGAGTCTCTAAATGAAGAGACCTCCTATCTCAAGTCCGATCCGACAGAGAAGATGCTTGCGAGCATGTTGATGAAATGCATGCTTCACGCAATCCATGTTGATGATCCATGCGTCGAATCTCCTGATCTCGACACACGAGATCCGACATCTTATTCATGAGCGAGGCACACCGAAGGAGACGTAAATCCACGAGCAAATGATCTGACAACATAACGATGATGTTGCGACGATGGAGACTCTCTCTAGGGCATCCATGGTGGACGGCCATATGAGAGAGAGAGAGAGGGATGGCATGTAGAGAGAAAGAGAGAGAGAGAGAGAGAGAGAGAGAGAGAGAGCCTTGTGTTTTCTCATTAGCCTATGAAGAGCAAGGAGTGCCCTTCTATTTATAATATTTTGGGATCCATGGATCTCAATCCATGGGCAACACAAATCCAATGGCTCACATTGATTTGTGTTTCTTTCAATGGCCAATATTTTGTTGGTAACAAACTAACAACATTTAATTTTATTTAGATTAAATATATATTGATAAATCAATATAAATTAATCCTAAAATTAAATCAATCTCATGTGGAGATCAAGAAGTAGAGATTACATCAATCCAAGATTATAGGGGGACGGCCACCGTTTCCATATAGGAGTTGGTGGTCGTCCACCATATCTCATCGATGTGTAATCCCATGCAATCTCATGAGATTGCATTACTCCTTGAAAATCTCCAAGATTTAGAACCACACTTGTTGTAAATAATTAAACAAAAATAATTCATAATTATTTTGTGAATATTGCAATCTTGTCATTGGAAAATTATGATTCACATTCACAACCCAAAATAAAATGTAAATTACATTTTCAATTAATTATCTAATGTGAATCCAATTTGCATCAACATATAATTAACAAATGTAAGTTACAAATAGCTCTCTCTTATTTGTTATAAATCACATTTATAATATATATGATCAATATGGATATTGCTATCCACATTATTCAAATCCATGATAATTAAATCACATTTAATCATCTTGGATATTTATTCTCATGTGCCCAAATAATATGAATCATATTCACACTATTCACATCTTTGATAATCAAATCATATTTAATTATCTAAGATAACTCTCCTTATAATATGAATACAATTCAAATTATTCATGATAATTAAATCACATTTAATTATCCATTTTTCTCAATGCTCGGATACATATATCAACAATGAAATTATCCTGAACTCTTTCAAGGATAATGCGCTTTCTCCGAGATACTTTGAGATAAGGACATAACGATTGTATTGTTCCGCGTATAGAGACTTGGATATTGAGATCACATCTCAAATCCAGATCTTACGGACCTCTCATAGAGGTTTGATTAAATCAAAGTTGTAGATCTATTCTTCTCATTGCATCTGAATCACATTCAGATCAATGTCCAATATTTGGACCAAGATCAGATCACTTCTCTACTGAGCGGAGTTACTAAAATCAAGACCCGTTTCATCACACCCCAGGATGGAAGTGTCATGGTTATACAATCGTTTTATGATCACATCACCCTCATGTATTCCTAATACCTCTACATCCTGCATACTGGAAGACCCAGAATAATCCCGAAGTATAAGATCAATTTTACACTGTCTATTTCAAGGATTTATCATTAAGTTTCTCAATCGATCATTGGGAGTTGGTATCGATCATATACTTTCCAAAAGCATATATCATACCTAGGTGTTGATCATATACTTTCCAAAAGTATATACCAAACCTTACAAATTTAGTCAAGCTTCCAAGCGAGATGATCGCGCGCGGAATTTGATTCTTCTCAATATCTCATGAGTGAGCTCATGTCTTCCGGTTCAGTAAATGAACATGTATGATACGTTTGAGATATTGTATTACTCATATGCCCTTGTATGTACACCAGCAAGCCGGTGTATAGACCTTGATTAGGTCATCAACCTATTGGTCTGCCAAATGTACATACTCAGATATAGAGTAACACGTATGTCTCTAGTCAGAGGATGCGTGCCTATATCATGACAGCATATGATATAGGACTTTGGTTATCTCGATCTCGTTAAGTCAACTCTTTTGACCTAACTTATCTAACACCTCAGAATCTCTATTCCTATGCAGAGGAACTGCATCAAGAGGTCGGTTAGATATCAGCCTTTAGAAAAAGGATTGCCATCTCCTTCTCAGGATGGAGATCATCTCTTAATAATCATTTGACCGTGCTTGATGAGTTCTCAATCTAACTTTTTAGATATTCATCATAGCACCAGCCTCTATGATTCAATAATTAAATCAACAGTTGTATGATCATAAAGATGTCCATGGTACATAACCCTAATTGTACTAAGGGACCTATTATGCAAATAAGTTATTCTTCATTTCAGATCAGGGAATGATATCTACAATAACATTTATTGCATAATGGCTCGTTGAGGGATCGCATTTCCAACAATTTGCTAATAGCCCAAAGAGCCATTAATGGGATAATCACTAAACTCGCACTCATGTGACAATCATAGGCTATTTTAGAAAATAGATAGGTAAGTTGATCAATCACTCTGTTCCCAAGAGACTACACCAAGTCCTTTTACGGTACTCGCATATCTCCAAGTAGTAGTTCTCGCATTCAATACAAAATTTTCATCTTATGCAACCAATACTCAACATTATTAGTTACAGTGTCGTTGACACTACAGCTCAATAATTATTTAACCAGTATGTAATTTCTATTATCCTTATTAGAATTCCCTTATTCCTGGAGATCTATATTTCCCAAGGTATCCGCAGTAAGACCTTTTAGATTACTATCTAGAAAGTCTTAATTTCTTGAAGATAAGACTTAGATATCACTATCTCTAAAGTCTTGTCATCTTTGATGATGTTGTTATTACTGCAATCATGTGTTTTATCTCCATAGTAGGATCAGTAACAGTTTACAACTCCCACTGCATGGCAGACATCTGGCTTTTGTACACATCTAGCATACACATGGCTTCTCGTAACTGATGCACAAGGACAAGCAGTTTTTAATATTCAATTCCTCAACTCCTTGAGGTGTTATCCCTTTAGAAAGGTCAGTACCATGTCTTAAGGGATGGAAGCCTTTCTTAGAATTTTCTAGAAAATGGAATATATCTAAGGTGTACTACTAATGTGATAGTCCCAATACCCTCTTCTCTTTGCTTCTGAACAACTTCAGAACTAAGATCTAAGAGGTATCCTTGAGATCATATCTCTAGGTATGGAACAACGAGATTATAAAACACTTATTATTATCTTCCTTATATCATTCCAAATGATTAGGATATTATCTACATTTAGCATGATGAACACAATGGCACTCCCACTAAGCTTCACACGGTTCATCAAGATTCTATCTGAAATCATAACATTTATAATTTAATCAAATCTTATGTTCCAAATACAATAATCTTATTTGAGTCCAAATAAGGAGTTCCTTAGATTGCACAACTTGCTTTCCTCAACCATGAAGCCCTGGGGCTACTTCATGTGAATATCCTCAGAGAGTTATTCATAGAGGAATGCAATCTTGACTCACATCATGAAGATGTCATAGTCAAGTTGTGTAGCTATGGTTAGCAATATTCTGACGGGTTTAAGCATGGTCATTGAAGAGCAAGTATTATCGCAAGCGATGTCTTCTCTTCGGTGTGAAGTTCATGACTACGAGCTTTGCTTTGAAGGTCTCCACCTTCCCATAGGTTACCTCTTTCTCTTGAAGATCCATTTACACTTTTCTTGGTATTACCCATATAGGTGGATCCTCGAGGGTCCATATACAACACTTGTATATGAAGTCTACTTTAGACTTTATTGTTAACATCCATATTTCCATGCTATGATCTTCGGAAGCTTCATCACATGAAGTCGGATAATTGTAAGACTCAAATGACACATGGAATCCATCCTCAAACTTATTTGAAGAGTTATTAGTGTTTTATCTTTTATTGTCCTTTTAGTTTCCAATTTTAGGAGCCTCATTGTCGATTAAATGAGTTCCTTCACTTCATTTCCATCTTGATTCTTAAGGGAGTCATCCTCTAAGAATCATATTCTCATGGATGAGGTCTTTTAAGAATCTCAAGGTCATAAAGTAGGTATACAATACCATCCTTTATTTTCCTAATGAAGTAGAACTCTCTAGTGCTTGATTCCAGCTTACTAGCATGAAGCTTTATTAAGGATATAATTGTAGTATCTACTACATATACATATACCTTGGAAACTAGGAGATAATTATGCTAATATTCATCAATGATCATATCATGTCACACATGATCCAATTGTATCTCCCTACAACTCCATTGAGTTTAGGTTTATTAAGAGGAGTGAGATAGAAATGATATTCATATCTCTATAAGGTATTCCATGAATTCATCTAATAGGTACTGACTACCTAGATTAGATCGAATTCATTTTCATCTTCTTTCAAACTTTGGTTATAAACCAAAATTGTGAAATCTTTGAACATTTCAAAGTTTTCTAAGGAGAAGGGAAGAAATCATATATCATAAATAATCATCAAATGATATCACATATCATCAATGTTTATCATGAAATAGATGATCCGCATACATCAATATGTATGAGATATTGAATACCTTGACATCTTAATCCATTCTCATAGAAGAGCGCTTTGGACATTATTACTTTGAATATCACAAGTATGTAAGATTTGAAATTTTGGACATTCTAAAGTTTCACCTCTTACTAGTCTATTGATCGTATCAACAAACTTGTGTCCAAGACTCGATGCCAGATCATTACCAAATGATCTTCATCCTCCTATTGATCTTTTTGGGGTTTAATTTCAGTATTAGAAATGTTAATGAATCATTTATTAATTTTTCTAAGTTAATAGAGTCCTCTAGATGGTAGAATACTATATGAAATATATCCATCATAACTTTGTATGATGGGTTTATTCCCGAATTCATGTTTATTTCCAACATTTAGAAATAAACAATGAGTATATTCTAACATCTTGGTCATAGAGACATTCTCTAAGACCAAGGGCTCTCCCACTGAAAATATGAAGTCCATCAATCCAATAGAGATTGTTGTAACCATTGCATCAATATCCATGTGGATGACTATTAAACTTTAAAATCAAATTTTCTACTCTTTTAAAACGTATGCAACCAATTGTGAATGTTAGGAGAAGAATGAGATACAATTATTAGGCTTTGATCTTATCAAAAAAGAAAGTCAATTCAATGATTAAATGTAGATGTATATTATTCCAATGCACATCTGGATCCTTCTCTAAGGATCCTAAATAGACAAGATAGTCACACTATCAATACATCGGCTTATTGTAGTATTGGCATTCATCCAACTATTTGGATGTCATATGGAAGTCACAGAAGTAGAGTCAACTTTTTGACTTTCCTTCTTACTTGGGTCCAACCTGTGGTTCCATTGCGCTCCCTTTATCTATAAACAACCATTGCTTAAGATGAAGGATCTCTTATGCTGAATTCAAAAGATTTCAATACAAGAGCACTCCAACATTTTTACATGCTTCATTCAATTCATACAATATGAATATTATGAAGCTCCATGAATGACCAAAGTATAGACAGTAGAATAATGACACTCATCGTATCAACATCCATCTAAACTCTTAAAAAACATTGGTTCAGGTAAGTACACTCTAAACATATGCATGCCAAAATATCTTCTTAGATTTTATAAGATAATTCGACAATTATGATCATCATCAACATGTCACTTCCAAAGTACATTCGATGAGAGATCAAGACTGTAGAGGCATACAAACCCTAAGCTTGTAGTTCTTTTGTCTATTTAATTGTCACTCCTCATTATTATGAGGAAACTTGCACATTGCAACCACGTACAATATGTGTCCAAGTGCAAGTACAATATCTTAATCATGGATCCAATCCATGATATTTTACTGGTTATCATTGAGTATACTATTGAGTGGATTTATTGAAGGATTATCTAAAATAAGGAATTTGCATATATATATATATATATATATATATATATATGTGTGTGTGTGTGTGTGTGTGTACTTTACTTTGATTTAGGAATTTTTATATCAAAGTTGTCTTGCCTTGTTAACACTGAAAGTTCATTCCCTTAATCACTTTCAATGTAAGAGATATACTTACCATTATATCTCAAGCAAGATTTGGGATCTCCTTCCTTATCTTTGTTACAACCAAATAATATGAGAACTTGTAACTCCGACAAAAAGAAGCAGGAATGCATTTCTCCTTGCAAGTCCAACTTGCACTCCCAAGTCGGTCTTTAACACTCGGATCCACCACCCCTAAGGCAATGTTGACCCGTCATTAATTGAACCAACCGTCAATAGGAATAGTACTCGCTATGCGCAATCCAATATCGCCCCAATAATATGAGGACCCGATATTGGGGTCACTACACATACGGCCTTACTCTTTCGAGAAGCAAAGAGCCCGATCCAGGTGCACTTGCATACAGGAGCTGTCACTTCGGACAGGTGTCTTCTACATACAATTCCTGGCGATGGAACCCTTCACCTTGACAGGAGACCATGGATGTCACTTATGTGATCCTCCATATCATATTCAAATTCTAATTAATTATCATTAATCATATTCACATAATGAATTCTTCCAAGGAAAATAACAACTCTATTAATAATAGAGTGTTTTAGTTTTAATTGGATTCCAATTAATCTAATCATATTAAATTAATGATCCAATTGATATCCAACAAACATTCTTTTATTGTTAGTTGAAATATGGTATTATCTCAAATACGTATTATTTCGAATTTTAATAATTAGAAAAATACACCGTGATTTATCCTGCATTATCGAGTCCCTACCCGCTATCATGGCCAGTACCGACAGGAGTAGGACAGATTGCACACGGTGCAACCTGCTACCCCAACGCTTCTCGACTAGACACCACATCCACCTTAGGAAAGGATAATGCCAAATTGATCATTGTGTACTTGAGATGATAATTGGTTTTTCAACCGAAATTATGCCATATATAATAATAATCAAAACATTATTGATTAACATTATAAGAAGATTGCTAAACAAATCCCCAATCTTATTCAAGCAACTTTATTTGTTGGAAAGTAGATTGTGTAACCAATTGTGATCTAGATCATATCTAATAAATTATTGGTTAAGGCAATGTCATTTAACGAAATAATTATCATCAAATATTTCACAAATATTTATCCATAATTATTCCAGGAAATTAAATCATTTAATTTCACTAATTAATTAAATGACAATCACAAGGTTCTTGATTAGGAAAGTAATTTCCAGCAGTGACCCTCACTTACTAAAATTAGCATATCTCAATCAATTTAAATCCAAATTAAGCAAAGTTTCTAAAGTTTGCTAATTTGATTCAACAGAACCTAAGTGATTGTCACATATTTCAAGGTGTTTCTAAACAATAATTAACTCCTTAATTACGATAAGATTCGCAGTCCCCGATCATAACTTGAGCAAACAGATTCGAAATCACGCAAACTTAGATCCTACGATTTTCTTATTTAATGAGGAACAAAATCCAAGTTTTGTTTTCATGCTTAAACAATTTAACAGGGCCTAAATTAATCACTAAACAAAGATGCGAAAATAAAATACGAGAAAACTTTCGCAAACCCTAATAAACCCAAGTCATCCTTGGTTTATGGATCGCATCCAAAACCTTTGACCTAAGGCTCTGATACCACTTGAGGGATATGGTGAGATCCTTAAGAGCATCGCCGAAGCGTGAGGATCGCATCGTATGCGATCAGGAGTGACTAGTCGTACTAGTTGCTCGAGGCAACGGAAATTAAATTTTTCCATGCGATGAAACCACATGATCCAAGAACACTTCTCGGATCATTTCATCTAAACCACAAACAAGTAATAGGATTACCTCTTGAAGCATGGTTACGATTAAGTCTCTAAACAAAGAGACCTCCTATCTCAAGTCCAATCTGATGGAGGAAACGCTTGCGAGCGTGTCGATGAAACGCGTGCTTCTCGCAATCCATGTTGATGATCCAAGAGGCGAATCTCCTGATCTCGACACACGAGATCCGACATCTTCTTCACGAGCGAGGCACCAAAGGAGATGGAGATCCATGAGCAAATGATCCAGCAACATGGCGATGATGCTGCTGCGATGGAGACTCCCTTTAGGGCATCCATGGTGGACGACCATATGAGAGAGAGAGGGATGGAGTGTAGAGAGAAAGAGAGAGAGCCTAGTGTTTTCTCATTAGCCTAGGAAGAGTAAGGGGTGCCCTTCTATTTATAATATTTTGGGATCCATGGAACTCAATCAATGGGCAACACAAATCCAATGGCTCATAATGATTTGTGTTTCTTTCAATGGCCAAAATTTTGTTGGTAACAAACTAACAACAATTAATTTAATTTAGATTAAATATATATTGATAAATCAATATAAATTAATCCTAAAATTAAATCAATCTCATATGGAGATCAATTATTAAAGATTACATCAATCCAAGATTATAGAGGGACGGCCACCCTCTCCTTATAGGAATTAGTGACCGTCCACCATATCTTATGGATGTGTAATCTCATGCAATCTCATGAGATTGCATTACTACTTGAAAATCTCCAAGATTTACAACAACACTTGTTGTAAATATTTAAACAAAAATAATTCATAATTATTTTGTAAAAATTGCAATCTTATCATTGGAAAATTGTTAATCACATTCACAACCCAAAATAAAATGTAAATTCCATTTTCAATTGATTGTCCAATGTGAATCCAATTCACATCAACATATAATTAACAAATGTAAGTTACAAATAGCTCTCTCTTATATATTATAAATCAAATTTATAATATATATGATCAATATGGATATTGCTATCCACATTATTCATATCCATGATAATTAAATCACATTTAATCATCTTTGATCTCTATTCTCATGTGCCCAAATAATATGAATCACATTCACATTATTCACATCTTTGATAATCAAATCATATTTAATTATCTAAGATAACTCTCTTTATAATATGAATCAAATTCATATTATTCATGATAATTAAATCACATTTAATTATCAATTTTTCTTAATGCTCGGATACATATATCAACAATGAAATTATCCTGAATTCTTTCAAGGATAATGCGCTTTCTCCGCAGATACTTGGAGATAAGGGCGGGGCGATTGTATTGTTCCACGTATAGTGACTTGGATATTTAGATCACATCTCAAATCCAGATCTTATGGACCTCTCATAGAGGTTTGATTAAATCAAAGTCGTAGATCTATTCTTCTCATTACATCTAAATCACATTCAGATCAATGTTCAATATTTGGACCAAGATCAGATCACTTCTCTATTGAGAGGAGTTACTAAAATCCAGACCCGTTTCATGACTCCCCGCAAATGGAAGTGTCATGGTTATACAATCATTTTATGAGCACATCACCCTCATGTATTCCTAATACTTGTACATCTTGTATACCGTAGGACCCAGAATAATCCTGAAGTATAAGATCAATTTTACATTGTCTATTTCAAGGATTTATTGTTAATTTTCTCATTCGATCATTGGAAGTTGGTATCGATCATATACTTTCCAAAAGCATATATTATACCTAGGTGTTGATTTGTACTTTCCAAAAGTATATATCAAACCTTACAAATTCAGTCTAGCTTCCAAAGCGAGACGATCGCATGTGGAATTTGATTCTTCCCAATATCTCATGAGTAAGCTCATGTATTCTGGTTCAGTAAATGAGCATGTATGATCCCTTTAAGAGATCGTATTACTCATATGCCTGTGTATGCAAACCAGCGCGCCGGTGTATAGACCTTGATTAGGTCATCAACCTATTGGTCTGCCAAATGTACATACTCGGATATATAGTAACACAACTGTCTCTGGTCAGAGGATGTGTGCCTATATCATGACAACATATGATATAGGACTTTGGTTATCTCGATCTCGTTAAGTCAACTCTTTTGACCTAACTTATCTAACACCTCAGAATCTCTATTCCTATGCAGAGGACATGCATCAAGAGGTCAGATAGATATCAACCTTCATAGAAAGGATTGCCATCTCCTTCTCAGGATGGATATCATCTCTTAATAATCATTTGACAGTGCTTGATGAGTCCTCAATCTAACTCTTTAGATAGTCATCGTAGCACCAGCCTCTATGATTCAATAATTGAATCAACGGATGTATGATCATCAAGATGACCTTGGCACATAACCCTAATTGTACTAAGGGACCTATTATGCAAATTAGTTACTCTTCATTTCAGATCAGTGAATGGTATTTGCAATAACATTTATTGTATAATCGCTCGATGTGGGCTCGCTTGTCCAACATCTAGGTCATAGAGACATTCTCTAAGAGTAAGCGTTCTTCCACTGAAAATATGTAGTCTATATATCCAATGGAGATTGTTGCAACAATTGCGTCAACGTCCATGTGGATGATAATTAAACCTTAAGATCAAATTTTCTAGTCTTTAAAAACATATGCATCCAATTGCAAGTGTTATTAGAAGAATGAGATGCAATAATTAGACTTTGATCTTATCTAATAAGCACATCAATTTCAATGATTATATGTAGATGTATAAATTTCTGATGCACTATCTGAGTCCTTCTCTAAGGATCCTAGATAGTCTAGATAGTCATGTCATCGACACATCAACTTGTTACAGTATTGGCACTCATCCAACTCTTTAGATGTCATATGTGTGGAAATTACATAAGTATAGTCAACTCTTTGACTTTCAATCTCACTTGGGTCAGACCGATGCTTCCATTGTGCTTCCTTCATCTATAAACAACCACTGTCTAAGACAAAGGAACTCCTATATTGAACTCAAAGGATTTCAATATAAGAGTATTTCAACGTTTATACATGCTTCATTCAATTCATACAATATGAATATTATGAAGCCTCATGAATGACTTTGGTATAGACAGTAGAATGATGACACTCAGCATATATACATCCATTTAAACTCTTACAGACTTTGGTTCAGCTAGGTACTCAAACATTTTGAGTACATCGTGTCTTATCGAGCCACCATTCTACATAATGCAGTGAACCATGTCATTCATGATTAAATGTTGAGAGCACATATGTCTGTCAAAACATCTTCTTAGGTTTTATAAGGATTTTTGATAATTACGATCATCATCGACATGATACCTCCAAAGCACATTCAATGAGACATCAATACTATAAAGATATATAAACCCAAGGTTGTTGTCATATTATCTATTTAATTATCATTCCTCATGATTATGAGGAAACTTGCACATTGCAACGACATACATTATGTTTCCAACTACAAGTTCAATATCTCGATCATGTATCCAATCCATGATATTTTACTAATTATTATTAAGTATAGTCTTGAGTGGGTTTAGTGTATGTTATCTGAAATAAGATAATTTGCATAAGTACATATTTTACTTTGATTTAGGAATTTTTATATCAAAGTTGCCTTGCCTTGTCAACCTTGAAAGTTCATTCCCTTATTAAACTTTCAAAGCAAGAGATATACTTACCGCTATATCTCTAGCAAGATGTAGGATCTCCTTTATACCTTTGTTACACCCTAATAATATGAGAAACTGTAACTTGGATAAAAAGAAGCTGGAACTCATTCCACCTTACAAGTACAACTTGCATTTCCCAATTCGATATTTAACACCCTGGCCCACTGTTGAACGCTAAGATTCAGATTTTTATTCAAATGAATTATTCACAAATGAAACTGTGGTCATCGCGATCCAAAGAAGTGTCAAGCAAAAATTTATTCTTTTCTTAATCCAAAAAAAATAAAGAAAATGTAGCAAGAAAAATTTGTTATTTAATTTACATATATAGCGTGCAAAGTCGAACTCAGGGAGGCTACGAAAATCCTGAGGTTTATTCAATTAATTGAAAAATCAATAAAAAGAATCAAGGAATTTCTACGCACATTAGTCTTGGTTTTTGTATTTTTGAAGTTTGTATATTTTTAGAATTTTAATTTTATATTTTTTATTGGGTTTTAAGATTTTTATATTATTTTTTATTTTAGTTTTGCAAAAGAATTTTTAAATAATTAAAACAAAATGAATTAAGAAAGTAATAAAAAGGAAAAAAGGGACATAACTCTTGGATTTTTACATAGGTTTAAAATACACCAAAAATTAAAACAAAATTATTTGTGGTTTTTTATAATTTTTTATGTTTTTATGATTTTTTGAAAATTTTCCTAATTAATAATGCTTTTAAATCAAAAATAGAAAATAAAATGAGCAGAACACAAACTGAATGTTTTTGGAATTTTAAAGTTCCAAATAAAGTAAAAAATGGATGAAATTTATACATAATCAAATATGAGATTTTGTATTTTCTAGAAAGGTATTTTATGATTTTTTTAGAATTTTACATTAATTTTTATGATTTTTTTAATTTTTTTAAGACTTTTATGATTTTTATGGTTTTATGAGAATTATAAATTCCAAAATTATATAAAAATTAAATAAAACAAAAGAATCAAATAGGAACTTTTTTAGAATTATTTGCTAATATTTTATATTCTTGTATTGATTTTAAGATGCAGACAGGGAATATTTATGATGTTTTGTAATTTTGTTAAATCATACAAATAATGAAAATGTGAAACAAAAATTATGGATGCAAGATCTATGTATCAGGAAACTAAATTGATTTTTATGGAATTTTTTAGAGGTGATTTCCTAATTTTTATTTGATTTTTATATGCAAGATAAATGTAGATGGGCATGGGCATATATGCAAATATTTTAATTTTGCAGACTAAATGATAACAAATATGAATAATTTGGGGCAAACCACACGAAATTCCCAAAAACCTCATGTGCAAGCACGTGTGTCCTATTGGATTGGACCTAGTTGTAAATAAGATAAATCCATGGACCAATCAATAACATAGAATTGCAGACTTTTTATTGCAATTTTCTCAACAAATCATGTGCTAGGCATGCTTGTAGTTCAAATAGGGCATAAATGCAATTAAAATAAAGTGCAAGATGTAAAATGCAATTTTCTAATTTATTACATGCAAACATGTGTCCAAAAGGACTTATTTGAAAATAAAGTAAATGCAAAGGGTATGAGCGCAATTATACCCTTAATTGATGTGGCACGCTGGACAGTTGGATGGTGATGAAGATTTGATCCAGCGACTGAGATGGGCCTGTGCATCGATGGCATCAATCAGATCTAGGACTTCAATCCACAGTGAAGAATTAGGGCAAAACGGATGGTCGTGATTGAAACTGGGGCTTGCGTTCTTGATCGTACGGATGAAGAAGCCTCTAGAAGAACTGTGTTGAAGGCGAGCTCCAGTGAACTTCGATCGAGGAGATCTCAGCAGATCTCCGGCTGAATCATCTTCTAATAGGTGCTACATATTTATGCATTGAAGCTCTATCGATCTGATGTCCCCATGGTGGTAGGAGAGGATGAAACAAAAATCTAGAGGTCAAAGAATATTCAGCTCAAGGTAGACCTCCAACTTCTGATTCACCGCAGCTGCTGAGTTTGTTGACTCTACAATAGGAAGCCTATGCTCAGAGAAACTTTCGGCCAAAGGACTAGGTCAAAAACTCTAGAATGGGTGAAGGGGTGACTTCTAGTGAAGGTGATCAGATAGGAAGTCAATACTCATATCTGGAAGGATTTGAGGGTGGTCAGAAGATGGAAGAGATGTAGAAGGGTAAGATGAACTTGTTGGCATTATCGGAATTGGTCGACGATAATTGGAACTCATCCGATCATGCAGATCAGAGAGGTTAAAAATGAAGATCTGATCTAAGTAATTCAATAGAAATTAAGGCAAAAATGAAATGCAAAATCAAAGGTAAAAGAACTAAGTTACCTATGGATGGAAAAACCAGGGTAAAATCGCATTAATCTCCAGCTGCGGTGGAGAAGCGAAACGCGGCGGAAAACTCCGGCCACGTGATTGGATCATGGATTTCACTCAATTCCTCACGCTCCTGCTTGAAGGCGGCCTCTATCACTGATCAACACTCCAAAACTCAGATTCATGGACAATATTTGGTAAAATTGGATAAAACTCACGGCGGAGGAAGAGGATGTATATTTATAGACATAACATTGGCAAGTTTTGAAATTCAAAGCATGAGCAGATCAAGGCATGAGAGGCGGGTCTGAAGGGCTGGCGATGGTAACGAGTGAATGGGAGGAATTTTTGGAGAAGAAATTGGGGGTAGTTATAGAAGGGAGTGTGTGGGAAAATTCCGTGAACGATAGGTGGAACGTGAGCGAGCGGGAGAAAGGGCCAGACTGAGCAGTTGACCTGGGTCAACAAACCCGGGTCAACCAATCAAAAGGCGCAAAGGATGGGATAAAATAGGAATAACAACAAAAAAGTCAATAAATGATTAAATAAATCAATTAAAATCAAAAATAAATTAAAAAAATAATGTAAATAAGAAATGTTGATGATAAATTAAAATTAATTTAGGTGATTTTTAATTAACTAAATAATGTATATACAAGGGTTAAAATAAATACAAGGTGTTATTTATAGGTATGTATACCTATATGTACAACATTTCCATTTTTAGTTAATTAATTATAAAAATATATACATGATTTAATATTTTATTTTTTTCACAATATTTACAAGGGTTTTAATGAAATGTTTATCTGATTTTTAGGACTTAAATTATTAGGTTGAAAAAATAGGTATATGTACAATATATACATAGTGATACCTATACAATATATACATGATTTATTTATGTTGGATTTTGATTTTGTAATTTTTTAGTCATTTGTATAAGTGAAATAAAATATTTACAATTAACTAAAATTACAATATTTACAAATATGCACAAGATAATAAATGAATAAATAAAGTATATAGCGAACATAGGTATATTAAACAATAATACCCCAATTAGCCACATTTCACACCTTAACTCTGATTTTTATGAAATCATCTACATTTAAAAGATAAAATAATTTGGAGTACGATGAAAGGGTTCGATGAATTTGGAGTTTTGGTGAAGAAGATATTGGTGTTGCAAGTTTGATCTTTGTGGCTTTTTGAGAGTGTTGTTATTTATACATTATATACATATTTTTATTGCAACTAATTTTTATTTACAAAATAATTTTATTCACAATTATTAAGAAGAAAAAAAATTTTATGTACAAAGAATTTGGTTGTGAATAAAATAAGGAAAAGCTTTTGTATTATAGACAATCTTGTGCAGATCATAAATATATAAGTGATTGATAGTTTTCAAGAATTTTTGGTATTTTTAGGCCTTATCTTCCCCTACTTTATTCCTTATCGATCATGTCAAGTCTTGGCCTTCTCTCAGGGTCAGAGTCAGTATGTTTCTATTACATATATACAGTCTTCTATTTTCTTTATTTTCCCTTTATTTTTTTTCTTTATTTATTTTAGTTAAAATAGTGATAAATATACAATATTTACAAACAAATTTGGGTTAGTAAAAGAATAGATTTATTGTTATTTATAGGTGTTTTATTAGGGATTTTAAGATAAAATAAATGAATAAAGATGATGAAATGTAGATTCATCATCCCCCTATGCTTTACCTTTGCTAGTCCCTTAGCAAACACTTTTTTAAATAATTAGTGACTAAAATTAAAAGAAAAAGAGTAAAGGAAGCATAACAAACTTAGAACAATATTGAGTATTAAACTTATCTTCATAAAATCAAAGTATGGAGCTCTATCAGACCTTTGGATTATTAATTTGGGTGAGACCTTAGTGGGAAATGGACTTGGCACTCAATAGCCTCTAGAAACCCCACAACTCTACTCAAGTCTCCTCAATACCTAGCTCAGAATAGATCAACTCATACGCAAACCCTTATGACTATGAAACTTTCTTGTACAGTGTAAGTGACAGGTAGCTCTCCCCGGCTAAAGCGATAAAAGTTAGTCTTCTCCAACATGGTGACCTAATTCCCCCATCCAGTAACTCTTTCCTCGAGAAGCAGAGTATTCCCATCTAACTTCAAGTGCAACCTGCTCAAGAAGAGGAGGTGGATAAAGGAATGGACGGTAGCCAGTGTAATTACCTATCCTTGGATGCATGACCGGTGTAGCCAAGTCATCCAGTTGTAGGCTCATAAATATATGACTTGAAAGCTCAAACTTGTTTATTTGACTAAATGAGTGTACATACTTCAGCAGGCAATTTATTTTCAATCAGGCATGTGCACTTTTTTTGAAGTTTTGGATTTTTGCACTTTTTTGAATAGATACAAGGTGCAACATGTACATAAGGAGTTTTTACTCTTGAGCGAGCAGGCTATCCCTCTTTTGAAGCTTTATTGCAACCCATAACATTCTGTCAGCTAGTAGGCCGTGTTGGGGTACAATGGCCACAAATGTGTGACTGTCGATGTTTCTATTAGCTTGTGTCTCATGTCGGTAAATCCATCCCTCTACCACTTCAACTAAGGTGAGCAAAGTGTAAGTGCATGTTTGCAAGATAGGTCATTATCAACAAGAATCATGCATGTGCTCCAAAATACTATACTTAGGCAGTCAAGATGACAATGAACTAAGTCTTGTAGTTCCCAACAAATTACGTTTATAGATATGAAGAATCCCAATTAAATTTTCTATATAGTTCCTATCAAATTAAGTGGTTAAGGTCCAACTAAGCTCCATTCTTCGACTATATTCCAGACTAGTTTAAGTGTCAATATCATTCTAAAAAATGCACAAGCAAATACAATAAATATATACAAAATATTTTTTTGAAAGAAAATAAAAGAACAATCTTTCTGAAAAAGTTTTCAAAGAGTTTTACAAATTTTTATGAGTTTAAACATTTTTTCTTTTTTTATTTTTTGTATAAGAAAGAAAAAGGGTTAGTAAACTGAATATATACAAGTATACACTTCAAGGATTATACAAAGTTATACAAGATTTTACAAGAAGATTTTATGTACAAGTTTTAAAAAAGAATTTTGTATACAATAAAGAATTTTATTTACAAGAGGAGAAGCGATAACGGATTTTTTACTCATGTGGATTTCACGAATATATATATACACATCCAATAATTTATATCCCATGTGAGAAAATAATTTTACAAACATTTTCAAAACATTTACAAAAGATTTTTCAAACATTTATTTTCAAAACATTTTGCAAGGCTTTTTCAAAAAGTTTTACAAACATTTTTGCAAACTATTTTACAAATATTTTTACAAATCATTTTACAAACAATTTTACAAATAAGTTTTTGCAAACATTTTGCTTTCAGATATTTTACAATCATTTTTGTAGTATACTTATTTTTGATACAAATAATAATTTTACAAACATTTTACAAACAAATTATTTTTACAAACAATTTTGCAAAGATTTGTACAAAAAATAATTTTATAAAAATTTTTACAAATATTTTAACATAATTTTACAAAAGGTTTTTGCAAATATTTTACAAACAATTTTTGCAAACATTTTTCAAAAGACTTTTGCAAATCATTTTAAAAATTCATTTTTCAAAACAATTTTTTATAAGAATAATAATAGCCATATAATTAATAAAAGTACGAGTTATAGCTAAAGTATACAATATATATGACACCCCCCATACTTTACTTGAAGTATGTCCTCATAGTGAACAAAGAGCTACAAAGGAAGACATAACCCGTGCTAAGTATAGAAAAGTGTTAAGAATCCTATACAACATCAACTCCAAGAACAGACGAATAGAAGTTCGTGTATCCCCTATACTTAGGATGAACTAATCCTAAGTATAGAAGACTGTACAAATGGGAAAACCAAGGGTAAAATATCCCAAAGTATATAAAAAGAATATCAATAAGTTGAGGGACAAGCGAGAGATCAAAAGAAATACAAGAAAATAAAAACACAAAAAAGTCGGAATGAACAACATCACTCCCCCTATACTTAAGGTAAAGGATCCCTAAGTATAAGCAACAACAATAAGGATGAAACAGAATGAATATGAACAACTCAAATCATTAACCCCCTCCCTACCCATACTTAGGATAGAGTGCATCCTAAGTATAGCATATACACACGGAAAAGATCTGAAAGATAAAAATGGAAGAAGAAAGAATAAAATGAAAGGATGTATACAAGAAAAAATCTGCTCATGTATCAGACATATAAAATGTCAAAAATTCATCGTCTGATACCACAAATATAGAGTCTACCACGGACATAAATGTATCATGATCTATGTATGGCTTCAGCAACTGTCCATTCATAACAAATGGATGTGTGTCAGATGACAATCTAGATAGGACAATACTACCATTGTCACGCATAGCTCTCACAATGAACGGCCCTGACCATTTGCTTTTCAATTTACCTGAAAACAACTTCAATTTTGCATCAAACAAAAAAAGTTTCTGATCCGAGGAGAAAGTCTTCCTTCTAATGTGTCTATCATGCCAATGCTTAACTTTCTCCTTGTACATAATTTAGTTATCATTGGCAAAATCTCAGAATTCTAGTACCATATTCAGATCAAACTTCTTATTCTTTCCTGCGTTCTCATAATCCAAATTGCATACACGAAGTGCCCATAAAGATTTGTGAATTAATTCGACCGGTAGGTGGCAAGGCTTTCCATACACCAATCTATAGGGAGACATACACAATGAAGACTTTTAAACTGTCCGATAAGCCCATAGAACTGAGTCAAGCATCTGGGACCAGTTCTTCCTATCTGGACGCACAAGATTTTGCAATATCATCTTTATCTCCCTATTTGAAATCTCAGTCAAACCATTAGTCTGCGGGTGGTAAGGAGACACGACTCTATGCTCAATGGCGTACTCCTTCACAAGCTTCTTAACTTCTCAATTAATGAAATGGTTTTCCCCATCTGAAATGAGTTATTTGGGAATCCCAAACCGCACAATACTTGAGAAAAGAACACACCGTACGACTATCAGGCTCTGGTGAGGATAGCCTCGACCCACTGACTAACATAATCCACAGCAAGTAGGATGTACTTATATCCCTGAATGATAGGAAATGGACCCATGAAGTCTGTACCCAGAAAACATCTGAAATATCTATATATCTCAAGGTCATGGTATCCTTGCAACCAATGGTTCCTCCCATCTTCTGACAGTTAGTACAACCTCGAACATACTATGTAGCATCCTTAAATAAAGTTCGTCACCATAGGTCGCTCTGTAAAATCTTTATTGTCGTGCTCTGCTGAATGATGCCCATTAGACTCTAGTTTGTGACAGTTCTCAAGTACACTGGTGTATTCCTCCTGAGGATTGCATCTTCTCCAGATACAATCCACACCCTCACGAAACAGTTATGGATCCTTCCACTGGTAAAAATGTATCTCTGATAGGAATCTATCTACCTTATTCTTCGGCCAATCTTGCGAAACATTCTTGGAGACAAGATAGTTCACAATATCAGCATACCATGGGAGTGAGTCCACAAACAAAATGGTCTCATCTGGAAAGGTCTTTGATATGGGAAGAGTAGTCTACTCAGGAGTCTCTACATTTGTAATACAGGAAAGGTGATCAATCTTTACTCTAGGTTTATCTTTAATCTCCAAATCAAACTGCTGGAGAAGAAGGATCCATCTGATAAGTTGTGGTTTGGCATCCTTCTTTGCATGTAGGTATCTTTCAGCAGTGTGATCCATGTATATAATTACATGCGATCCAAGCAGGTAAGATCTGAACTTCTCTAATGCAAACACCACTGCTAACATATCCTTCTCTGTGACTGTGTAATTAAGTTGTGCCTCATCCAGAGTCTTGCTAGCATAGTGTATGGAAAATGGTATCCCATCCCTTCTCTGCTCTAACACAGCTCCAACTGCATAAACTGAGGCATCTGTCATGATCAAAGGGGAGAGACCAATCATATGGTTGTAGGACAGGAGCACTAGTAACCATTTCTTTCATATGGTCAAATGCAAGGAGGACTTTCTCATCAACAACAAACTCACTCTCCTTGCACAGAAGCTTAGTCAAAGGTCCAGCGATCTTGTTGAAGTCCTTAATGAATTTCCTATAAAATCCAACATGTCCAAGAAATGACCTCAACTGCTTCAAATTCTAGGGTGGCTCTAGCTTGGAGATCACATCAATCTTTGCCGAGTCAACCTCTATAGCATGTTTGGAGATGACGTGGCCCAATACAATTCCATTAGTCACCATAAAGTGACTCTTCTCCCACGAGAGCACTCTGTTTACCTCACAGCAACATTGAAGTACTCGATCTAAATGAGCAAGATAAGTGTCAAAACTATCCCTGTAGACCGAGAAATCGTCCATGAAGATCTCTAGGAAACTACCCACCATGTTAGAAAAATGATCAACATACACCTTTAGCGTTACAAAATCTAAAGGACATCCGTCTAAAGGCATAGGTGTCAAACGGACAAGTAAAAGTAGTTTTCTCCTGATCCCCAGGAGCGATAGCAACCTGGTGATACCCCGAGTACCCATCCAAGAAACAAAAGAACTCTTTCCCTACCAACCTTTCAATAATCTGATCAATAAAGGGCAGTGGAAAGTGATCTTTCTTTGTAGTTGGGTTCAAGCATCGGTAATCTACACAGGCATGCTATGAAGTAGGTACACGGGTCAGAATCTCCTCACCATGGTCATTCTTCATGATAGTAATCCTAGATTTCTTTGGGAACACATTAAAAGACTGACCCACTTGGAATCCGAAAAGGGATAAATAAAGTCAGCATCACACCATTTCCTGATCTCTTTCATGACAACATCCTGGAGGTTAGGATTGAGACGTCATTGACACTCACGAGAGGGTTTGTTGTCATCCTCTAACTAGATATGATGCGAGCACAAAGCTGGAATAATCCCACGGAGATCTGAAATATTCCAGCTAATGGCCTTACGGTTTCTCTCAAGAACCTCTAGCATGCGATATTATTATGCTTCTGAGGATGACTGGAAACCTTTGGGGTAGACCTGTAAGGAAGGCATACTTCAACGTAGATGGTAAAACCTTGAGCTCAAGTGCGGCCTGAATCAGCTCTGTGATAACTTCTGCAACTGCAATAGTAGATGGCATATGATCTATACTCTGTGAACTGTCCACCATGGCTATTGTTGGCTCAACAAGTAAATTCTCAGAAAGATCTGTAATAAATGATCTATGTTCAGGAAGGAATGCTCATCAAGCTATTCAGAATACACAACAAAAGTCTCAGAAATCTCAATAGGAGGTATCTCATCAGTAATCTCAAAATGTTGTGTCAAAGGACTATCATAATTTATCTCTGAAATCTCAGCATGATCCTAAAAAATCAGCTCAAACTGTCCATCAATAAACAACTCAATAGGATCAATAAGGGAACTCATGTTGACTGTACTTTCCAAGGATTCCTTCTCAGTAAGGAATTCCTAAGTATCCATGAAACCAGTGAAAAAGATTTGTCTCTGTAAAAAATCACAATCCTCAGGGTCTGGTGTAATTGTCTGTCTCTCATCTGTTGTTAATGGTGGCGGTGATGGTCTAGGATCGGGGATCATCTCACTTTTCACCTTGTCACTATGAGAGTAAAATATGATCTCTCCAATACCATAATCAATTACTGCTTCGGTTATTCAAAGGAATGGCTGACCTAGTATGATCTAGGTATGGAGTAACGGTGTAGATGTGTCCATATCCATGACAAAAAATCAACTGGGAATCTCATTCCTTGCACCGTTACAATAACATCCTCTAATATTCTTCTTGGCCTTTTAATCGATCTATTAGCAAATTGAATGATCATTCTGGTGGATTTAAGAGGTCCCAACCTAAACTCAGTGAGCAGAGAGGATGGCATGAGATTAATGGAGGATCCTCTATCGAGAAAAGTATGATCAAATTCTTGATCAACAATGTTGCAACAGATGTGAGATGCTCCCTTATCTTTCTTTTTAGGAAGGAGGTTGCTGATGGCATGAATTGTGGCAAGATGTATTTCTTTGTCTTCTTTCGTTTGTTCTACTTTGGTTGATGCTTTTGAGTACATGCTTTTTTCATTACCTTTTTCACTGCAGGCATGTACTCCATGGCCTTGAAAAGTGGCATCTCTAAAAAGATGTTCTATAAGATCTCTACCACTCCAAGATCATATAGGGTTGTTTTTAGTTTTTGAATTTTTTGGTTTTATTCAAAGCAGAATGAAATGGTATACAATCAGAAGAAACATTCCACTACACATTTCACTTATTCAAAATGAAATCCTCATATACAATTGGACAACCAGAATCAATTTGTACAGTATTATCCAAAACAGGGGTAGAAGAAATAAAATCGAAAATAGGACAGGCTGTTGCTGATGGAGAAGGAGATTCTGCGACGGGTGTGCACTCATATGCTGACGGCGAACTGCATCTCTCTCTTAATGAGGAAGGTGTTGGTGGTGGCATCGAAGATGGTGAAGCTCCAAGATCTGGTGCTGCTACACTGGACCGGTGCTCTACTAGTGAAGAAGATAATGTGGAAGGTGAAACTCTCTCAATGGTTTGATCTCCCAATCCCAAGGGTTGTGAAAGCGGTTGCAATCTCCTACCGCTCCTGAGATGAATGGTGTCAGATAAACATGTAAAATAAAGGTATACCTATCTCGAGGGTGGATGGATCATGGGCTACCTGCTACTTGTGTCTGAAATTGTTGGGATTGGCTTTGACTTGTGTAGGAATAAATGTCTTCATGGTGGTTAGGTCATCAATCCTCTAAGTCAGATCATTCATATTCTTCATTAATTGTGCAAGTTGACGAGTACGGGATTCTCTTAAGGTGCCTGGGGGTGCTCAATGACTGGTTGTCTCTAAGACTGGTAGTGAGAAGGTTGTTGGTATCCATACTGTAGCTGATAATGATGAAGAGGAGGGTGTGAATATTGTCCATACGATGCACACTATTGCTGGTGGTAAGGCTGTGGGAAATATGTAGGTTGCATCTGTTGTTGGCCATGTCTCCAGTTCTGGATGTGAGATGGAGACTAATAGTAAGGCTAGAACTGCTAGAGCCAGTACTGTTGTTGTCTATCTCCCTGAAAATGGTGGGCTGGCTGCGCTCTCGATCGAACCAAATACCATTCACCTCCTTAATGAGAGGTGGAGGTGGAGACTACTGCTCAGGAATGTATGGAATCTTCTACAGGTACGGTACTATCTGGTGTGACTGTTGCTGGACCTGGTCAAGGATCTGCACGTAGTAAATGTGTTGAACTGTGGATGGTCCTCCGGTACTCTACTCTGTAGAAGTGGAATAAGTTTGCTCCCTAATAGAGGTATCAGATACTGCACTCTCACTCTGACATGTGTCGATCGTACTCACAAGAAGTTCTAGATGCTTGGTTATCTCATCCATCTTTATCGGGTTCTTCATCCTCTGTTCGATCACTTGGAGCTTCTCAATCTCCTTGGATCATTTCTCGATTATTTCTAGGTGATTTCCAATGATTGTCAAATCTGAACTGTCCATCCCATCCACATCATGTGATACCGTCTTGTTGATAGCCTTGTGAGTTGCTACAGTAGTAGAGGAAGGAACGAGATACTTTTGGAATGCATGAGAAGAAGAAAGAGACGTGGAGCTCTCTTCCATCTCCTCAAAAATCTAGTATAAGACATCCTTGTCCTTGTTGAAATGACTCCCCCCACAATCAGCATATACCAGCTTCTTGTTCTCAATGCTCAAGCCCCCAAAGAAACTATGCACTAGGCTTGTCTTTGGAATATCATGACGGAGGCACTTCTCTGTCAAGTCTTTGAATCTTTCCCATGCCTTGTGAATAGGATAATGGGACATCTGGGAGAAGTTAGACTTCAACGATCACATTTGGTTGAGTCGTCCAAGTGGGTAATACTTTTTTAAAAATGCGGACCTCAACTCTTCATAAGTAGTAACAATCCTTAGCAAGTGATTGATCCGCTATAAAGCCTTGTCCATGAGACTGAACAGGAAGGTTATCATCTTCACTACCTCTAATGGGACATTTTGGTAGTGTATAGTTCCACAAATGTGATCGAACTGTTGGAGGTGTACATATGGTTCTTCATTTATGTATCCGTGAAATATTGGGAGAAGTGGAAAAATGGTGGACGTTAGCTCAAAATGCCCATGAATCGCAGGGATTGTAATCCATGAGTTGGTTTGTCCTGCCCCTAGATTATATGCATCTTTCAACATGAGCTTAGCCACTAGCTCAAGTAATGGATCTTCTCCCCCACTCCCACCTCCTCCATGGCTTTTGTCTTCCTCTCTCCTCTCTTATATGTCTTGTCTTAGCTCCAAGATCATATCTCTCAATCCAGTCTGGATATCAGCCTGTTCAGTCAACTGTGCCTGAATGGCCCGTATGGAGGCTAACATTGTATTATTGATCTCACTCTGCTCAACCATGGAACTCTTTCCCTTAGGTGGCATCAAGTGTGCTGACTCGATTTCGAAAAATGTACATGACACTAAATTAGTCCTTAAGAATGGTGGAGTCTCAAATGATAGTTAAAGATTAGAGTCAATCTTGAACAACGGATTGATCAATGAGGTAAAAGGTGATGTGGAGAAAAGGGAATACTCAAGAAGTGACTCTTTCAGAATAGGAGACGACCGGTTTGGAGTGTGAAATGAGTTTGCAAAGTCCGAATGAGAAATGCTCCAATTTGACATCTTCAATCTCAAGCGGAAAAATACGAGAACATAATGGTCAACACAAGAAGAAAGTGAGAAAAAGGTGCAAAGGGTGCGGAAGGATCTTTACACTACCAAACAAACACAATACAAACCCCTAATTCACAAACTGAACACAAGTGGAGACCGTAAGAGTTCGATATTTTATCTTTTAAATTTTAAGTTTAGTGAATTTCCACAAAGTTGCTTACTACAAAACACACAAGGTGAGTCATCGCTACCGCCCAGTGTGCATACTCAGACCTACCCAAATAGTGGTACCATTTTCCCGAGCTGTGAGGTTCAATATCAAGCCCAAAGGAAGATAAGAGGATTAGCACACCAAAATGATTTTCTATGGTCGGAGGCAAGTGCTTACAGTTGTAACCATACACCGAAAAGTGATGTACAGGTACCTAAGGCACAAGTCCATTGATTTGGGCTCTAACCTGACAGCTACATCCTCACCCACTCTGTATGGAGGTAAGTACCTGCAAATAATGAGGGGTTACTCTCCCCAAAACAATGATTTTGTCCTTACGTTTAGTTTTAGGTTCGAGTTTTCTTTAGCAGTCCTGATTTTATACAATTGTCTCTTTATTGGATCTTTTTTTCAAAAAATCATCTACCGAATTTCAAGTTTCCTGTTGATATTATGCGAGTGAAAATAAGGAAGGAATTCGGAAATGCCAATGCACGAGAAAATTCAATGATGCGTACAAGAGATAGAGGATGTGTACCTTGTCACTAGCACTCTACATGCAAGCTGATCTATGCAGAAAATAAATATAGAAAATAAATTAACCTATATGATGCACGAGAATCGTCCTAGAATCAACTTTTATTAACAGGTAAGAACATATTAATTTGACTAAGTCCAATCTGCGCTCTACTCTATAGTTATAGATATTTTGTTTTTAGGGGCTTTGGACCTAATTAATTACTCGGCTCAAGCAAGATAATAAAACATACTTCTAAGGCCTCAAGCACACAAAATCATGAGAAAACAAAGAAAAAGAAGGCGATGAAAACAAAATTGGTGAGATCCCCTAAGTGCACCGACACTTGGCGAAACAGGCCCCGCAAACAAAAGGTATATAGTAACCTTTTAGAAAACAGGAAAAGAGGCAACGCCAAATAATTAATTATAATTTTTACAAAAATAATGAATGAATAAAATGCTAAATAAAACAGAAAATTTTCTATGCAGAATGCTCCAAATGACCAGTCTCCTCTGAATCTTCTTCTCCTCCTCCTATGCTCTCATACAACTTGATGAAGAAACAAGTTGCCTCTACTTCACTCAGGTGCATCGATACTCCTAAGAGTGCCACCCTCGCTCATTGGGTCCTCACAAGAAAGAGGAAACATAAGAATATGTAAGAGACATAGTTATAAAAACACGAGAAAAGAATAATGTGAAGAAAAAATGAGTGAATATAGATAAGCAAATAATGAGGTGGATTTGAAGCACAGTGCGAAGAGCAAGTGAGAATAGATCTCAAATGAATCCCTAAGTACGATCTCGGGGAGCTTTCTGTATCTGACACATCGGATCCTACAAGCACGGTACCGGCTCCTTAACGGCACATAGTATTCAATTTTAGTGCTCACTCCTCAACAATATGCAAATCTACAATATATATACACAAAAATATAGACAACATAATTGAAAGGAAGAATTGACAAAAAATGTATACAAAGAATAAGTGACCGAGATATTGACAATGAAATGAACTTGAGAAAAATATAGATAAAAAATAACAAGAAGAAAAACAAGTATAAACAACCAAGAATAGCAAGTCAAGAGAAAATTTTAACTACCCTCGTCGTTTCTCCTTAGCAACGACACCATTTTGTTAAACAACTGAAAGTCAGGTTTTTATTTAAATGAATTATTCACAAATGAAATTGTGGTCGTCGCAACCGAAAGAAGTGTCAAGCAAAAATTTATTATTTTCTCAAGCCAAAATAAATAAATAAATAAAATGTAGCAAGAGAAATTTTCTTTTTAAATAACCTATATAGCATACAAGGTCAAACTCAGGGAGGCTACAAAAATCCTACAGTTTATTCAATTAATTGCCAAATCGACGAAAAGAATCAAGGAATTTCTATGCACAATAGTTTGGTTTTTGTATTTTTGAATTTTGTATTTTTTAAGGATTTTAAATTTATATTTTTATTGGATTTTCTGATTTTTTATTTTTTTATTTTTAAATTTACAAAAGAGTTTTTAAAAAAATTAAAATAAAATTGAATAAAAATGATAAAAAAATTAATAAAGAGGAAAAAGGGAGACAACTCTTGGATCTTTACAAAGTCCTAAAAGACACACAGAAAATTAAAATTATTTTTGAGTTTTTGAGAATCTTTTAATGTTTTTATTATTTTTCTAAAATTTGACAAATTAATTAATGGTTTTAAATAAATCAAAAAATTGAAAATAAAATGAACAGAACACAAAGCGAATGTTTTTCATATTTAAAATATCAAATAAAGCCAAAATTATATGAAATTTATATAAAATGAAAGAGGAATTTTTTATTTTCCAGAAGGGTATTTATTATTTTTTGGAATTTTCTATTAATTTTTATGAATTTTTAATGTTTTTAAGTTTTTTATGATTGTTAAGGAATATAAATGCTAAAATTATAAAAAATAAAATAAAATAAATCAAAATAATCAAACGTGAATTTTTTATAATTTTTCGCAAAGATATTATATTTTTATTAATTTTTAAATGCAAATAGGGAATATTTATGATGTTTTTTAATTTTTATAAATTATAAAAATAATGAAAATGACAAATTAAACCTATGGATGTAGTATCTACATGTTAGGAAACTAAAAAACTTTTTATGGAATTTTTTAGAGGTGATTTGCTAAAGTTTATTTGATTTTTAATATGCAAATAAATGATGACGTGCATGAGCATATATGTAAATTTTTTTATTTTGCAGACTAAATGATAATAGATATAAATAATTCTGGGCAAATCATGTAAAATTCCCAAAAGCCTTGTGTGCAAGTACGTGTGCCTTGATGGATTGTTCATAGTTGTAAATAAGATTAATCCATGGATCAATCAATAACAAAGAAATGTAGACTTTTTATTACAATTTACCCATGAAATCACATGCTAGGCACTCTTGCAGTTCAAACAGGACGTAAATGTAATTAAAATATAGTTTAGGACGTAAATTACAATTGTTCAATTTATTACATGCAAACACTTGTCCAAAAGGTCTTATTTGAAAATAAAATAAATGTAAAGGGTTTGAGCACAATTATACCCTTAATTGATGTGGCACATTGGACGGCTAGATGGCGATGAAACGCTGATCCAACAGCAATGATGGACTCGTGCATGGATGGCATCGATCAGATATGGGAGTTCAATCCACAACGAAGAATTAGGGAAAACAGACGGCCACGATTGAAACTAGGGCTTGCATTCTTGATCGTGCAGACGAAGTAGCCTCCGGAAGAACTGGATTGAAGGCAAGCTCCAGTGAACTTCAATCGAGGAGATCTTTGTCGAAATCCGCATGAATCGTCTTCTGAGAGGTGCTACAACTTCTTGCAGTAAAGCTCTATCGATCTGATGTCCCCATGGTGGTAGGAGATGGCGAAATGGAAATCTAGAGGTCAAAGAATATTCCAGGTGGACCTCCAACTTCCGATTCACTACAACTCTTGAGTTTTTTAACCCTGCAATAAGAAGCCTATGCTCGGAGGAATTTTTGATCAAAGGATTAGGTCCAAAACTCTGGAATGGGTGAAGGGGGCAAGAACTTCCGATGAAGGTGATCGGAGAGGAAGTCAATCCTCAGATCTGGAAGGATCTGATGTTGGTCAGATGATGGAAGTGATTTAGAAGGGTATGGCAAACTTGTTCGCGTAGTCGGAATTGGTCGACGATGATTGGAACTCCTCCGATCGTGCCTATCAGAGGTTGAATATGAATATCTGATCTAAGTGATTCAATCGAAACTAAGGTGAAATGAAATGCAAAATCAAATGTAAAATAACTAAGTTACCTACGAATGGAAAATTAGGGGTGAAATCGTCTCAATCTACGGCTGTATCGGAGAGGCATAATGCAATGGATAATTCCAGCCACATGATTATATCACAGATTTTGCTCAATTCCTTATGCTCCCACTTGAAGGATGTTGACCTCTGTCACTGATCAAGACTCCAGAACTCAAATTCTGGGAGAATATTAAGTACAATCAGATCAAACTTGTGGCAGAGTAAGAGGATGTATATTTATAGATGTAACACATGTGAGTTTTGAAATTCAAAGCATGAGCAGATCAAGGTGTGAGAGGTGGATCTGAAGGGCTGGCAATGGCAATGAGTGAATGGGTGGAACTTTTGGATAAGAAATCGAGGGTTGTTATCGAAGGGAGCACGTGGAAAAATTCTGTGAAGGACGGATGGAACGCGAGCGAGCGAAAGAAGGGGCGTAGAATGAGCAGTTGACCAGGGTCAACAAATCATAAGGCATGCAGGATGGGATGAAATAGGAATAACGATAAAAAATCAATAAATGATTAAATAAAACAATTAAAATCGAAAATGAATTTAAAAAAAATGTAATAAAAAATGTTGATAATAAAATAAAGTTGATTTAGGTGATTTCTAATTAACTAAATAATGTATATACAAGAGTTAAAATAAATACAAGGTGTAATTTATAGGTATGTATACCTACAAGTACAACATTTCCATTTTTAGTTAATTAATTATACAAATGTATATATGAATTAATATTTTATTTATTTACAATATTTTACAAGGGTTTTAATGAAATTTTATCTGATTGTAGGACTTAATTTATTAGGTTAAATAAATAGGTATATGTATGGTATATACATAGTGATACATATACAATATATACATGATTTTTTTTGCTGATTTTTTGTGTTGTAATTATTATTGGTTTTTTATATGAGTCAAATACAATATTTACAATTAATTAAAAATAAAATATTTACAAATATGCATAAGAAAATAAATAAATAAAGTATATAGTATAAATAGGTATATTATACAATAATACCCCAATTAGCCATACTTCACTCTTAACTTGTATTTTTATGAAAACACCTCCATTTTAAAGATAATTTAATTTGGAGTACGATGAAAGAGTTTGATGAATTTGGAGTTTTGGTGAAGAAGATATTGGTCTTGCAAGTTTGATCTTTGTGTCTTTTTGAGAGTGTTGTTATTTATACAATATATATATTGCACTTATTTTTATTATTTAGAAAAGAATTTTATTCACAATTTTCAAGAAGAAATAATTTTTATTTACAAAGAATTTGGTAGTGAATAAAATAAGGAAAAACATGTGTATTGTAGACAATCATGTGCAGATCATCACTATACAAGTGAGAGATGGTTTTCAAGAATTTTTTTGTATTTTTGGGCCTTATCTCCCCCTACTTTATTCCTTCTCGATGAGGTAAAGTCTTGTCCTTCTCTCGAGGTCAGAGTCAACATGTTTCTGCTAAATATATAGACTTATATTTTCTTTATTTTTCCTGTATTTTATATATTTATTTATTTTAGGTTAAAATAGTGATAAGTATACAATATTTAAATAAGTGTAAGAGTTAGTAAAAGAATGGATTTATTGTTATTTACAGATGTTTTATAAGGGATTTTAAGCTAAAATAAATGAATAAAGATGATGAAATGCATATTCATCACCCACCACCCGTAGGGTAATGTCGACATGTCATTACTTGAACCAACCATCAACAGGATTAGAACTCATTATGCGTAATCCAATATCACCCCAATAATATGAGGACACGATGTTGGGGTGACTATGCATACAGACTTACTCTTTTGAGAAAAAAAGAGCATGATCCATGTGCGCTTGTATGCAGGAGCTGTCACTTTGGACTTGCATCTCCTACATTCAATCCATGGCGATGGAACCCTTCCCCTTGACGAGAGACCATGGATGTTACTTATGTGATCCTCCATATCATGTTCAAATTTTAATTAATTATTATTAATTATTGACATAATTAATTCTTCCAAGGGAATTACATCTCTATTCATAATAAAGTATTTAGTTTAATTAGATCTAATTAATTTAATCGTATTAAATAAATTATCAATCTAATCAATCAACCAATAAACAATCTTGATTGTTACTTGAAGGATGGTATAATAATTAAAAAAATACATCACGATCATTTCAAGCATTATCTTTTCATTACCCTCTATCATAGCCAGTATTCATAGGATGTGGGGTAGATCGCTCACGGAGCAACCTGCTACCCCAATGATCCCCAACTAGACACCATATCTGTCACATGTTTGAATAATGTGATTTGATCATTAGTATTTGAGATCATATTTGGCCTTTAAATTGAAGTTATACCATATAATATTTATCAAAATCATTTTGATTAATATTATAAGGAGATTTTCTAAACAAATCCCCAATCCTATTCAAGTAACGATGTTTTGCATGCAAAGATTGTCCTACAACTATTGTAGGATAACTAGGGTTTTCATGAAACATACATTCAATGGCTTATAATGATTAATCCATTATTTTCATAATTAATAAAGGCAAATTCATAATTTCCATGATTTTCATTGAATTATAAACACATTAAGCAAAGAGATTTGATGATCTTCTGACCCATCTCCACTAAATATGCAATATCTAGGGTAAACGGAGTCAGAATCGCACAAAATAAATTCAATTGGTTTTCTGGTTTGATTCTATACTTAATCCGAGTGTTTATTTCATATTTCACGATAGGAAAATAGTAAGAAAAAATAATATTCTCACAGATCCATGAGTACATGCAAAACAATTTTCATGGTGGGAACTCTTCGATACCAATTTTAGGCTACTATTTTTGGGACATATTTAGACATTTCAAATGCATTTTAGTAAACAAAAACACGTCCAAACAATGCACAAACAATGAGTTTTTATTGTAGTGAAAAAATCGATTTGAATCTTGCATACAATGCAAAAGTAATGATTCCCGCGCATCTGAAATATGAATCTTGATCGCCTTGGGTTTCGGATCATATACACCTCAATCAAGTCTTTGATACCAGTTTAAGGTTATGGAGAAAATCTTAAGCGCATCACGGAAGCATGAAGATCGCATCATATGCGCTCGAGAGCAAGTAGTCATACTAGTTGCTCGGGGTAACGGAATTTAATTTTTTTAAAATGATGAAACCACATGATCTAAGAACATTTCTCAGATCTTTTTATCTAAAACATAAAGTAGATATCAGAATACCTCTTAAAGCGTGGTTACGATCGTGCCCCTAAATGAAGAGACCTCCTATCACAAGTCCGACCAGATGGAGGAGACACTTGCGAGCGCATTAATGAAACGTGTGTTCCACACAATCCAAGTTGACGATCCAAGCAGTGAATCTTCTGATCTTCTCTAATGAAATCCGATGTCTTCTTCACGAGTGAGGTGCACTGAAGGAGACGAATATCCACGACCTATCGAAGCGGTGGCACAATGGTGTGGCGACGACAACGATCCTCTCTAGGATTTAGACTGGACGACCACTCTATGGAGAGAGAGAGAGGGAGGTGTAGGTATGAGAGAGATAAAGCTTGCTTCTCAATTATTGTAAAAAAAAGATCTAGGGTTGCCTCTTATTTTATAATATTTTGAGAGTCCATGGATCTCAATCCATGGACAACACAAATCCAATAGTTGAGAATGATTTGGCTTTCTTTCACTGGCCCGGATTTTGTTGTAAAAATACAACAACAATTAATTAAATTAAATTAAATATTTAATAAATCATCAATATAAATTAATTCAATCAAATCAATAAATCATACAGGATTAGGAAAGAGGCAAGCATCCTTCTAATTAAGGGGGGCGACCACCTTAACTACTAAATCAAGAGTGTTCGTCCACCCTCCTTATATGGAAGGGAGGCTTCTTATTCCAATCATATGAGATCTAATATCTCATTTAATCCTTCATTATTTTCAAAAACTTTTAATGTAAATTATTTCTCTGTCCTTATCTCGAAGTATCTACGGAGAAAGCGCATTATCCTTGAAAGAGTTCAGGATAATTTCATTGTTGATATATGTATCTGAGCATTGAGAAAATTGATAATTAAATGTAATTTAATTATCATGAATAATATGAACTTGATTTATATTATAAGGAGAGTTATCTAAGAAAATTAAATGTGATTTGATTGTCAAAGATGAGAATAATGTGAATGTGATTCATATTATTTGGGCACATAAGAATAGAGACCCAAGATGATTACAAGTGATTTAATTATCATAGATATGAATAATATGGATATAACTATCCATATTAATCATAAATATATTGTAAATGTGATTTATAATATATAAGAGTGATCCTATTATCCTATTGTAATTTATATTTGTTAATTAATTACTGATATGTATTGGATTCACATTGGATGACTAAGTGAAAATGTAATTTACATTTTATTTTGAGATGTGAATATGATTTACATTTTTCTAATGACATGATTGCAATATTCACAAGATAATTATGAATTATTTTTGTGAAATAATTTACAACAAGTGTTGATGTAAATCTTAGAGATATCATGAGATAATGAGATCTCAAGAGATATTGAGGAGATAGACCGATCCCCCCCTTTTTAGGGGATAAGGTCAATCTTATCATTATCTCTAAGATTAATTAGTTAATTTGATTTGAAATTAATTATATTGATTTATCGATATATATTAATTTAAATTAAATTAATTATTATTGTTTTTTTACAACAACATCATAGCCATTATAAGAAATACAAATAAATCTCATCCACTGGATTTTTGTGCACATGGATTGGGATCCATGGACTCCCAAAATACTATATAAGAAGAGGCACCCCTTGCTCTTTAAGTTACAACAACAAGACATCAAATAATTTCTCTCTCTCTCTCTCTACATGTCAAGTCTCTCTCCCTCTCTCTCATTGTGGTTGTCCACCATGGAGCCCTAGAGGGAGTCGTCATCACCGCAGCATCATTGTTATGCTGCCGGATTGTTAACTCGTGGATCTCTGTCTCCTCCGATGCACCACACTCGTGAAGAATACGTTGGATATCGTGTGACAAGATCAGGAGAATCGTCTCTTGGATCATCAACATGGATTGCGAGGAGCACGCCCTCATCAACGTGCTCGCAAGCGTCTCCTCCGTTGGATCGGACTTGAAACAAAAGGTCTCTTTGTTTAGAGACTCGATCGCAAACACGCTTCAAGAGTTAACTTTAATACCTAATTGTGGTTTAGATGAAATGATCCGAGAAATGTTCTTGTATCAAGTGGTTTCATCGTTTGAAAATTTTCTAAATTTCGATGCCTCACTCCCGATCGCATACGATGCAATCCTCATGCTTCTGTGATGTGCTTAAAGATCTTGACATATCATTCAAGTGGTATCGGAGTCATGTTGGAGGTTCTGGATGTGATCCATAAACTTAGGAAGACTTGGTCTCATTAGGGCTTGTGAAAATTTTATCGCATTTGGTTCACACGGCTTTGTTTTGTGAATATTTTCAGCCCTGCATAAATTATTTAAACATGAAATTATAACTTCTATAATATTTCCCATTAATTAAGGAAATATTGGGATTTGAGTTTGCATGATTTGGAATCCAATTGCTCAATATATAACCATTTTAATGAACATATATCCATTGTTTCGAGGATAGCGAATCTTTACGTAATTAAAGAATCAGTTACTGTTTGAAATGCCTAAAAATGCATGCTAATCACTTGAGTTCTATTATAAATCAAATTAGAAAACTTTGGAAACTATTTTTGCTTGATTTGGATTTAAATTGACTGAGATATGTTAATTTTAGTAAGTAGGGGTCACTGTTGGAAATACATACTTGATCATGAACCTTGTGATTGTCATTCAATTAAATTAATGGAAATTAATGGTTAATTTCCTGAGATAATTATTTATGAATATTTGTGAAATATTTAAAGATGATGATTATTTCCTTTTAATGACATTTACCATAACCAACTTTATTAGATATGATCTAGATCACAATTGGTTACATGAACCTTCCAACAAACATTGATGCTTGCATAGGATTTGGGATTTGCTTAGAAAATCTCCTTATAATGTTAATCAAAAATGTTTTGATTATTATTATACCGTATAACTTAGGTTGGAAGACCGATTATCATCTCAAGTACAAAATTATCAATTGGCATTATCCTGATCTGGGGTGGATATGGTGTCTAGTCGAGGTGCATTGGGGTAGCAGGTTGCTCCTTGAGCAGTCTGTCCCACTCCTGTCAGAATTAGCCATGAGAACGTATAAGGAATGGATAGTGTTTGAAGCGATCATGATGTATTTTCTAATTCTAATTATTAAAGTTCGAATAATAAGTATTTTTGAGAGTATACCATCCTTCAACTAATAATTAAAAATTGTCTGTTGGTTTATTAGATTGATAAATGATTTAGTGTGATTAAATTAATTAGATCCAATTAAAAATTAAACTCTCTATTATGAATGGAGTAGTATTTCCCTTGAAAGAATTAATTATGTGAATATAATTCATAATAATTAATTAGAATTTGAACATGATATGGATGATCACATAAGTGACATCGATGGTCTCCCGTCAAGGTGAAGGGTTCCGTCGCCAAGGATTGTATGTAGGAGAAGTGACAGCTCCTGCATACAAGCGCATCTGGATCGGGCTCTTTCCTTCTCAAAAGAGTAAGGTCATATGCGTAGCGATCCCAATATCGAGTCCTCATATTATTGGGGCGATATTGGATTGCGCATAGCAAGTTCTTATCCTATTGATGGTTGGTTCAATTAGTGACATGTCAGCATCACCTTAGGGGTGGTGGGCCCGAGTGCTAAAGACCGAATTGGTAATGACAGTTGGACTTGCAAGGATGAATGTGTTCCCGCTTTTTTTTATCCGAGTTACATGTTCTCATATTATTGGGATGTGACAAAGATAAGAAAGGAGATCACAGTTCTTGCTTGAGATATAATGGTAAGTATATCTCTTACATTGAAAGTTGTTAAGGGAGTGAACTTTCAGTATTGACAATTCAAGACAGCATTGACATAAAAATTCCTAAATCAAAGTAATATATTTATTTATTTATATTTATGTAAATTTCTTATTTTAGATAATCCTTCATTAAACCCACTCAATACTATACTCAATAATAACCAGTAAAATATCATGGATTGGATCCATGATCAAGATATTATACTTGAAGTTGGACACATAATGTATGTGGTTGCAATGTGAGTTTTTTTCCTCATAATAATGAGGAATGATAACTAAATAGACAACGGGACTACAACCCTAGGGTTCGTATGTCTCTATAGTCTTGATCTCTCATCGAATGTACTTTGGAAGTGACATGTCGATGTTGATTGTAATTGTCAATTAATCCTTATAAAATCTAAAAAGATGTTCTGGCATACATATGTGCTCTCAACATTTAATCATGAATGACATTGTTCACTGCATCATACAGAATGGTGGCTCTATAAGAGATGATGTATTCAAAATGTTTGAGTACCTACCTGAACCTAAGTCTTTAAGAGTTAAGATGTACGTAGATATGATGAATGTAATTATTCTACTATCTATACTCTAGTCATTCATGAAACTTAAAGATATTCATATTGTATGATTTAAATGAAGCATGTATAAATGTTGAAACACTCTTATGTTGAAAACTTTTGAATTCAACATAAGAGAACCTTTGTCTTAAGAAATGGTTGGTTATAGATGAAAGGAGCATAGTGGAAGCATGGGTCGGACCCAAGTAAGAAGGAAAGTCAAAGAGTTAACTGTACTTCTATGACTTCTATATGACATCCAAAGAGTTATATAAATGCCAATACTACAATAAGCTGATGTACTGTTAGTGTGACTGTCTAGACTATCTAGGATCCTTAAGGAAAGGACTCGGATAGTGCATTGGAATAATCTACATTTAATCATTGAAATTGACTTTCTTATTTGATAAGATCAAAGTCTAATAATTGTATCTCATTCTTCAAATAACACTTGAAATTGGTTGCATATGTTTTAGAAGACTAGAAAATTTGATCTTAAGGTTTAATAGTCATCCGCATGGATATTGGTAAAATTGTTGCAACAACCTCTACTGGATAAATAGCCTTCATATTTTCAGTGGGAGAGCTCTTAGTATTAAAGAATGTCTCTATGACCTAGATATTAGAATACACTCATTGTTTATTTCTAAATGTTGGAAATAAACATGAATTCTGGAATAGACATATCATAAAGATTTATGATAGATATATTTCAGATAGTAGTCTGACATTTGGAGGAATCTACTAAATTAGAAAATTAATGAATGATTCATTTACATTTCTAATACTAAAATTAAATCTTAACAAGATCAATAGGAGGATGAAGATCATTTGACAATGATATGGCATCAAGCCTTAGACATATGTCTGTTGATGAGATCAATGGGTTAGTAAGAGATGAAGCTTTAGAATGTCTGAAATTTCAAATCTTACATACTTGTGAATATTGTATTCAAAAGTAGAAAATGTCCAATGCACCCTTCTCTGGGAATGGTGTTAGATGCCGAAGTACTCAAGATCTCATACATATTGATGTATATGGATCATCTATATCAAAGTAAACATTAATGATATGTGACATCCATTGATGATTATTTGTGATATAAGTTTTTTTCCCTTCACCTTAGAAACTTTTGAAATGTTCAAAGATTTCACAATTTTGGTTTAGAACCAAAGTTTGAAGGAAGATGAAATGAATTTGATCTAAACTAGGTGGCAAGTAGCTATTAGATAAATTCAAAGAATACCTTATGGAGAATGGAATATCATTCCTATCTCACTCCTCCTGATACACACAAACTCAATAGAATTGTAGGGAGATACGATTGATCATGTGTGACATGATTTGATCAATGATGAATCTTAGCATAACTACCTCTTAGTTTCCTAGTATATATATAGTAGAGACTACAATATATATCCTTTATGAGATTCCAAGCAAGTAATTTGGAATCTAGCAATAGAGAGTGCTACTTCATTAGGAAAATAAAGGATGGTATTGGATACCTACTTTATGGCCTTGAGATTCTTAATAGATTTCATCTCTAAGGATATGATTCTCAGAGGATGAGACTCTTGAGAATCAAGATGAAAATGAAGTGAAGGAACTCATTTAATCTTGAGAAGATAATGAGGCTCCTAAAATTAGAAACTAAAAGGACAATTAAAGATGAAAAACTAATACCTCTTCAAATTAGTTTGAGGATGGATTTTGTGTGTCAGTTAAGTCAAACAATGATATGACTTCATAAGATGAAGCTTCTGAGGATCATGACATGGAAGGATGGATGTTAACAATAAAGTCTAAAGTAGACTTCATATACAAGTGATGTATTGGACCCTCAAGGATCCACCTATAAGGGTTGGACCCTTTAAGGTGTAAATGGATCTTCAAGAGAAAGAGGGAACCTGATGAGAAGGTAGATACCTTCAAAGCACGGCTCGTATCCACAAGATACACACAGAAGAGAAGACATCGCTTGCGATGAGACTTTCTCTCTATTGACCATGCTTAAACCTGTCAGAATATTACTAACGATAGCTACACAACTTGACTTTGAAATCTTCAAGATGGAAATCAGTATTGCATTCCTCGATGAATACCTCTTTGAGGATATTCATATCAAGTAGCCCCATGGCTTCATAGTTGATGAAAGCAAAGTGTGCAAGATGAAGAACTCCATCTGTGGACTCAAATAAGCTTCTTGTAGTTGGAACATTGGATTTGATGAAATTATAAATGTTATGATTTCAGATAGAATCTTGATGAGTCATGTGAAGCTTTGTGGGAGTGCCATTGTGTTGATCGTTCTAAATGTAGATGGTATCCCAATCATTTGGAATGAGTTAAGGATAATAATAAGTGTTTCATAATCTGGTTATTCCATGCCTTGAGATATGATTTCAAGGATACCTCTTAGATCTTAGTTCTGAAGTTATTCAGAAGCAAAGAAAAGAGGGTATTGGGACCGTCACATTAGTGGTACACCTTGGTCATGTTCCATTCTTTGAAAATCCCAAGGAAGGCTTCCTTCCCTTAAGATATGGTACAGACTATCAAAAGGGATAACACCTCAACGAGTTGGGGATGTGAATACCAAATCAACATGTCCTAGTGCATTAGCTATGGGAAGCTCTGTGTATACTAGATGTGTACAAAAAGCAGATGTCTGCCATGCAGTGGGAGTAGTAAAATGTTGCTAATCCTACTAAAGAGATAAAACACTTGATTGCAGTAATAGCAATATCTTCAAAGATGACAAGACTTTAGAGATAGTGATCTCAATGTCTTATCTTCAAGAAATCAAGACTTTATAGATGGAGATCTAAAGGTCTTAAATGTGGATAACTTAGGAGATAAAGATCTCCAGGAATAAGGGTATTCTAATAAGGATAATGGAAATACTGATTCTAATAAATATTGAGTTGTAGTGTCAAGGACATTATAACTGACAATATTGAGTATCACTTGCATAAGATGCAACATTTGCATTGGATGCGAGCACTGTTACTGGAAGATATGCAAGTGCCTTAAAAGGACTTGGCATAGTCTCTCAAGAACAGAGTGACTGATCAGCTTACCTAGCTATTTCCCTAAATAGCTTATGATTGCCACATGAGTGTTGGTTTAAATGATTAGCCCATTAATCGCTCTTTGAGCTAGTAGTGAGATATTATTGGACATGCGAGCCCATGGCGAGCCATTATGCAATAAATGTTATTGTAAATATCATTCCTTGATCTGAAATAAAGAATAACTAATTTGCATAATAGGTCCCTTAGTACAATTAGGGTATGCACCATGACCATCTTAATGATCATACAGATGTTATTTCAATTGTTGAATCATAGAGGTTGGTGCTTAGATGAATAACTAAAGAGTTGGATTGAGGACTCATCAAGTACTGTCAAATGATTGTTAAGAGAGGATCTCCATCCTAAGAAGGAAATGGCAATCCTTTCTATAAAGGCTGATATGTAACCAACCTCTTGATGCAGGTTCTCTGCATAGAAATAGAGATTCGGAGGTGTTTGATAAGTTAGGTCAAAGAGTTGACTTAACGAGATCAAGATAACCAAAATCCTATGTCGTATGCTGTCAAGATATAGCATGCATCCTCTGACCGGAGACAGATGTGTTATTATAGGTTTGAGTATGTACATTTGGCAGACCAATGGATTGATGACCTAACCAATGTCTACACACTGGAGCGCTGGTGTGCATGCAAGGGCATATGAGTAATACAATCTCCCAAAGGGATCATACAGGTTCATTTACTGAACCGGAAGACATGAGCTCCCTCATGAAACATCGGGATGAATCAAATTTTGTGCACGTTCGTCTTGCTTTGGAAGCTTGACTGAATTTGTAAGGTTTGATATATGCTTTTGGAAAGTATATGATCAACACCTAGGTATGATATATGCTTTTGGAAAGTATATGATCAACACCTAGGTATGATATATACTTTTGGAAAGTATATGATCGATACCGACTCCCAATGATCAAATGAGAAACTTAATGATAAAACCCTGAAGTAGATAGTGTAAAATTGATCTCATACTTCGGGTTTACTTTGGGTCTTCCAGTATGCAGGATGTACATGTATTAGGAATACCTGAGGGTGATGTGATCATAAATGATTGTATAACCATGATGCTTCTATTCTAAGGGAGTGATGAAACAAGTCTGGATTTTAGTGACTCCTCTCATAGAGAAGTAATTTGATCTTAATCCAAATGTTGGACCTTGATCTGAATGTGATTCATATACAATGGGAAAATTATATTTGCAGTCTTTATTTAATCAAGCATCTATGAGAGGTCTCCAAAATCTGGATTTGAGATGTGATCTCAATATCCAAGTCACTATACGTGGAACAATACAATCGCCCTATCCTTATAACCAAGTATCCGCAGAGAAAGCACATTATCCTTGAAAGAGTTCAGGATAATTTCATTGTTGATATATTTATCCGAGCATTGAGAAAATTGATAATTAACTGTGATCTAATTATCACGAATAATATGAATTTGATTCATATTATAAGGAGAGTTATCCACGGTAACTAAATATGATTTAATTATCAAAGATTTGAATAATGTGATTGTAATTCCTATTATTTGGGCACATGAGAATAGAGATCCAATATGATTAAATGTGATTTAATTATCATGGATATGAACAATATGTATACCACTATCCATATTAATCATAAATGTATTGTAAATGTGATTTATAATATATAAGAGAACCTATTGTAATTTATATTTGTTAATTAATTATTTATGTGAATTTGATTCACATTGGATGATTAATTGAAAATATAATTTACATTTTATTTTGGGATGTGAATGTGATTCACATTTTCCAATGGCATGATTGCAATATTACAAAGATAATTATGAATTATTTTTGTGAAATAATTTACAACAAATGTTTTTGTAAATCTTGGAGATATCATGAGATAATGAGATCTCATGAGATATTGAGGAGATATACCCATTCCCCTTTTTTTAGGGGATAAGGTCAATTTCTCTTTATCTCCAAGATTGATCAATTAATTTGATTTAAAATTAATTATATTGATTTATTAATATATATTAATTTAAATTAAATTAATTATTGTTTTGTTTTTACAACAACATCACAGACATTGAAATAACCAAAATCAATCTCATCCATTAGATTTATGTGCACATGGATTGGCATCCATGGACTCCCAAAATACTATATAAGACGAGGCACCCCTTGCTCTTCAAGTTACAACAACAAGACGTCAAATAATTGCTCTCTCCCTCTCTCTCTCTCTACACGCCAAGTCTCTCTCCCTCTCTCTCATTGTGGCCGCCTACCATGGGGATCTAGAGAGAGTCGCCATTGCCGCAGCGTCATCATTATGTTGCCAGATTGTTTGCTCATGGATCTCTGTCTCCTTCGGTGCACCTCGCTTATGAAGAAGATGGTGGATCTCGTGTGACGAGATCAGGAGATTCATCGCTTGGATCATCAACATGGATTGCGAGGAGCATGCGTCTCATAAAGTCTCTTGCATGTGTCTCCTCCATTGGATTGGACTTGAGACAAGAGGTCTCTTTGCTTAGAGACTAAATCGCAACCACACTTCAAGAGGTAACCTTAATACCTAATTCTTGTTTATATGTAACGATCCGAGAAGTGTTCTTGGATCATGTGGTTTCATCATTTGATTTTTTTTAAATTTTGCTGCCTCGAGAGACTAGTAGCATAGATACGATCCTCATGCTTTCTGTGATGCGCTTAAGGATCTTGCCATATCCTTCAGCACCATCCTCTATGATTTAACATTTGAATAAATAATTGTATCTTCATTAAGATGGCCATGGTACATAACCCTAATTGCACTATGATCCCTATTATGCAAATTAGTTATTATTTATTTCAGAGCAAGGAATAAATATTTGCAATAACATTTATTGCACAATTGCTTGTTGCGGGCTCGCATGTCCAACAATCCATCTCTAGTTTCATTAATCAACATAATATCATAGGTGAACAACATAAACCAAGGTGTCTCATCCTGGATGTGACTGGTCAATTTGTCCATAATTAAAGTAAAAAGGAATGGATTCAAAGTAGAACCATGATGCAGACCGACGCTGATGTCAAAATAGGCAGTCTTCCTAGACTTGTTTCTTATACAAAATGAAGCCCCATCATACATATCCTTTATAAGGTTAATGTATAGGACATTGATGACTGGTCATAGCACTCGGGTTAAGTAGTATCTAAAGGTCGTTGTGACCCGAATCGTAAGGCACGGTCAATCAAGAAAAATAAGACCACGAAATAAACAATCAAGGCACGGAATCTAATGTACTAGTCTCCACTATTTATTTTACCTGGTATAGCGACCAAGGTCGAACACAAGGAGCACGAGCGAAGCCTACGAAGTAGTGGATAATCATAAAATATAAGGCATCTTTTTGTGGTTTTTACTTTGCACTTTTTTAAAAATTATAATAAGGAAACAAATAAAAAAATAAAGGAAAACAAACTTAAACAATTTTTATAAAGATAAAATTGCTCAAAAATTAGGAATAAAAATATTTATATATTTTTAAAATATGCACGTGTTTTTGGTGATTTTATGGTATTTTTCAGATTTTTAGATAATTTTCTAAAAATGAAAGAAATGAAATCAGGGAAACCAATGCACAGCCAGGACAAAAATACAAGTTAAAAATACTTAAAATGTCTTAATATCGTGAAAAACAATTTTATACCAAAGCAAATAAAACTATCTACCTACAAAAACTGGAATTTCATATTTTTTTTATTTTCTAGAATGTTTAAGTATTTTTATAAGATTTTTAATATTTTGAGATTTTTAGGGTTTTTATAAAAGATAATGCAACCAAAATGGTATTGGACTAAAAATACACTAAGATAAACACAAAAAATTTTATAGAACTTTTGGGGGAATTTTTATATTTTTTGGTATTTTATAAAAATTAAATCAAGTCACAAAAATTACCAAAGTTATTACATATTAGCAGGAGCTAATAGTAATTTTTTGGCAATTTTTGGAGTAGATTCAATATTTATTTGATTTAAAAACAAGACACACAAGCTGTAGGGACCTATCTGCAATTATCCTAAAGTTTCCAGACTAAACAATAGCACCTACAAAAAGTCCCGGGGTGTCAGTGCAAAAAGCCCACAATATACATGCACATGTCAATGAACTCACACATAGGGGCATAAATACAAATATAGAAAACATTTCATTCAAACTGTAACCAACACAAAGTACAGGATAAGACATGCAAAAACACCACAGAGGCACATGAGCGTGCACGTATTTTCAGACTCGGAGGACGAAAGTGCAAATACTGGAAATAATAGGGTCTAATATGCAAAAAATTCCAACTACAACATTATTTAACATACTAGAAAATAAAGCATGCAAATTATAGGGAAAATAATGCAATATACCCATGGCAAGCATGTGCGGTGCGCTTAGGGGGGATGTATGGCGGTCAGTGGAAGCGCATGGACATGCAGCTCAGATCCACTGTTGTGTCAGATCCGATGCCCCAGAGAATGTCAGTGAAAAACCTCTAGTTACCCTACCTAATTTAATTAGATTAATGATCGAATTAAATTTGTCGTTCGTTGTAGTTGGGTAAATTGAGACTGTTTAAAAACCACTTCGAGTAATATTCAATTAAATACAAGCAGCAATTTTATTTTACTTGGGCAAGCCCAAGGTCGAACTCAGGGAGGCAGCTTTCTCCTTAGGTGAATTTTAAGTTAATTTCGATGTCATATTTTCAGGAGAATATTTTTGGTCTTTTTTATGAAATTAAGGAAAAGAAAATGAAAGTTCAAGCCAAATGTTAAGTTAATTCACAAATGATAGTCAAATGAAGTCCAAAAATTAATGAAACTTGGCCAGAATATGAAATGTGATGAAACTAAGCTACTGCAGTTTTTTGGAATTTTTAGACTCTGAATGAATTAAATATGAATTTAATATGGATGCAGGGTAGTTTTTGCAAAATTAAATTTAATAAATATCAAAGCACATTATTTTTAGATATTAAAATTATCCTAGATATATCTATGCGAGAGGAATCCAGGAAAATTGATAAACCTAAAAAATGATGTAAATAAGTCCTATTAAAAATCAATTAGGCAAAAGATTAATTAATTTATTCAGCCTCGTGATGCATGTAATGGTTTGATTTTTGGGCACAGTGTAGAACAACTTAAAATAAACCTAATGTGATTTTATGGCCATTTTTGGAGGAAGAAATAATTTCATACTGAATTTAAAGCATACAGTGGGCAAACTATGTCAAATTCCACAAAAAATAATAATATTAAATTCTATGAAGCTCAAAAATATATGACATGTGTTCACAAAGGTAAAGCACAAGTTGAACTACAACATGCATGCCTAAATATGCGTGCAAACACAAGGACCAAAATACAAACAGAAAATAAAACTGATTAATTTAAAACATGCATACAAGGATTAAAGTGCAAATACCTATAATACTTGGGGTATGCGTGCAAAATTTCCACGAGAACACGTGCTCCTCACGTGACGCGCCTGGCAGGGACTGATTTGCAATTCTGAAAACTTGTAGGGGCCTCAATGTAATTCACCCAACCCGCACGTGAGAGACACTTGAGGTGCTAGGCTCGGAGGCTTCGGAGGGTCGGACGGAAAGCTCGGATGATTTGGAGGCTCGGGCGTGCTTCGGATCTTGCTTCGGATGCTCCGAGCCTAGGGTCGGGGAAGAGGCTCGGAGGGCGCTACGTGTCAAGTGCTGGACCGTTCGATCTGGAGAGATCCAACGGTTGCTGGAGTTGAATGTGTGGCGCGCCTAGGATTCGTCAGATCAAGAGAGATCCAACAGAGGCTGATGCAGTCGACGTGGCATGATGCGGGTCGTCAGATCTTCGCTTGATAGGACAGTATCTGGAGCTCGAAGGCGATGGCGACGTGGCAGATTGTAGACCGTTAGATCCTCCTGATCCAACGGCAGCTGATGCGGACGACATGGGAGGATGAGGACCGTCCGATCAAGGCGATCGGACGGTGGCTACTTGTCTTGTTCCTCCAGGCCGCCGCCTCCTGCGGCGGAGTTGGCGGGGCTCCGACGATGGGCTCCTAGCTCCGCCTCCCTACCCCGTGCCCGGTGAAGATTGCTGGAAGTTCCTGGTTAGCTAAGAGTGATCATAGATACGTCAGGGAGACGTCGGAGGCTTTGGATGGAGCTGGGGAGGTCCATATGCCGGAGGTGATGAAGGTCGAAATGGCTCCAGCGAAGGTCAGATCAGTGAGGAAGGTGGTACCTGCAGCATTAGTGGGTGCCAAAAAAGATGGTGCCCGTGTTCGTGGGAATGTTCTGAGTGCGGTGAGCCTGCGAGGCGAAGTGGTGATCGGGTGATGGTGTTCGTCCACCGTGGCCGGCGGAGATGTGGTCGGAAGTTGTGTGACGAGTTGTGGGGACGATCTGAAGGTGCCGTGAAGATCAGAACTCCAAGGCGGAGCTCTGGCAATGATCAATGGAGAGTGGAATCGAGCAGAGACGGCGAAAAAAATTGGGAGAAGATCGAGATGAAAAGAGAAAGAAGATTGAAGGAGAATGGATGAAGCTACCTGGGGATAGAGGCTCGCTGAAGAGGCTCCGGTCATCGCTCGAGGGTCGGTAGGGGCCCGAGCTCGTGCATCTCGTCGAAGAAGTTGCGGCACGGTGTGGCTACCTGTGGATCTCGTTGGAGGTGAAAACATGTCCTTGCTCACTTTCGCTCTCAATCGTTATCACTGTTGGGTATCTAGGAGCTCTAGGGTACCTCTTGCTAGGGTGGATAGCGCTGAAGTCGGCCGGAGTCCAGGTATTTATAGGAAGAAGGTGGAGGTTCAGGTGATGGCGAGAGTGGTTGGCGTGGGGTTTCTCGAGCGAGGAAGGGGGATCATGGTGGTTGTGGTTGCTGGCGAGGATGATGGAGGTGTAGGCTTCATCATGAGGCACTCAATGGGTGGAGACAGTGGTTGTAATGGAGAAAAAATTAGAAAGGGGGAGGGGACGTCGTGAGGTGGACGACGTGCGTGAGAAAGACGACTGGAGGTGGAAGATGACGCCTCGACCGTTGGATCTAGTGATCCAACAGCTGCTGGCGAGGCACTAAGGAAGGGTTGTGATTAGATCAGGTGGGTCAGATCGAAGGGCGCTGGGCGCACCACGTGGCGGGCGGAGCATTAAGCGCCAATGGGCGGTGGAGATTAAATCGTGGATGAGGATCGGAGGGCTGAGGATGAAGTGGGGATGAGCGGTTGCGATCTAATTATTGGGCTAAGATCCAGCAGTCATGAGCGTAATACGTGGCCAAAGGAGAGTGAGGCGGAAATGTGTGGACTGGATGAGACCAGGAGGAAGATCCAAGGGTTGGGGTTTAGGCAGGATTGGATGGTTGAGATTTGTGGATGTAAAGGATGATCGGGTGGCCATGGGAGTGATGTGTGCCGCCAGGAGGTGGAGGCGCTGGTGATCGGCCCAGATTTGATATGGGCCTTGATCGGACGATCAAGATTTGAAGCGGTAATGAATGGTCGAGATCTGAAGAGGAAGGAGGCGATTTGACAGCCAGGAGAAGGGGCGCGTGGCGAGCAGATGAGTGGGCCGCATGGCGCAACCAGAGGGCGCCATGTGGCCCAATCAGAATGGCTGAGGAAGAATGTGAATTAAGAGGAAGAAAATTGCCGAATTTGGAAAAATGTGAAACATGAAAGTTGTAGATCCTGATGAGATCTACAAGTTTTATGTTGACCAACAACGGAAACGAGATCAAATAAAGTAATAAAATACAAGTGTACAAATATACATACATATAGTATACAATGGGTGCCCAAAACCCACGTTTTGCATACGAGCTCCGATTTTAATGAAATTAGTCTCATTTTGAAGGTCTCTGGATGTATATTGTTTTAAAAGCGAGTAGACCTAAATCGGAGGTTGTATGAGAGAGATATGTGCATTCTAAGGTCCATGGTCTCCAACTTGTTTTGGGGTTTTATTTGTCAATTTTACATGTTAGCATTTTTTTGATATTTTTCTTATATTATTGTTAGTAATAAATATAGTATAGAGTGAATTTATGGGTTTTAAAATTAGTGTAAAATATATACAGATAATTGATTTTTATAGGTGATTCTGGCTACTTATTTCATGTAGATGCAAATGCTAAAATGCGGATGTTATCAATGCATGCATGAATGCTAATTATGCAATATTGGTGTAATATGCTTCTAATTACTCGGGAACAAGGCTCTATTTTCAACTTTATGTGTGATGAATCACAGATTCATCAACCCCCTATACTTAAACCTTGCTCATCCTCGAGCAACTAAAATGAAATGCAAGAGTGAAATGATTTTGGGTTCCATACCAAGGTCATGAACAAAAGTTGAAAATAGAGCTTGACTCGACCTTTGGATTAATTGTGTTGCGGAACCTTATTGGGATCTGAACTTAAGACCTAACAGACTTCAAGTTCCACAAGTCCTCTATTCAAGACTCCTCAACAGTCAGGTCAGAACAAATCCTCAAACGCAAATTTCTAATGACTATGATTCTTACTTGTACTGTGTAAGTGTAAAATAGCTCTCCACATCAGAAATGGCTAAGAAGCAACCTCCTCTAACAAGGTACCTCTAGTTCCCTGGTCCAGTAACTCTTTCCTCGAGGAGCGGGGTATTCCCTTCTAAGTTCAAGTGCGACCAGCTCAAGAGGAGGGGTGGAGAAAAGAATGGATGGTAGCCAGTGTAGCTACCTATCCCAGGATGCCTGACCAGTGTAGCCATGTCACCCAGCTGTAGATATCTTTCTAATATACATACTCCGACAGGCATTTTATTTTCACTCAGGCCTGTCTTATTTTTTGGAGTTCTTGCATTTTTTTGAACTATATACAAGGTGCAGCATGTACGTCAGGAGTTTTTCCTCTTGAGTTAGTAGACTATCCCTCTTTTGAAGCATTATTGCAACCCACAACATCCTGTCCTTAGATGTCAACACCACCGGACTAGGTAGAGATGCACTACCCTCCCTAGAGGAGGATGGATGTTTCCACCCGTGTGCTACTCCAAGCTAAAGGATTCTACCTCCTTTCCACCTCATCAATGAAGAGCTACGTGCATTGTGTTGGTCCAAGTTAGGTCACTGTCGATAAGAATCATGTGTGTGCACGAGATATTCTACTTAGACCAATCAAGATGACATGTGAACATAGACTTGCGGACTCAAAGAATTAATTCACTTGACCTGAGAAATCTTAACTCCAGTTCCTATAAGGTTCCTCTGAAATTAGGTGGATTAAGGTCAAATCAAGTTGCTCCTCATCATCTATTCATAACTTAGTTCAGAACCCACTAACTTTTCACTTTGCACATGCAAGATATGCAGATGAGATGTAGATGACATGCTATGAAGGAAATGCAAGACTCTTTTTATTCTTTCTTTTTAAATGCAGAGATGATATGCAAGAGTAAATAAGAAGCCTTTGATTTTGTTTTTTTTTCATTTTTTTTACAAAATATACAAGAGTATTACAAATATACATATATTTCACAAAAAAAACAATTTTTACCCACCTCCTAATTATTGTATAATATATACAAAAAATACGCGAAAGTACGAGCTATGGGTAAAGTATATATGTAATATATACACGCCCCCCTATACTTAGCGTGCGCTATGTCCTCAAAGCACGAAAAGTGAGGAAAAGACATAGCTCGTGCTAAGCGTATGAGAGCTAAAAGAATAAAAATGTATAGAAGTCGTCCCGCTCCCTATACTTAGGCTCTGGCAGCCTAAGTGTAAAAGGAGATCAGAAATGGGGCAGGCGAGGTTAAGAGGGAAATGGATAAATATACACATGATGGGCATCGGTCCCCCCTATACTTCGGCTCTGGTCAGCCTAAGTATAGGACAAGAGTGAGTATGAGGATCGATGGGATCTGGCAGATGTAAAAGGAATGTACTCAAGACACTCTCCCCCCTATACTTAGGATCTAGTCATCCTAAGTATAGTCACGAAAAGATATGGAGCCGGGGCGAGTGATTAGAGTCGCGGGAGGGAGGGAAAGAATAAACAGGAAGGGTCAGTATATACAAGGATCACGATCTGAATCTTTTAGATGTTGTTGATGATGAGAGCTCACTGTTGCAAGGTCTCATGCACGGCTCTATGTGTATCTATTGAGTCTGCCTTGCGCATGAATACAATCTCCTCAACATGGACTAACTGTTCATTGGGTTCGATAAAGTCTTCAGCAGTTTTCCTTTAACTAGCGATGTTTGTGCTCCTTCTATAAGATCTGAGATCTCTACACATCCACTATCATGCACAGCACAGACTATGAACGGACCCATCCACTTGGATTTCAGCTTACCTTGGAAAACCTTCAGCCTTGCATTGAACAACCATACCTTCAGTTTAGGAACAAAGGTCTTTCGTATGATATATCTATCATGCCAATGCTTTACCTTGTCCTTGTACACCAAACTGTTGCCATATGCTCGGTTTCTGACTTCCACAAGCTCATTCAGATCCATCTCTCTTTGTTTCTGCCCTAGGTGTGTGTTCCAGTTGACCTTCTTGATTGCCCATTCAGATTTGTGCACTAATTCAGCGGGCAATTGGCACGTCTTTCCAAATACCATCTTGAATGGGAAGATTCATAATGGTGTCTTGTAAGTTGTCTTATAAGTCCAAAGGACATGATCCAAGATCTGAGACCAGTCCTTCCTGTCTGGGCAGACAAGCTTTTGCAATATGGTTTTCACCTCCCTATTCGACACTTCTGCCATGCCATTGGTATGTGGGTGGTAAGGACTAGAGACATGGTGTTCGATGCTGTAATCCTTTAAAAGCTTTTTCGCATCTCTGTTCACGAAATGGCTACCCCATCGGATATCAACACTTTGGGGATCCCGAACCTAGAGATGATGTGATCTCTAATGAATTTGGAGACAGACCTGCTGTCCGCGGCTAGGGTTGGGATAGCCTCCACCCACCTTGATAGATAATCTACCGCAAGAAGGATGTATTCGAATCCATAGCTAATCGGGAATGGGCCCATGAAGTCGATGCCCCAGGCATCAAAGACATAACAAATGATGACAGGCTGCATCGGCATCTCATCCTTGGAACCAACGGTTCCTCCCATTCGCTGGCATACTGGGCACAACTTCGCAAAGGTTAGCGCATCTCCAAACAGAGTCGGCCAATATAAGCTACATTGTAGTACCTTCCATGCGGTCCTCTTCTCGAAGTGGTGTCCTCCTGCCTCCAGACTGTGGCATAAAGTAAGGACACTTTGATATTCCTCCTGAGGAATACACCATCTCTAGACACAATCTGACCCTTCAAAGAAAAGGATTGGATCCTCCCAATGGTAATGTCTTGAATCCAACTTAAGTTGAACTACGTGGCTCTTGGGCCAATCTTCGGGAGCTTTCTTGGAGACAAGATAATTCGCGATATTGGCGTACCATGGGAGTGAGTTGATAACAAAAACTGACTTATCAGGGAAGGAGTCTTGAATAGGTGCATCATCAGAAGCATCAAGATTTTCGAGACCGGAGAGATGATAAGCTACCACGTTCTTCTTTCTAGGCTTATCTCTAATGTCCTAATCAAATTTCTAGATGAGTAGAATCCGCCTAAGAAGACGCGCCTTCACGTCCTTTTTTTCCATTAAATATTGTAGTGATGTATGGTCTGTGAACACAATCACCTTGGATCCAATTAAATGAGATCTGAACTTATCCAAGGAAACACTACCGTAAGCATCTCCTTTTCCATAGTTGCATAGTTACACTGAGCGGTATCAAGCATTTTTCTTGTGTAGTGTATGGCAAACGGGACGCCATCCCTCCTCTGTCCTAACACAGCCCCAATAGCAAAATCTGAGGCACCCGTCATGATCTCAAAAGGAAGAGATCAATCTGGGGCTTGTAGGATCGGGGCGTCCATGATCATCCCTTGTAATTGCTTAAAGGCTTCAAGAAATTTATGATCAACAATAAACTCCATGTCTTTACCTAAAATCTCAGTTAGCGGTCAGGCAATCTTCGAAAAATCCTTGATAAATCTCTAATAAAATCCAACATGCTTGAGGAACGACCGTAACTGTTTCACGTTGGTTGGTGGCTGGAATCGTCTGATCACATCCACCTTGACAGGATCAACCTCCATTCCTCTCTTGGAGATGACGTGCCCCAAAACAATGCCCCCCGTCACCATGAAGTGACTTTTCTCCTAGGAGAGCACCAGATTGACCTCACAATATCTTTTGAGGACTCGGTCCAGATTCCTAAGACAGGAATCGAAGGAATCACCGTGGATCGAGAAGTCATCGAAGAAGACTTCCAGGAATTCACCGACCATTTCGGCAAATACTACAATTATGCACCTTTGAAATGTACCAGAAGTATTGCATAACCAAAGGGCATGCGCCTGAAAGCAAAGGTATCAAAGGGGCATGTGAACGTGGTTTTCTCCTGATCCTCAGGAGCAATGGCTACTTGATTGTAACCGAAGAACCCATCTAAGAAGTAGAAGAATTATTTTCCCGCTAATCTTTCTAAGATCTGATCAATGAATGGGAGGGGAAAATGATCCTTCTTCATCGCAGCATTCAGGCATCTGTAATCCACACAGACAAGCCACGACGTGGGTACTCATGTCACGATCTCCTCTCCGTCCTCATTAGTGTTCGTCTGAATTCCTGACTTTTTTGGGACAACATGGATAGGTGCAACCCATTTGTAATCGGAGATGGGATAAATAAAACCTGCGTCACACCATTTCTCTATCTCCTTCTTCACAACCTCTCGTAAATTTGGATTCAACCTACATTGGAATTCACGAGAGGGTTTAGCCTCATTCTCCAATTAGATATGGTGAGAACATAGAGTGGGATTTATCCCGTGAAGATCGGAGATGCTCTAGCCTATCGCCTTGTGATTTTTCTCCAAGATCTCTAGCAAGCGAGATTCCTTCTCCTCGGTCAATCGCGAACTGATGATGACCAGATACTTCTTCTCTTATCCCGCAAGGAAGGTGTATTTAAGTGTTATGGGTAAAGGTTTGATCTCAGGTAAGGTATGATCATCAAGGAAGCCTGGCTCAATCAGTTCTGGCTCTGTGATGGTAGCAATCGGATCTATATTTGAAATTACTACCACCAACTCATTCAGTTCTAAAGTCAGATCGTCAAAAGTCTCCAAGTAATCGGCAAAAGCTACGTCCGACTCATCGTCCTCATTTACTGATTGTCCTAAAGAGGGAAGGACTGACAGGCCCAGCTGGTCATCTACGTCATCAAAGATGTAGGAGGATGCATATTCTGCGTTGTACTCGTTCCTAAGGCTCTCACATACTGTCTCATGCACAAGATCTTTTTCGGAGGAGAGGGACTCATCGGTGCTAGCTGGATTCTGTCTCCATGGTCCAACGATGTCTACATGAACGCAATCAGCTTCAGATGAAAAGTACTCGATGCTATATTCGGAATCTGGCCTCTACCACCTAGTCTGCTTCGTCTCAAGTTCCTCATCTCCACCTGGAGTTTGGAACTGAATCTTCCCGATCTTGTAATCAAATAAGGCCCCCGCTGTTCTGAGGAAGGGCCTTCATAAAATGATCTAGGAATCTCTCCAATTTTGAGGGGTCTCCATATCAAGGACTGTAAAGTCCACCACATACTCCTGACCCTCGACTTTGATGATAATGTTCCACAATTCTCCCTAGGACCTCTTGTTTGATTTGTCTGCAAACTGCAGTAATGCTCTGGATTTCCTAAGAGGTCCTAGATTTAGACGCTCATATAGGGATGTAGGCATCAAGTTAATTGAGGATCCCTTATCTAGGAGAGTATGTGCAAACACGGTGTCATCGACAAGACTTACCACATAATGGACACCATGTCCCTTCGTTTCCTTGGAAACACATTCTTTATGGCACAAGTAGTGGCTACTGATAGAACGTGCTTCTCAACACGGTTTTTGGTCTTCCTGCTGATCCTAGTAGGTGTGCATCTCACCTTTAGGTACTTCTGAAATGCAGGTGTCATGTCCACATACTTATCAAAGGGGATTGTGACCTTGATATATATATTGCAGAACTCTACCATCTCAGGGTCATTTTTTTTAGTTTTCTTCTCTCCACCCCTTAAACGCCCGGGGGAAAGGGATTATTGATACTAACTTAGATTCTGAAACTGAAAGATCTTCATGGGAAACTGAGTTCTTTACATGACTCTGACTCTGACACTGACTCTGACTTGCACTAAAAAGAAATTGTTATTGCGAAACCGGTGATGCGTCTTTCGTGACTTCTGGAATGTCCTCCTCAAATGGAGGTGCGGGCTCCTCATCGATTTCTCCGGACACACTGTTGGTGCTCCTCTCCTTTTTCTTAGAGGACTTGGAAATCCTCTTCTTCTGATGATGGTGGTGGTGTTGCTCCTCTGCCTCCAAGTTCTCCTCAGGTAGAGACTTGGTGGTGTCTTCCTCATGTGTCCGTGCCCGATCAGGTATGATCACGGTCCTTTCGCTCCTGAGAGGCATATGTCTTACATTATCGTAGGAAAGGATCTCATGTTCAGATAGAGAGTTATCTAAATAATATACTTGATCTCATGGTCGGTTCCGAACCTAATTCAGGCTATTTGGGTTGGCCTGAACCTGGGCGGGAATTAGGGTCCTTGGTGCCATCTATTGATCTTGGGTGCGTGAAACACGGTTCAGATTATTTTGGATATCTAGGTAATCATTTTGTATCTTTTAGACCCTATCAGTTAGGGTCTGGATTCTCAAGGTGAGGGACTCCAATTCGCTTGTGGGCAGGGCTTACTGCTGCTGACTAGAGGACGAGTGTCTATATTGGCCCTACTGGCCATGCCGATATTGTTGCTGATGGGAAGGTGGTGGAGAGCCCTGCTGGCCTGAGTGGAACGTGCGTTGCTGCTGGTGTTGCTGAGGTTGGTACTCTTATCCAGACCGGGACTGTACGAAGTGCGGTGCGGGGATGGAGCTGGTTTCCTGGTAAGTTAGGGAATGTCGGTGTGGCGGATCGTTCCCTATCCCCGACTGTCTACCGACGGGGTCATGGTTGTACCACAACCAGTTAATCTCGAACACCTGCAGAGGCTCCTCGTAGACTGTCTCCACTTGTGGGGGTGTGTACTACTCCTGCTGAGTATATTGTTGCTCCTCTACCCAGCTACCCTGAGGCCCTTGTACCTGCTCTTGTACAAGATGGACTCGATGTACAGGCACAGGTGGTGCAGAAGGGGCATGTAGCCATATCTTGGCTACCTTCTCAGTGAATTCCTCCACTTGTTTCAGCAACCGCGAAAGTGCCTCAAGGTCTGTGACCCTCTTGTGGATCTGCTCGAGCATGGTTAACTTGTCAGCTATTATCTCCATTCTAGGGTTGAGGTCATCCGTCAGATCCGCTACAGTCTTCCTAGTTGTCTCGTTGGATAGGCTAGAGGGAGACAACTGATAGGCCCTGGTGGCCTGAGATCTGCCTGTTTCCGCCATCTGCTCCAGAATCTTCCATACGACATCTTCATTTTTGTTCAAATAGCTGCCTCCACAGGTTGCACTCACTAACCCCTGCATCTCCAGGGTCATGTCACAGAACAAGGTCTGGACTAAGATCGGCTTGGTAATGCCATGGTAAGGGCATTTTTGAGTTAAGTCATTGAATCTATCCCAAGCTTCATGAAATGGTTCATTGGGTCCCTGGGAAAAACTCGTGATCTTGGTCCTCATTTGGTTAGTCTTACTGAGTGGGTAGAACATCTTCAAAAAAAAGTCTTTGAATTGCATCCAGGTTGTACATCTCACCCCGAGATTTCTCAGCCAATGAGCAACTTTATCTCCTAAGGCAAATGGGGTGGCCTTCATCCTGATGTAGTCTTGCCCAACCCTAGGGTGACTAAGGTTGTTGCAAACCAGCTCAAAATCTCTTAGGAAAGCATAACGTTCTTTGTTGGTGTTCTAATTGAACTTTGATAACAGACTCAAAAAGTGGGGCTTCAGCTCGAACGCTTCAGGGGGAACCACAGGTACAAGCCAACTATGCATCTCGTTTTATGTTGGGTTGTAGGCATCTACCATGGGTTAGTCAATTCCCTCTGCCTCAATCAAATGTCCCATCCTAGCCATAAGTTCGACATTGAGCTGCTCGGCTCTAGCCAATCGCTCGAGATACCCGAGGCGATGGTCTTCCTCGGTGAGATTAGAGGAGAGAAAAGGGTTGGTTTGAGGGTAACCACCCTGGGAGTAATGGATCCCAAACTCAAGAGGGTCATGAGCTCGGGTTGGCCCAAGTTGCGCTTGGGTCGCTGAAGATGAACTTCGTGAGGGGGCTCAAAGAAAGATTTGTGAATCAAGAGTAGATATCCCCCCAATCAGTCATCTTGGATGGCTAGAAGAAGAATCGGGAGAAAATTGTAAGATAGGATTTTACTCCTACCTGAAGCAAGCAAGTGAATTCAAACCCTGATTTTCACACTCAACACGGTGAAGGACCCGAAACCGAGTCCGATTAGTCTTGTTGATTTTAAGTGTGAATTTTTTTTCAAGCAAGTAGCAAAGGTTACGCAGCCTATAGGGGAGTCGGCTCAAAGCCGGATGTGTCTCCCTTGTTTAACCTATCACCTAAGATACCAACGCCATTCCTTTCCCTGCTCCTATCACCAGCCGAAAGTTCAAGGACCTACCCCAATCTCCCTACAGAGTAGGCAGAGTCTGACAAGACTGTAACTTCGCCCCTATCTACCTGCCGGAGCAGGCGGAGGTTACTAGCAACTTGTCGCAGTGCACCGTAATTTCGCCCCAATCTACCTATTGGAGTAGGCTGAGGCTACTTGACGTTGGTCAGTTGAACTCGTAGTTCTGCCTGTGATATTTGCTCGGATCGGGATAAGCGATATTGAAGGCGGGGATTTTTCACTTTACCTTAGGGTGTGCACACACACGCTAGTACCCTCACTCAGCCTGAAAATAATAGCATGGTTAATCTCTCGTAAACAGAATTTCTGATTTTATTGATTTTTTTTGGTCAATTTTGTTTAGCAGTCCCAGTTTTAAGTTAGGTGATCACTTAATTAGTCCAACCATAAGGTACGCTTATCGTCCAGTCCTAATTTCCTTTTAAACCTAAGTTTAAAAACTAAGGGTGAAGGAGTCGAGAAAAGCCGATGCATGATAAAACAATGATGAATGCCAAGTAGAGAAGACTTATAGTGATCCTTTCGATTTTTATGCAGGAAGCAAAACAGAATTAAAATTTTTAAACTACATGAATGCAAGAAAAAAGCGGCTCCTAGATAGGTAGTTCTATTAGCGAGTGAAGAACAGATTAATTTTTGCTAAATCTGTGGTCTAAGTGCATCTTTTAAGTGCAAAGTATGGTCCTAGAATTTTACGAACACAAACAGGTCCTAAAATAGCTCTAAGAGTTGCAAGTGTAGGTCCTATTCTACGTAAGCAATCCACACAGCATATAGGGACACGTTTTTACATGACTTACATGTGCAAGAACCCAAATAGGAACCGCTGGAAAAATGCAAAAAAAAGAAAAAAATACAAGTCCTCACAAAAACTCTCAAAATATTTTAATGCAGGTTCCTCGGCTCGCTTAGCGAAGCGCCTTCGACTCCTCGTATTCCTCGCACAAAAATAAATGGAGGTCAGATAAAGGATGACACAAAATAAACAAATAAAAATGATAGAAAAATATTCACAAGAAAAGCTGGGAATCAGACTACCCGAGGATGGAAAATCTAAAATCAAAGTTTTCTAAAAAAACCTAAGCCATGACTCCTCGGCAACGGTGCCATTTGAAAAACCTCTAGTAACCCTATCTAATTTAACCGTATTAATGATCAAATTACGTTTGTCGTTCATTGTAGTCGGGTAAATCGAGACTACTCAAAAACCACTTCGATTAATATTCAATTAAACACAAGCGGTAATTTTATTTTACTTGGGCAAACCCAAGGTCGAACTCAAGGAGGTAGCTTTCTCCTTAGGTGAATTTTAAATTAATTTCGATGTTAGATTTTCAGGAGAATATTTTTGGTCTTTTTTATGTAATTAAGGAAAATAAAATGTATGTTCAAGCAAAATTTTAAGTTAATTCACAAATGATAGTCAAATGAAGTCCAAAATTAATGAAAGTTGGCCAGAATATGAAATGTGATGAAACTAAGCTACTACAATTTTTTGGAATTTTTAGACTCTGAATGAATTAAATATGAATTTAATATAGATGCAGGGTAGTTTTCCAAATTAATTTTAATAAATACCAAAACACATTATTTTTAGATATAAAAATTATCCTAGATATATCTATGTGTGAGGAATCCAGGAAAATTGATAAACCTAAAAAATGATGTAAATTAGTCCTACTAAAAATCAATTAGGCAAAAGACTAATTAATTTATTCAGGCCTCGCGATGCATGCAAATGGTTTGATTTTTGGGCACATTGTAGAACAACTTAAAATAAAACTAATGTGATTTTATGGTGATTTTTGGAGCAAGAAATAATTTAATACTAAATTTAACACAAAAATAACAATATTAAATTCTATGAATCTCACAAAAATATGACATGTGTTCACAAAGATAAAGCAGAAGTTGAACTACAAAATGCGATTTTTAAAATTTAAAAGTGATGCTAAACAGATGCCTAAATACGCGTGCAAACACAAGGGCCAAAATGCAAACAGAAAATAAACTGATTAATTTAAAACATGCATACAGGGACTAAAGTGCAAATACCTATAGTGCTAGGGCTATGCATACAAAATTTCTATGAGAACACATGCTCCTCACGTAACACGCCCAGCAGGGACTGATTTGCAATTTTGGAAACTTGCAGGGCCTCGGTGTAATTTACCCAGCCCGCACGTAAGAGACACGAGAGGTGCTAGGCTCGGGAGGCTTCGGAGGCTCAAATACTCCAGAGGCTCGGGCGTGCTTCAAATCTTGCTTTGGATGCTCCGAGCCTAGGGTTGGGGAAGAGGCTCGGAGGGCGCTATGTGGCGAGTACTGGGTCGTTCGATCTGGAGAGATCTAACGGCTGCTGGAGTTGAATGTGTGGCGCGCCTAGGATCCATCAAATCAAGAGAGATCCAACAGAGGCTGATGCGATCGACGTGGCGTGATGCGGGTCGTGAGATCTTTGCGTGATCGGACGGTATCTGGAGCTCAAAGGCGATGGTGACGTGGCAGATTGTAGACCGTTAGATCCTCCTGATCCAACAGCGACTGATGCAGACGACGTGAGCGGACGAGGATCATCTGATCAAGGTGATTGGACGGTGGCTACTTGTATTGTTCCTCCGGGTCGCTGCCTCCTGCGACGAGGTTGGCAGGGCTCCGGCGATGGGCTCCTGGCTCCACCGCCCTTCCCCGTGGCCGGTGAAGATTGTTGGGAGCTCCTAGTTAGCTAGGAGTGATCGTAGATGCGTAAGGGAGTTGTCGGAGGCTCTGGATGGAGTTGGGGAGGTCCATAGGCCGGAGGCGATGATGGTCGAAATGGCTCTGGCGAAGGTCTGATTAGTGAGGAAGGTGGTTCCTGCAGCGTCAGTGGGTCCCAAAAAAGATGGTGCCCGTGTTTGTGGGGATGTTGTGAGTGCAGTGAGGCCTGTGAAGCAGAGTGGTGATTGGGAGATGGTGTTCGTCCACCGTGGCCGACGGAGATGTTGTCGGAAGTAGTGTGACGGGTCATGGGGACGATCTAAAGGTGTCGCGAAGATCTGAGCTGCAAGGTGGAGCTCAGGAAATGATCGATGGAGAGTGGAATCGAGAGGATACAGCAAAAGATTTTGGGAGAAGATCGAGATGGAAAGAGAAAGAAGATCAGAGGAGAATGGATGAAGCTACCTAGGGATGGAAGCTCACTGGAGACGCCCCCGACGTTCCTGGAAGGTGCCCCGACCCAACGGCGAAGCCAAAATGGACAGATGAGGTCCGATGCGCCGCCGCGAGGTCGGAGACGAAAAGGGGCTCCAGGTAGCTCGATGCCTACAAAACTCGACTCCAGCTGGAGTCTCTCTGGCGATGGGATTTGCAAGTAAACACATCACGCACAGTAGAGGGTCCCAAGACAGAGATAGGCGGAAGGTTGATGGTTTTGGCAAAAATGGAGCTCGCCGGAGCTTGCACCGGCGAGGTGGTGGCTCGATAATGGTCTGCGTGTGAATCGATGTGAAACAACGCCAAACTAATCCTACTGCTACGCTATCTAAGGAAATGCAAGAAAAAGAACAAGAAATCGACCTCAAGGGCTGGGGAGCCCAAGGTATAGACCTCACGGCCGCAAGGCCGGAGATGGGGTTGGAACGTGCCTAGGAGTGCTTGATTCGCACCTCAACAGATCGGGGGTCGACCTGCTGTCACCAGGGACCCAACGGCGGAGCTCGGAGGTTGGTAGCCCAAGCCGAAGGCGGTTCAAAGAGAGGAGAAAGATGAGGGTGGTCTTTTGAAGGATGGTGGACCGGGCGAGAAGATCGATGCGTAGCCATTGACCCAGCGACGTGATGAACGAGACAACCTAAGGGTGTGTATGCTCGATGACCAAGGAACAAAATTGCAGAAGGAAGTGTTGCGAGAAGATGTAAGGAGTGGCCTCGAAAAATCGCGAAAAAGGGACAAAAACGCAGTCTGACAAAGCCTATGGGAGTAGGTCAGACAGTTGACCGGGGTCAACTGTCAGACCATCCTGGTTGGTCCACGTGGACCAACCAAGAAAAAATCCCCTTAAAAATCAATTAAAAATAGTAAATGTTATTATTTTATTTTGGTTATTGAATAAAAAATATTTATTATTTTATGTAGTATTTTATTCTGATTTTTAATAATTTTTATGAGATTTATTTTTACAAGTTGCTTTTATACCCCTATATAGGTATATTATCTATATATTGTATTCTTTTATTTTTATTCTGTGTATTTAACTTTTATGATTTTTATTTATTATTTTATAAAATTATAAAATACTTTTATATACACATATATATTTTTATTTTATTTTTCTGATATAATTTGTATAATTAATAAAATAGAAGTATATTTTATATAGATATAAGTACAGGTATAATACCTATGTATCCTATTTACAAGTATTTTTATTTTGTGTTTTCTTTGCATTTTTATTCTAATTTTAATGCACATAATTATTATAAGTAATATTTACAACATTATAAAAATATAAAAATACAAAAATAATGAATAAATAATAAATTGAATATTTTAATATGTACAAGTATACAATGAGGGTCCAAAACTCAACTTTCAAACCGTAGCTCCGCTAAATGCGAAACCACCGCCATTAAATAGCTTATTTTCTTCTATATACAATTAAAGGTGAGTATGCTGCATTTGGAGTTGTCAGTTGTGAGATACGGGTCTGGGAAGTTGGCATTCTGGAATTTTATTCAGACCATAACTTTTTATCTGTACATTATTTTTCTGTGAAATCAATTTTGTATTTTTCTTTATTTTATTAACTACAACTTTCATGTACAAAGTTTCTTTATTTAATGTATAAAAAGTGGAACAAAAAATAGGTCCCAAAATGAATAAAGAATGAATAGAAAATATAGGTATTTATACTGTGTTTTTGACCTTATCTCCCCCTACTTTATTCCTTGTCGACCTATTCATCGAGATGCCTAGGTCTCGGGGTTTCGGGTCATAAAATATTTACAATATTTTATTCTTTTTCTTTTCTTTTCTTTATTCTATAATTTTGGCTTTAAAAACCGCAATTTATACAATATTTATACACATATACATAAATGCTAAAATGCATGAATAAAGCCTATTTACACGCATTTACTAGGGTTTTTCAGGCCAAAATGATATAATAAAGATGATGAAATGTGGATTCATCAAGAGGCTCCGGTCGTCGCTCGAGGGTCGGTAGGGGCCTGAGCTCGTGCAGCTCGTCAAAGAAGCAGTGACACAGAGTGGCTACGCCGTGGATCTCGTCGGAGGTGAATACTTGTCGTCGCTTACTTTCGCTCTCAATCGTTGTCACTGTTGGGTATCTAGGAGCTCTAAGGCACCTCTTGCTAGGGCGGATAGGGCTGAAGTTGGTAAGAGGCAGGGAATTTATAGGAAGAATGTGGAGGTTCAGGTGATGGCGAGAGTGGTTGGCGTGGGGTTTCTCGAGCGAGGAAGGGGGGTCATGGTAGTCATGGTTGTTGGCGAGGATGATGGAGGTGTGGGATTCATCGTGGGGTGCTCAATGGGTGGAGACGGTGGTTGTAATGGAGTCAAAAATAGAAGGGGGAGGGACGTCGAGAGGTGGGCGACGTGCGCGAGGAAGACGACCAGAGGTGGAAGACGACGCCTCGACTGTTGGATCTAATGATCCAACGGCTGCTGGAGAGGCGCTAAGGAAGGGTCGTGATTAGATCGGGTAGGTCAGATTGAAGGGTGTTGGGCGTACCATGTGGCAGGTGGAGCGTTAAGCGCCAACGGGCAGTGGAGATTGAATCGTGGATGAGGATCGGGGGCTGAGGATGAAGCGGGGATGAGCAGCTGCGATCTAATCATCGGGGCTAAGATCCAGCGATCGTGAGGGTGACACGTGGCCATAGGAGAGTGAAGCAGAAATGTGTGGACTAGATGAGATCAGGGGGAAGATCCAAGGGTTGGAGTTTAGGCAGGATTGGATGGCCTAGATTTGTGGATGTAAAGGATGATCGGGTGGCCATGGGTGTGATGTGTGGCGCCAGGAGGTGGAGGTGCCGGTGATCAGCCCAGATTTGATCTGGGCCTTGATCGGATGGTCAAGATTTGAAGTGGCAATGAATGGCCGAGATCTGAAAAGGAAAGGCGATTTGACGGCTAGGAGAAGGGGCGTGTGGCGAGCGGATGAGTGGGTCACGTGGCGCAACCAGAGGGCGCCATGTGGCCCAATCAGAATGGCTGAGGAAGAATGTGAAATAAGAGGAAGAAAATGGCCGAATTTGAAAAACTCAAAACATGAAAGTTGTAGATCTCGATAAGATCTACAAGTTTCATGTTGACCAAAAATGGAAACGATGTCCAATAAAGTAATAAAATACAAGGGTACAAATATACATACATATAGTATACAATCGGAGCCCAAAATCCATGTCTTGCATACGAGCTTCGATTTTATTGAAATTGGTCGCATTTTGAAGGTCTCTGAATGTATTATTTTAAAATTGAGTAGATCTAAATGGAGGCTATATGAGAGAGATATGTGCATTCTAAGATCCATGGTCTCCAACTTGTTTTGGGGTTTTATTTGTCAATTTTACTAGTTAGCATGTTTCGATATTTTTCTTGTATTATTGTTAGTAATATATATAGTTTAGATTGAATTTATGGGTTTTGAAATTAGTGTAAAATACATACAGATAAGTGATTTTTACAGGTGATTCTAGCTTCTTATTTCATGTAGATGTAAATGCTAAAATACGGATGTTATCAATGCATGCATGAAAGCTAATTATGCGATATTGGTGGAAATAGTGCTTCTAATTACTCAGGAACAAGGCTCTATTTTCAACTTTAAGAGTGATGAATCACAAATTCATCAGTCAGGGACGTGGGGCACAGATGCGTCAGGCATCAGATCCAACGGCCCCAAAAGCTGCGACGGTCGGTGGCTGAGATCTGATCTGGTGGACAAAGGTCGATCTGACGGAGAAGAAGGGGTCTGGAAGAACATGGCCGAGGCGAGCTTCATCGGAGCCTAGTATGGTATCCTCGGCTCTGATGGTCCATTGGAAGGGCTCGACCTGGTCGTTGAAGTCCCCCTCATCGACTGGACGGGTCCGATAGGGGAGCCACTGGCCAGATGTACGTGGCAGCGAAGGTGGACCTCGAGCTGCTCCGGCGGACTCTCTGAAGACTAGGAATGGAGTCCCTGCACGTGCGATCGCCTGTGGAGGAAATCTTGACTCTGGGCGAAGCTACAGTCGAGGTTATTTGAGCAGAAATGGAAAGAAGCGACGTGGGGTGAGGTTTGATCTCTGGCGATGATGAGGGAGGAGATCGGGTTCTTAATCTCGACCTAAGGGGTGAGTCTAAGGGTGATCAGGGTGCGGTGCAAGGTGGAGCGTGCGTCGGGGGTTCAATCGAAGGGGATGGATGTGGATATGAGTGCTCCGACTCACTGGTCAGAGCAGGCGGAGGTGCGGCGGTGCAAGATGAAGTGACTGAATCGAAAAGGAAAATGTAAGGAAATGGGGGTCTGAGATTCTAGGCGAGCTCTAGAGCTTCAGGTGAAGGTGGTCGGCGAGGTAGTGGCCTCAACCAAGCTGTGGAAGGTCTGGAGGCTTATCGTGGTGGCGCACGCTGGCCACGAGGCTGAGCAGCGTGGCTGCACCTCCAAACTTTGATCCGAAGGTCCTCTGGAAGATGTCACTCAACTGGAGGTGGCTAGGGCTGAAGGGAGGCGCGGGGCACGAGCTACTTTCCTGTGGTGGCAGAAGAAGATGCTTTATAGGTCACCGGTGTCCAGAAAAGATCGCATCAAGGGCATGCGAACCGAGGGTCGGATCCCTAGGAATGTCATCGGGCGTGGATCATGGATCTTCCCTCTCTAACCGGAGCAAGCTGCTCGAAGACAAACTCGATTGGATCGGGTCCAAAAAATTCGACAAAATCGAAGCAAATTGGGTCTGAGTGAAAAGGAGTCCGGGAGACCAGTTGATTGAAGTCAACAATCCTCCCAAAACAATCAACAAAGGGCTAGAATAGGACAAAATACACTACACGACAAAACTGTTAGAAAAAGTAAAGAAATTGATTTAAAAAATAAGAAATGAATTGAAATTAAAAAATGAATAAAATGAAACATGTTTATTATTTTTCCAAGGTATTTTTCTGTGATTTTTAATTATTTTTAAGAAAAATAAATAAATCAATATACTGTATAATGTATTATTTTATAGTATAATATACCTATGTTTTTGTACAATTATTTATATTTTATTTTTACATAAATACCCCACTTTATTTTATTTATTTGCAACGTTATTTTTAGAGAATAAAATAGTTTTTATTTTATTTTTATTATTTATTTACAGGTGTCTAATAAATAGAGAGTAAGACATATATACATGTATTTTGCACAAGGGAGAGAGGATTTTGATTTTATTTTTATTCTATTTTCTGAATTATTTTATTTTGGAACTATATACAAGGAGATAGAAAGAATATTTTATTTTATTTTGTGAAAAATAATTATTTATTTACACAAATAATATGTACAACATAGAGTAGGCCCTATCTCTCTCTACATGTTTCATTTGGCAATCAGGCCAATGGTTGAACTTCTCTTGGGTTCGAGTCACTCCATTTATTCTAAATACCTCCTTCCTTTTTTTTCTTTATTCTTTTATTTTATGCACAAAATACATGCTATATATGCAATATTAACAAATGAATGCATAGTGCTAACTTATTGTATTTACATCTATTTACATGTTGCTTTGCCAAGATAAATGGCTAAAATAAAAGAATAAAAGAGTGAGAATCAGGGATTCATCAAACATGTACTTGTCTCTTCTCCAAAACTCTCTACAATATCTCTCATGGGATTAAGTCATAAGCCTTCTCCAAATCAATAAAAATCATATGAAGGTTCTTCCTTTTAGCCTTATAATTATGTATTATGCTCCTCAGTAAGTGGATAACTTCAATAGTTGACGACCTGCCAAGACTCCAAATCGTTTTATGTTATTTTGGAAATTAACCCCAACCTTCTACTGATCATACATTCAAAAACTTTCATAGTATGACTCATCTTCATGATAAATTATGTAATTCGAACAAATTTGAATGTCTCATTTATTCTTATAAAGAGACACCATGATGCTACTTCTCCATTCTTTAGATAGTTTCTTTCTTCGTCAAATAATATTGAATTAATTTGTTAGCCAAATCAAACCACGTTTAGCTAGAACTCTCCATACTTCTATTGGAATATCATCATGTCATACACCTTTCCCAGGTTTCATAACCTTCAAAGCCTCCTCTACTTTCTTCCTTTGTATTCATATATATTGCACGATTCAGGTAAATGCATGTCACTTGAGAAAGATATTTGGTCTTCTTTCTCTCTCGCTGTCCAATCTGAATATATCTTTCCGACCCTCCTTAGAGTCAAGCTTTTTGTACAAAACTTCATAAGCTTTTGACTTAGCTGCATTTACAACCTTCTTTGCTTCTATTTTCACTATTTTGTAGTTTGTGATGGTTTCCTCTATTCTATCCTTATACATAACTTTAAAGCAAGCTTTTTTAATATTAAGCTTCTCTTGTACCCCTTTACTCCACCACCAAGCCTCCAAAGAGACTCACCTATCATCTCTTTGGATACCTTTCGGATACAAGATGCTACCACCTAACTCTTCCCTTGCATAAACTGGGATTATATTTATAACTTCTTTCAGCACCAATTTTAGTAAAATAATCTGATCTCCAAATCTTTGCACATCAATGACATTATCCTTCAAAACTTTATTAACAACCACCCCAACACCATTTCTACCCTTCTCTTTGCCTGAAACCAAAATTTATTGTATGTCTTCTCAATCTCCGTTGTTTTCTCTCCAACCCATTTTGTCTCTTAGATACAAAGTATCTAATTTTCCTTCTTTCCATCATATCTACTATCTTCATCGCTTTTCCACTCAAAGTTCCAATATTGCAACTACCTATCCGCAACTTCTTTTTCAGCCCTTTTGGACTAACTTCTTTACTCGCATATATCCATCATGAAAGAATCCTTGAAAAATTGGACTACATCCGGGCGACGATGTAGTAGAACTAGCTTATTTACTCGCATGTGTTCCTCATGTGAGATCCCTTGTAAATTTTGAACTACATTCGGGAAGTGATGTAGTGGCCCTCATCAACTTCTCATTACATTCAAGCGACACAACGTGTCACAAGTAGGGAGCACCATCATGTGAGTAGCGAGAGGTGTTGGCGAGGAGTTCAATAGGCAAATTCTTGCTAGTAAAGGGATGAATTTTGTATTCCACCCTTGGAGTTTTGATGTGAATTTGTGAATAGGAGAGTTCCAATCAAATGAAGCTATGCACTTGTTAGATATAGGGAAACCTAGATAGGACACTGGGATGTGACCCTCATTCCAATCTAAAATGGCTCTCGATTTGATCAATTCTTCTTGATCTAGATTTAACATATTGATTTGCAATCCAAAAAGTTTCAGAAATACTTTTATAGTCTTAAATACTTTTTTCAAAATAATATCACTGTACTCGATGAATCTAATCAAATCATTGGCAAATTTTATATTGGTGATCATCGAGTCTAATCTCTCCTTAAAGAAGCCCTTAAATTAAATTGGCATGCCTCAACTAACTTAGCCAACATTGCATCAAGTATAGATATAGCATGGATAGAAATGGTGATGTCAAGTCAACTTGCTGGACTCCACTCTTTGGCATGTGTAAATCCACCTAGGCTCTATTAAGCTTAAATGCAATTTTTGTGGTAGATATCAATGCTTGAATGTTGTCTATGAACTGTCGTGGTGCCATGTCTGCCGCCGCCATTGATTCAATGATAAGGGGCCAACTAAGGGTGTCAAAAGCTTTCTTGATAAAAGGCCAGTGAGACCAATAAGATATCCTAATCATATATTCTATGATAAATTGCAAATTACTCATGTTACCAAAGGACAAATAAATAAGATATCAATGTGCATTTTCCATACTTGCGATCAATGATATTTACCAACGTTCCAAGATTACGAGACTAAAATACGATATTTGACGATCCAAGGTACTCCCAGCATGATGGGACTTCAATTATCATTTTTGGACAACAAACTATTGTCAAGCATCAGAAAGAAGGAAGTAGATCCTATGCTGTAGAGGGCTCTATAGTGGGGCCTGATGTAACTCATTTTTTATTTTTGCGAAAATCGTTTGAAAACTTGAACCGTAGATGAAATCTATGTCTATTGTTGTACATATCCACCAAGTTTCCTGTTGATCAGAGGTTCCTACTTATTTTATTTCAAAGGTCAACAAAAAATTTAACATGGGTTGGACTCAAAAACCATTAATGTTCAACTTTTTTTGTTGACCTTTGTGGTAAAATAAGTTGGAAAACTCGGATCAAAACGAAACATGATGGATACGTAGAGCAACAAACATACGTACCCCTTACTCGGAGTCCACGTGAATGATACCCACACTAATCTATGTTATAGATTTTAATTATATTGATAATAGTTGAAGTTAGATCAAATTGTTAAATGCATGGGGTGCATGTATTTCAATAAAGAATAGTAAAGAAATCAACCCGGGTCGGCTTCAAGGCTTCAATCTCGGGCTAAAAAACTCATAGTTGTGTTGTATTCTGACCAACTTAGCAATTATGCACTTGAGCTATCGAAAGAAAATCAACTAACCAACCAACCGCGTAATGATGTGATTAGTTGACTTATCTCTTTTGGTGTCCATCAAATAAAATATTCTCCGGCAAGGTGTGGATACTATAAAAAAATCATCGAACTATACATATTGACATTGATCTAATGTTGTAGATTCCTGATTGCAATGGTTTAAATTTTATATATAACTAACTATACAATGTACACAAATTCCTGCTTGTTAGGACCGTTAGATTACTCACTTGATTTTACTAAATTTTCTCCATTGATGACTATCAATGCAAAATAAATTACAAGCGCGCAGTTGCAGATTTCTTCCTTTCTGTTGAAACATGTCCTCTTTGTCTTCCAAGGTAAGAAATAAAAAAAATAAAATAAAATGCGAGTCATGTTGCTAATCGCACCCACTGTTCCCGGTCAAACTCCGTGACTTGTTGCAATCACCGCAGAAATACGCACCGTAGGACAGAACGCACGGACTTGCACAGAAAGCGCTCACGCACCACGTGCTCTGCATCCGTTTACACCCCCTAATCGGATCTGTACTCCTATATAAGCATTAGACCCCCACCTCTCGTGAACTAAAATGCGAAAGAGACTCAGTTCGGCTCGCGTCTACTCTCTAGTGCTGTACCGCACCACAGCCGCTCATCTCAACTAAAACAGAAGCAGAGTAGCAGCCCGAGCAGCGGGGGGAGGATATGGAGCTGCTATCGCAAATGTGGTCTCTGCTGGGCCTCCTGACGGTGCTCCAGAACGTGCTCCCGTCGCAGCTTCTTCACCTCCTCCACTCCCTGTGGCAGTCCCTCCAGGACTCCCTCACCCCCTTCTCCTACTTCGACGTCCCCGAGTTCATCGGCTACTGCTCCGTCGACCCCAACGACCTTTACCGCCACGTCCACCTCTACCTAAACTCCTCCCTCTCCTCCGCAACACCCACGTCGTCCCTCCCTCGCCTGACCCTCTCCCTCCCGCGCAACTCCCCCCACCTCTCCCTCACCATAGCCCCCAACCACTCCATGGAGGACACCTTCTTCACCCACCGCCTCCTCTGGACCCACCACGTCGACACCCTCCAGGACTCTCTCGACGAGCGCCGCTCCTTCTCCCTTCGCGTCCCCAAGTCCATGCTCGCTAGGCACCCCTCCGCCCTCCGCTCCTACCTCTCCAACGTCTCCGCGCGCGCCTCCGACTTCGAGCGCACCGCGCGCGACCGCCGCCTCCACACCAACGTCCCTGGGCGCTCGGAGTCCGGGTGCTGGGCTTCCGTCCCTTTCCGCCACCCCGCCACCTTCGACACCCTCGCCCTCGACCCCAACCTCAAGTCCAGGATCGTCTCCGACCTCGATTCGTTCGCTCAGGGGAAGCCCTTCTACTCGCGCGTCGGGAGAGCCTGGAAGCGTGGGTATCTCCTGCATGGATCCCCCGGATCCGGCAAGTCCAGCCTCATCGCCGCTATGGCCAACCACCTCCGGTACGATATATTCGACCTGGAGCTCACCAAGGTCACCGACAACAGCGAGCTACGTACACTGCTTATCCAAACCACTAACCGCTCTATCATCGTCATCGAGGACATCGACTGCTCGCTAGACCTCACCGGAGACCGAGACTCCAAGCTTCAAAAAGGTAATGCCAACGACGACGACGACGAGGACGAGGAGGAAGGACGTGTGACGCTCTCGGGGCTGCTCAACTTCACGGACGGACTGTGGTCGTGTTGCGGGGAAGAGAGGATCATAGTGTTCACGACCAACCACAAAAGCGGGATCGACCCGGCGTTGGTGCGTGCGGGGAGGATGGATGTCCACATACGACTGGGGGTGTGCGAGATGCATGCGTTCAAACAACTAGTGAGAGGATACCTCGGGGTGGAGGAGCACGAGATGTTCGAGGTGGCGGAGGGGTGCATGAGAATGGGAGGGGCGCTGACGCCGGCGGAGGTGGGGGAGGTTTTGCTGAGAAACAGGGAGGACTCGGACGTTGCGATAAGGGAGGTGGTGGCAGAGATGCAGAGAAGGGTACTCGGGGCGGGCAGTGGCGCGGAGACGGATGGTTCGGAGGCGTATTCGCCGGCGGCGAGTTGGGAGATGGGTTCCAAGACGACGGGGAAGAGGAGGAGAAGGGAGAAGGATGGTGGTGCTCCGACGAAGGCGGTGAGTTGGGAGAAGAGGGTGAAATTTCTGACGAGGTTGAGGAGCTTAACCAAGTCCGACTCCGGAAGGAGAGGAATTTAGAAGGGCTTTCTTCTTTCTTTGTTTTTTTCCTCCTTTGTGTCGATTTTGTTCTGTAAAAATAATGTTGGCGTGAACATTTTCGTTGCTTCTTTTTTTGGGCTACGGGGAGATCAAGGACGGTTTTGAAGTTTTAATTTGCTTGTAGGGGTCGAAGGAATGTCCGTTATTAGATCACAATTTACAAACCAACGATCGAGATCCGGCCACTCGATCTTGATCAATGTGGGGTGCAGGTTATGGCAAGGGGAGGCGGGTCTGGTGTAGCGTGTAGTGCAGTAGATTCTGCTGTAATCAGATCGTACGTTTTTGCACTCTTTGCGGACCCGTACCATGTAAAATCGTGCTAACCGCTAGATCTGTTTTTGAATTTTTTTAGGGTCCATTGACCTCGGAGAAAAGGAATATATCACAAAGTTGAGAAATGAAATGCCCATGATAAGAAGAACATTTGGATTTTTACATCCAACTTTACTTTTAAAGATTAGGAAAAAATACGTGAGAAAGTTTAAAGGTTCAAGTTTTATATTTTATTTTCTCATTGAGTATAGGTAGATGTGTGAGGAAAGCTCCGGCTCAATGAGTCTAACTCGAACTCAATTCGATAAGAGCTAGTGAGCTAGGCTAAATAAGCTGTTGAGTCCGACTCGTTAGGGTTATCGAGCTAAGTTCGAGTTGAGGTATGCTCAACTCACTAACTCGAGTCGAATACATTTTCCATTCCATATGTGTATACATGATGTATGAATATGAAGAGGAAATGGTACATGAGTGACAAATTATTTGGAGTTGGATGATGTTCAACCATTCTTTCTCTTAATTCCTAACTTCTCTTCAATTCGCAATTCCATATATACGATTACAAATATGACTAAAAAAGTAACAAAAATTACAAAATCCATATGAGTCATACCCATCTCTCCTCAAGCCCGATGATATGGCTCATCTCATTGGGCTATAGTTTCCTGTCTGGCCCATCTAAATTGAGGTTCGATCTAGGTGATGTCCAAGCCGATCCCCATAGCCCAATCTTAAATTATATCTGTGATATGAGTTAAGATTTTCACACGATACGCTTCACGTTTATCTACAAGTATCTTTTAAGTTACATGTTATCTATATAATGATGGTTGGATAAATATGTGCACATAAGCTTATTGGAGTTATTATTTTTAGAACAGATTGGCACCAAAGCTATTTATGCATTTTTATTAGTATACATATAGATATTTGGTTTTCGTCAGTAGTTTACATAAACAATTGATTATGTATGCTATATAAAGTAGAGCAACAAGAGATAAATTTGCAACGTTTGTCCAAAATATTGTGTGAAGCTTGTGGCTAGAGAATGCTCCTTCATCAGTCTTTGCTAACCAAAAACTTTTGATCTTAATTATCCACATCTTATAATTAAATATTCTAAATTAATGGTACACGTGCTCAAAGCTGAAACACAAATACAATAAAGAGTTTCCTTCCATAACAAAATTATCCCCCAATAATTCATATTGAGAATAATATTTATATTCACGCATGTGAACATGAACCACAAGTCCGAGCTATTAGTGATTTATACATGATAATCAGTAAGCATTTGACAATGAAATAACTTTCTCATAAAAAAACTCATAATAGACCTTGATAACAATAATTCCTTTATAATAACATTTACAAGAGTAATCATGCCAACAGATTAAAAGGAATTCTGTCTTAATCCAGTAGGCATAAATATACACTCGAGAACTCTATGTGATAAATCGTATCAAGCTGAAAGTCTAACGAGTCTGCGACACGATCCACCATGTGCAATTACTCTTGGCCTCAGCTTGAAATGGACAAATATGATTTTCTCGCGAGCCTAATGTTAGCCATGTGATCCCAGACGAACCACTTCTACAATATTTGTTATTGCAATATATTGATATATCAATAAAGCTTATTGATTTATTTGACTCCTTGTCTGAGATTAACTGAATGAATTAACATATAAGGCCCCTTACTACAATTAGGGTTATGTCCCATGATCATCTTAATCGTACATTTGTTGATTCAATGTTTGAATCATAGAGGGTAGTGCTTGGATGACATCTAAAAAGTTAGATTGAGGTCTCATCAAGGACCATCAAATGATTGTTAAGAAAGGATCTCCGACCTGAAAATGAAATGATAATCCATCTCTAAAGGATGATATTTGGCCGACCTCTTGATGCAGGTCCTCTGCATAGAAATAGAGATTCAGAGGTGTCAGATAAGTTAGGTCAAAAAGTTGACTTAACGAGATCGAGATAACCAAAATCTATGGCGTATGCTATCACGATATATGTACGCATCCTCTAACAGGAAACGAATGCATTACGTATGTCTAAGTATGTACATTATATAGACCATTATGTTGATGAACTAATCAAGGTCTATACACCGGTGAGCTGGGGTGCATAAAAGGGCATATGTATAATATGACATCTCAAATGGATTATACATGTTCACTGCTGAAACGGAAGATATGAGCTTACTCATGAGGTATTGAGACTGATTAAATTCAATGTATTATCTTCTTGCTTTGGAGGAATGACAAGAATTTATGGGTATGATATATGCTTTTGGAAAGCATATGATTGATACCATCTCCTAATGATAGAACGAGAAACCTAATGATAAAATCCTAAAGAAGACCGTCCAAATATGATCTAAAACTTCGGGTTTATTCTAGATCTTCCTAAATGCAAGATATACAGGTTTTAGGAATGCTCGAGGGAGATGTGATCGTAAATGATTATATAACCATGTCACTTCCATTCCGAAGGAGTTATGAAACATGTTTGGATTTTAGTGACTCTGCTCAGTAGATTAGTAATCCAATCTTAGTCCAAATGTTGGACATTGATCTGAAAGTGATTCAGATGTAATGAGAAGATTAGATTTACAATTTGATTTAATCAAATGTCTTTGAGAGGTTCCGAGATCTAGATTTGAGATATGATCTCAATATCCAAGTCACTATACATGGAATGCACAACTGCTCTGTACTTATCTCTAGGTATCGCAGAGAAAGCACGTTATTCTTAAAAGAGTTCAAGAATAATTCAGTTGTTGAAAATGTATCTGAGCACTAGGAAATTGATGACTAAATGTGATTTAATTATCGTGAATAATATGAAAATGATTCATATTATTTGAACACATGAGACTAGTCATCTAAGTGATGGATACCCATTCATTCGCCTCTATTCCTTTATTTTGTCTTTAAAATCCTAGTTAAATACATGTAAATATAGTTAACTTGTACAAATTAACACTATTATCTTTACCTGTAAATAGTGCTCAAATACATGCTAAATGAATAAAGAAAAGAAAAATAAAGGAAGTATTGTAAATACTGACCGACCATGAGCCTCGAGACTAAGTCAATATTGACTTGGTTGACAAAGAATAAAGTAGTAAGAGGTAAGGGCATATAAACACAAACAAAAGTGCACCGTCATCTAAAAATCTTAGTTGACTTGTACACTATATATAGCTGAAACTTTCGCTTATTTATACACATTCTTTTACTCTTAAAATAAAAATACTTCAACCTCAAACATGTATATAAAAATACATGAAAAAACAAAATTAATTGCACATAAAAATCAGGTACAAGGTGACTGGGACACATAGATAAAAAAACCGCAAACAGAACTTCATAGATCCATATCTTCTCCATATGAACACAAAATAGGTCAAACTCACCTTTGTGTACTATAAATTAAATTATCTATCTAATGAATATTATTTCATTAAAATTGGCGTTAAGATACGAAATTGACATTTGGGTCTCATTATATACTTGTTGAATCGAAAATCCCAAGAAGAGAGCCGTACGATCTCATAAGACGAGATCGAAGTCGTTGCGATGACCACTCATAAAGATCTCAAATTCAAACAAAAATCAACACACAATCAAATAAATAAAGTAATAAAGTCAATGAATGTTTGGATCAAAGTTTATTATACCCTACGATGGACGTGTGTAGTGAACAACAGGTAGGGGACGAACACAGGAAGCACGGGATGTGGCAGTGATTAACAAAATGAATAAATAAAGCAAGTGTATATACAAGTATGCACAAAATCAATCAAAGTGTTTGTGTATTTTTAATAAATAATCTTTTTTTAATTATATGTTTTAATTTTTAGTTTTCTGATAAAGCTCAACTTTCGGGAGCGGATTAAAATGTCGGTGTAGAGAATCGCTCGGAACCGAAACTCGAATTTAATTAAACAAAATTTACAGTAAAATAGAAGATGAAATCCTTTCTACCGTTCACTATGAATTTAATCAAGTGAGTGTGCCTGGGTCGAACACAAGGAAGTAGAATGTTTAAACTACGGTTCTCGACACAAGGAATGAATTCCAACCAAAAATTCTCCTTTTATTCTTCATTTTACAATGAAAGAAATTGAAATAAATTCGGTTTAAAATAAACTCGAGAAGGCAAAACCACACAAGAAAGCAACGGAAATTTCGGGAAAATACTCGAAAAATCCCTTGGGTAGTATCAAGCTACCCTAGAAAATTCGTGGAAAAATGAGAAGAATTCGAGGTTCAAATGACCCTTACAAGCCAAGGGCCTAACTGCAAGAAAAGTATTTTGTTTCTGTTACAAAACAGTCCTTGGAGGGACTAAAATGCAAGAAAAAAATGTTTTATTACAATTAGGTCACCATGCAGGGACCTAAATATAATTCTGGAAACTTCTGAAGGTGGGTTGTAATTCCTGGAAGCTAGTGGGGTTTAAGATGCAATTTTCACACCCCTTCGCATCCAACAGGCCTGATTAGAAGCTCAGCCGCAATCTCGATCGTCCATGCTAAGACACATGTCAAAAGACTAAACACCTGCAGTGTTCTTGATGTTCTTCAAGCCTGTTCACGCAGATGATGGAGGGGCTTCTTCTGCGATTTATCGCCAATGATAGACGAGGTTCTTGGGCCTCCTGCAGGGCCAGAGGGGTAGCTCCTTCACCCCTCGAGCTCGCCTGCGGGTGAGGACGGCAGGAGGTGGCTGATGACGGCGGGAAGAGGGCCGGTCATGATGTTCCTGGAAGTGATGAAACTTTGGTTGTTTTTTCGATTTTTTAAAGCTCCAAACATTGTTTGAATGGCTCCAAATGGAATAGGTACCTGCAAACAATCTTTATATGCTCGATTTGTGCTAGAATCAGCCTAAGGATTAGTTGAATTGCAAGTTAAGGAAGATTTGTTTCCAGAATTTAAGAATAGCGTGCGTATGGGAGAGGTATGGGAATGATTCGATTCGAGTTGTTTGGAGACGTGAATTTGATAGGGCGTGTAATGATGTTGATTAAGATCTCTAATGACACAATTCTACGCACTAATCATGGCACAAGGATCGAGGGATAAAATGTTAAAAGTTGATGAATTACCTGGAAATGAGAAGGTATATGACCTCCTGGTCTTCGCTCGGCAGGGCGTCTTCCTGGAGCTCCACGCTGCTCGAGGCAGCGATGCATGGCGACGATGACCTTGGAACGTCCCCTCCGATCAACCTTCTTCCATGCGAACCGATAATGAGGAGATGTCACCTCCTTGGTTGGCCGGATTCGGGAGAGGAATTATGAAGATCGACCACTGGAATTTTGGTTCAGGGTTTTCAGGGGAGAGTTAGTTAGAACTCACCAACTTCATGGCCTTTTATAGAGGATTTGCTTGAGCTCCACGGAAGATCGAATGGCGGGCGAGTAGGAGGATTGTTAGGAGATTAGGATGAAGGGTTTAGATCGATTGAAGTGGTTAGGTGTCGAGCTGGAAAATTCGGTGAAAACGACTGGGTAGAACAAACTTACCACCGGCTTCTTGAGGAAGAAGAGCCAAATGCTGACACGTGTCAACACCTGGTTGGCCAAAGAGTTAAATATAATATAAAATATATAATAAATAGTAAATAGCATTATTTTAAATAAGTGTAAAAACAAAAAATGTAAATATTTAAATTCTCTAAATTATGGTATAATTATTTTCATAAATAATAAATATTATTCGAAATATAAATATTATAATAATAAATAGGTATAATTAATACTTACTAAATAGGTATTGAATTTTTAATTTAATAAATAATTAATTATTTGTTAATTTTATATTTTCTTAATTATTAAAATACTATGTGGATTTTTAGGGATTTTAATAAATTAATTTAGATATATTAATAAATATAGGTACAAGTTATACAGTTCAAATTCATCTATAAATTAGGATTTTGGATTTTATTAAAATAATAAATAAGCTCCAAAAATTCTGAAATAAATCATGATAAAAATACAATATCATGAAAATATTAAAAATTATAAGATTAACAAAACTATAAATAATGAGTTGTAAATAAAATAAATAGCCTAGAAACCCCTTTGTCATTAGGTCCCAAAATTGACTTTTTGCAAACGGACTCCGAATTCAATGAAACACTCTATTAATTAGAGAATATTATTTTATGAACTTTAAAGGTGAGTAGAGTGAAATTGGAGTTCGTATGAGGAAGTTATTCAGTTCGGAAGTTGAGAATGTGACAATTTAAAAGGTGGATTTCTTAGTACATGTACAATATAATATTTCTAACTTATTTTTATATTTTTATATACATTTTTAGAAATAATTAGGAAAAGAGTTTGGTGAAAAATATATACATATGAATTAATTAAAAATCAATGAAGTTTTGGTATTTATTTGATAAATAGTGAAAAGTGTGTGAAGTGTATCTTAATTTATTTTCATCATTTTCTTTCCTTATCTCCCCCTACTTATTGGTTTGTCGACCAATCCATGCTGACTTGGTCTCGGGGGTTAAGTTATAAATATACCTTACAGCTATATTTACATTTATAAGTCATATTGTACTTATTTACAATCTGCCTTCTTTTCTTTTCTTTATTTTTTATTCTTTATTTATTTACATGTCTTTGATGCTTAAAAGTGTATTTTTATTTATGAATAGAATTTGCATAAAATGTGGGAATTATTGAATATTTACATGTATTTGTTAAGGATTTTAAGACAAAATATGACAGAAAAGTTAATGAATCATGGATTCATCAACCCCCTATACTTAGACTTTGCTAGTCCCTTAGCAAACACTTATTTGAAAAGTAAGTAAAAAAGAAAGAAAGTTGGAATGAATTTGTTTTCCTAAACCAATTCATGAGAATAGACAAAGGACAGAGCTCGATCGAGCCTGAAACACGCATTTTATCAGAGCCTTAACTAGGATTAGGATTTTATCCTCAACAGTCCTCAAGTTCCATAAATCCTTATTTAAGTTCACCTCATCATCTAGTTCAGACTCACTTATCCATATCGCAACCTCTATCAACCTTGAAGTCAATTTGTATAGTGTGTGAATTGATTTAGCTCTTCCTGCTTAAAGAAGCGAAGAAACTGTCCACCCCAGCTATACACTTCCATTGCTTCCTCATCAAGCTACTCTTTCCTCGGGGAGGGAGGTATTCCCTTCTGAGGTCAGTTCATGCTATGTCCACAATCGAATATACAGAGAAAGTAGAAGAATGAGAAAAGAAGTGGAGTGTGACCAGTGTAGACACATCTCCTTGTGAAGCTCAACCGGTGTAGCTAAGTCTCCACTAAGATGTGTAAGCATTTTTAGTGGAAACTTGGACCATTTTGGTCGTATTTGTATTTGGTGGCTTCTTCATTGATTTGGCTTTGTAATTTGCTTGCACTGCATTCATCTCTTTGTGCCTCGACGGATATAGCATCTTTTGTTCCGTCCCTTTTTTGAGGTCTTAGAAAAATTGTGTCAGCAGATCCTTCCCTTATCCGAAGCAACTATCACAACCCCAATCTCTCCCCTCTTTAGACGTCAATGTTGTAAAGACAAGGATAGAAACACACTTCCAAGATGTACTGCCCTTCACAACTCCATGCAAGTCGAGCTAAGTGTAGAGTGCATGTGTCCAAGATTGGTTCACTGGTGCATAGTTTGTACGGATGACACCAAATGGTCTACTTAAGCACATATGAGTTGATTTCCCAAATATGGTCTTATGGAACCCAAAGATTTTAAGTCAAAAGACCTGAAAAGTCTAAATTCCAGATCCTAACTAGGCTCCTTACAACGAAAGTTAAAGACCATGATCAAGCTCCATCCTTTAGACTAGACTCAATCCTTAGTTCCAGAAATCAAACTTATTCTGAAAAATGCGAATGCAAATGCAACCATGTTTTTGTGAAGTATATTTTTTGAATTTTACTCATTTTTATGGATTTTAAGGCTTTTGTAATTTTTATGAATTTTAGGACTTAATTTTTTATGGATTTTCTGCTTTTTATTAACAATTTTTTTACATGAATTTTACAAGATAGATTTTATTCGAATTAAATATCTAATGTATTTTACAAATTTTATATACAAAGAATTTTACAAGGATTAAATGATTTTTACACATGTTTTAATAGATAGGATTTTAAATAAGTATTATACATATTTTAAATACATATTTTATATACATATTTTAATTCAAGTCTTTTAAATACAGATTTTAGACGTATTTTACTTATTTACAAGGATTTTATAAGTAATAGATAAATGTATAAATGGATTTTAAATTAACCTCACCCACTTTTTATGGATTTTATAGATATAGAAAATACATAAAAGTACGAGTTATGGACAAAAGTATATATAAAATATATACGCACCCCCCTATATTTAGCTTGTGCCATGTCCTCAAAGCGTCAAAAGAGAAAAAGGAGGACATAACTCATGCTAAGTAAAAATGGATGAAAAAGAATAAGAGAATACAAGTCAGTCAATCCCCCCTATACTTACGATCAGGTCATCATAAGTATAACGGAAGAGCAAAAACGAGGTGACTGAGTGAAACGAATATATAACGAAGGCTCAAAAGGAATAGAGAGCACGAGATCATCGAAATCACTCACTCCTCCTATACTTGGGATAAGGCGTCCTAAGTATAGAAAAGAGTGTAGCCAAAAATTGGGGACCAGTGATTTGTGAAAAAGAAAGGATATACAAAAGTAACAGAACAAAATAGAAAACACTAATAAACGAACAATCAGTCCCCCCTATACTTAGGATCTGGTATCCTAAGCATAGAAGACGAGCAAACATGGGGACAATTGTGCTCTATGAAGAATATACAAGTGTTGTGGATCTCCAAAAATCGAATGGCTCAAAAGTCTTTGTACAAGATGAGATAAAGCGAAAGAATGATCATGCATCCTGTACAAAATAGATCACTTCAACACGAGCCAGATGATCTGTAGTGTCTACGAAATGCTTCAGCATCTACCCGTTAACCACGAACGGCTCTACACCAGGTGACACATCTGATATAGCTATGCTTCCTTTGTTATGCACCGTTTTGATTATGTAAGGTCCTTCCCACTTGCTTTTCAATTTTCCAGGAAAAATTCTTAATCTTACATTGAACAACCAGACTTTCTTGCCCAAGGACAAAGATCTTGTGCCGAATATGTTTATCGTCCTATTTCTTCACTTTGTCCTTATAAATGAGAGTGTTCTCGTATACTTGATTTCAAATCTCTACTAGCTCATCAGATCTATCTTTCTCTTAACTCCTGCTTTCTGTGCATCAAGTGAAATTTCTCGAATCGCCCATTTAGATTTGTGCATGATCTCTACGGGCAAATGGCATGGCTTCCCATAAACTAGTATGAATGGTGAAGTACCTAAAGGAGTCTTATATGCAGTACGATATACCCAAAGAACCTGATCTAGAAGCTGTGACCAGTTCTTCCTATTCGATCGTACTAATTTCTGCAAGATTGATTTCACCTCCCAATTTGTGACTTTAGCCATGATGTTCTTCTGTGGGTGATAAGGAGAAGCTACTCTGTGATCAATGTCGTATTGCTTTACTAGCTTTTTGACCTCCTTATTAATGAAATGTCTACCCCCGTCTAAAATAAGAATACGTGGAATCCCGAACTGTGAAATAATGTGTTCCCTTAGGAACTTGCAAACTATCTTACTGTATGTAGTTCGTGCGGGTATAGCCTCCACCCATATGCTAACATAATCTACAACGAGAAGAATGTACTCAAAGCCGCTATTGACAGGGAACGGTCCCATGAAATCTATGCCCCATGCATCAAAGATTTCAAAAATAATAACATATCACATAGGCATTGCATCTCTAGCACTGACTGTCCCTACTGCTCTCTGACAATCCGGGCAACTCTTCACAAATGTGCAGGCATTTCTAGCAAGAGTCGGCCACCATAATCCGCTCTGAAGTACCTTCTGCGCTGTTCTCTTCCCTTAGTGATGTCCCCCTGCTTCTAAGAAATGGCACAGAGTGAGGACATTATTATATTCCTCCTGAGGAATACAACGCCTGTAAATACAATCCGGTCCCTCATGAAAAAGAATCGGATCCTCCCAATGGTAGTATCGTGCCTCGAAAACTAGTCTATCAAATTGATTCTTTGGCCAGCCCTGAGGAGTTTTCTGTGTAACCAGAAAATTCACTATATCTGCATACCATGGAAGCTCGGTAACTACATAGATGCTCTCGTATGGAAATCTAGCGTGTACTCATCTGAAGGCTGTTCTGTTTGTAATAGGGAGAGATGATCAGCTACTACATTCTTTACCCCAGGTTTGTCTTTGATATCCAAATGGAATTCCTAAAGTAAGAGAATCCATCTAAGAAGGCATGCCTTGGCATCCTTCCTTTCCATCAAAAATCTGATAGCGCCTTGGCATCCTTCCTTTCCATCAAAAATCTGATAGCTGAATGATCTGTATAGACTGTGATTTTGGAGCCAAGATAGTAAGATCTGAATTTATCTAAAGCGAACACCACTGCCAACATCTCCTTTTCTGTCACTGTGTAATTACATTGTGCATCATCTAAGGTTCTGCTGGCATAGTGGATAGCAACTGGATGTCCATTCCTCCTTTGTCCTAATACAACCCTGACTGAAAAATCTGAAGCATCCGTCATGATCTCGAAGGGTAGAGACCAATGAGGTGGCTGTAGGACAGGAGCACTGATAATCATTTCCTTTAATGTGAGGAAGGCATTAAGACATTTATCATATAACAAGAACTCGATGTCTTTGCCTAATATTTCAGTTAATGGTCGGGCAATCTTGGAGAAGTCCTGGATGAACCGTCCGTAAAAGCCGACATGCCCCAGAAATGATCGTAACTGCTTAATGTTGGATGGTGGTTCGAGGCGCTTGATGACATATGCCTTGGCAGGGTCAACCTCCATGCCTCGCTGGGAGATGATGTGCTCCAACACGATCCCGTGTGTAGCCATAAAATGGCTCTTTTCCCAAGACAAAACGAGATCTACCTCACAACATTTCTGAAGAACCTGATCTATGTGCACTAAACAATCGTCAAAGGACTCACCATAGATCAAAAAATCATCCATAAAGACCTCTAGAAAATCACCGACCATGTCTGTAAAAATAGCAAGCATACACCTCTGGAAAGTAGTAGGAGCGTTGCACAATTCAAAGGGCATCCGTCTAAAGGCATACGTGCCAAACGGACATGTGAAGGTGGTTTTCTCCTGATCATCAAGAGCAATGGTTCCTGGTTGTATCCAGAGTAACCGTCAAGGAAACAGAAATATTCCTTCCCTGCCAACCTTTTTATGACCTGGTCTATAAAAGGCAAAGGGAAGTGATACTTCTTCGTTGCGGCGTTCAGTTTCCTGTAATCAACGCACACCCGCTACGATGTGGTTACTCTCTTTGGAATCTCCTCTCCACTCTCATTCTTAATCATCTGAATTCATGACTTCTTTGGGACAACATGTAATGGGCTAACCCATTCAGAGTTGGAGATGGGATAAATGAACTCTGCGTCGTACCATTTTGTAATCTCTTTCTTGACAACCTCTCGTAAAACCAGATTCAACCTCCACTGAAATTCTCTGGAAGGTTTGCTATCATGATCGAGCTATATATGATGAGAACACAAAGCATGATTGATCCCGCGGAGATCAGATACAGTCCACCCAATAGCCTTGCGGTTTCTTTCAAGAACCTCCATCAGACAAGATTCTTGCTCTTCGGTCAAAGATGAGATGATAATGACTGGAAACTGTCGATGTCGACCCGTAAGGAAAGCGTACTTCATATTTGGTGGCAATATCTTTAGCTCTGGTAAGGTAGACTCTGGTTCTGCTAAAACCTCATCTATATGTATATTGGGATCTGTATTGGTAGTGGAATTATCTGTAGTCTAGTTATCCACCATCTCAATATGCTCTAGAGTCGGACTACAGAAGATGTCTAAAACATCATCCGACTCTCTACTATGCTCATCCTCAGAATGACTAGAGGAAAACAAATCATCTAAATAAAATTGCATCTCCAGATAGTCTGAAGTGGAGGAATCGTGTAAAGACTTTGAATATGAAAGATCTGCAATAAACTCCTCAGAAGTCTTATCCCTATGCTTCTCGTCATCCATGCTGAAATATAAGGTACCTTCGGAAGAACTCCCAACTGTAGTCTTGGACCCATATTCTGCTAGGAAATCTTGGGTCTCTACTCGATACCTCTTAAGTTCGTTAAAGCGAACCTCATCCATGTAATCATAGGTGGCTAAAGAACTCAAGAAATCGGAAGATGCATCAGTGGATGTGTTTGATTCTCTCACCATTTCTATATGTACCTTCTCACCCTCAGTGCAAAAAGATACCTTCCCTGTATCATAATCGAAGAGACCCTTCGTGGTCTCTAAGAAAGGCCTCCCAAGAATGATCGGGGTAAGGTGCAACTGTAGGGCAATCCATGTCCAGGACAGTAAAGTCCACTGGTAATTGCAGGCCTTGCACAGTTACAATAACGTTCCTTAATATGCCCCTAGGTCTCTTTATGTATCTATCAGCAAACTGAAGGATCGTGCGGGATTTGTAAAGAGGACCTAACTCGAGCTTATCGAGTAAAGAAGATGGTATCAAATTGATCGAGGAACCGTTATCTAATAGAGTGCGATCGAATGCGGCATTTGCGATCTCGCATCTGACATAATGTGCTCCTTAATCCTTCTTCTTCTTAGGTAACTTATTCTGAATAGCGCAGGATGTAGCCTTGGTCAAAACATATTTCTCTGTTTGTGATCTCTTTTTCCTACGCGTAGTGCATCGATTTTTCAACTGATACTATAGCGTAGGAAAATGATCCAAGGCATCGTGAAATAGAATCTTCAAAAAGATGTGATCTTTCAATAGTCTTTCAGTCTCTAGAGTCACAACATTCTTTTTGGTATTTTTCTTTCCTTTTCCAAACAAAGCATCAGGAAAAGGAACAATATCAGGAATGAGGAAATCAGACTTTTTATTGAATTAAGAATCAGCTTGTACATCGAGAGTTTCAGAATTATGTACGAAACTCTCTAAAACAAGGGAAGAAACATTTTATTGGGAGTGATATCATCGTCTGTCTCGTCGGTATCCATGTCAATTGTTTCGGCATCACTCCCTTCTATATGATCTTCATAGTGGTCCTCATCAATGTGTTGGTTCTCCTCCTCAGCATCAGAATCTGGTTTCTCATGGATGTGCTCTTGCTCCTCATCAAGTGTCTTCTCCTCTATTCCTGCAGGTGCTCATGGTGATCTACCGCTCCTGAGACAAATGAAGTTAGATAAAAATTCAGGAAAAGAGATCGTACCTGTAGTGTTGTCTACCTAATCTGGATGCCTCCTTTTTGTTATTCAGATTCATCTGAGGTGGGGCTGGGAGAGTTGTCTTCGGCGCAGTTAACTCATCCAGATGATGGTTAACATGCTCCATCTCTGTCTTGTGTGCAATTTGAAGAGTACTCAACATATCCATGATTTGACTTAAAGCCTGGGCATGTGTCTCTGCGGTGTAAAGGAAGACTGTTGCTGTTGCTGCTGATAATGATATGACTGTGAATGGTTAGTAGGATACTGATAGGAATGTGGTCTCTGATAAGCATGCTGGTGAGACTAGTGCTGCATGAAGTTCTGTCGGTGCTGTAAGTGTGGACGTCCATGCTGCGGTTGGCTGTACTGCTGCTGCTGATGATGCGATACACTCGGTTGCTGAGTCAGAGTATACTAAATCCCGTTGATCTCAAGAGTGTCTTGAGTCTCAACATCCATATCTACAGCATTGATGATCTGACCGGTATTGGCATGAGACTGATCCTCACGCCAATCAATCTACGGAGTCTTGGGCTCGCTCTGAACAAAATGTACCTGACGGGTGGGTGAAGCGGGTAAAATCCTCCGTGAAGGTTGTGCAGTCGAAGAAGATTGGGCCTGCTGGTACTGAAGTTGAAGCTCTGAAACCTTCTTCGTGAGATCACTCAGCTGCTGATGTAGAGATGAGTGTTTATCCAACTCTCGCAGCAGCTGTAAGTCCTGAACTTGTTTCTGAATCACATCCACCAATGTTAATTTTTCACTAATGAAGCCCATGTTGGTGTTGGATTCATACTCTGAAATATTAGCCACCTTATGATGCTCTCGATGATGTGGTGGCTGAGGTGCCTTCTAGAATGCTCGAGTAGAGTCGACGACTCTCGAGTTCTCCCCCTTCCCTTCGAAGATGGACCAGACTGTCTCGACATCCTTATTCAAATAATGTCGCCACATGCGGCACTCACTAGCTCCTGAATGTCCGGCTGGAGTCCTCCGAAATAGTTTTGCACGAGCACCTTCATTGGTATCTCATGATGGGAGCATCTATCCTAAAGATCTTTGAATCTATCCCATGCCTCATGGAAAGATTCATTCGGAAGCTGCGTGAAGTTGGAGATCTGACTCCTCATCATGTTCGTCCTCCCCAGAGGAAAATACTTACGCAGAAATGTGGACTTTAAATCGTCCCATGTAGAAACTTCCCTTCCTAAATGACACAACCAATACAATGCCTTATCAGCTAAGGCGAGGGGAAAGGCTTTGAGGCGAACAACCTCCTGCGTAACTCCTGGATAGCTAGCCATACCACATATCATCTCGAACTGCTGCAGAAAGGTAAACGTCTCCTCTGTAGCATTCACATAGAACTTGGGAATCAATGAGATGAAGGACGACCTCTACTCGTATGGCCCTTGATTCGGCGGTAGCCAAATCCAATGATGGAGCGTTCTTGCGCCCGGGTCATACTCATCTCGTAAAGTAGCGGGAACCACTGCAGGCGGTAAAGGGTTCCCGACTCCTGCTTGCAGCGTGACTATCTCAGCCCGTAACTCAGTCTGAGTTCTAAACTGTTCTCGAATCTGCAAGTTCATCTGTTGTAAAGTATCAAAAATTCCTGTCGTGATGTCTGCGGCTGAATCTGATCTTCCGTCATGGTGATCCTCAGCTGGCCTCTCCTCTACTGATCCTTTTCCCCGAGCCATGTATGTCAGATCTGCTGGGAAATAAAACATCTTGTAAGAACTCAACGAAAAATTAGCTAGAGATATTGCTGATGTATTAAGACAAGGGTCTGCCTCAATAGACTGGCTGGGAGGTAAGGGAGTCTGGGTCTGACTCTCCTCGAGATCAGATAGGACCAACTCGGGAAGAGGGTCATCCCGAGCTTGTGAAGATGTATGACGGACGGTGGACGGTCGAGAGCTCACGGAGTCTGAGCATAAAATCCGTCGAGTCATCATCATCGATGTCAAGAGAATGATCGGGAGAGCATGAATTACAATTCAAGCAAGATGGAAACGCGTAAAGCTGCGGTAACTCACGCGTCGCAAGCAAACGCAAAGCAAACCCCATTTTCACCAACACAACCCGATGATGACCGTAAGAGTTTGATCTTTTATCTTGTTGGTTTTAGGGTTATATTAGCAAACAAGTGTAATCCCGGTTACGCGAGCTGATAGGTGCCCGAAGTTTCTCCAAAACATTGTCCCGAGTCTTTATAGAAAACCACTTGCTCTCAGCCGGTATGGAAGTAAGTACGGACCGTTTCTAGCTACCCATGTTACTTGAGGACGGAGCCTTACGCAGTGTCCTCAAAACCCCCCACTCCGCTAAGTAAACCCGGAACGTTCCAGCTACCCGAGCATACCCACTAAAAAGCGGTGATTAGGTGTATAGACTAAGTAGTCTTTCACGAGAAATACAGGTTTTTGGTTCTATCCTTACGGGTCATCTCTCAAATCGCGCACTCTGAGAAGAAACGTGCAAGGATTAATCTCCCAAATCAATTGAATCTTACGTTTGTTTTAAGATCAGAGACGTTAGCAGTCCCGATTTTATTTTTGGAGTTTTATATTTTTTTGAGTTTTTTCAAACAAATGTCTAACAAGTGGCTTTATTTATTTTTTAAGAAAAATCCTAAATTCATCCACCTAGGTTGTGAGTCCTAAGACTAACTATAAATGCGCAATCATATAGGAAAAAGAAAATCCTAAGCAAGCACCTAGCCTCGTAAAAAGCCGCGAAAAAACCGTCGATGCGAGAAAACTGCAGTGGGTGCCCTGATCCTCCAAATGCACGACACTCGATGAGTCAGACCCTGAGAAAGAAAATGGGAGGGGAGGTACAAGTCGGGATGCCCTTATTGGCCCCTTTCTAAGAAAAAAAACACGGGCAAGTGCCCTTTTCTTTTTTTACAAGAATAAAAGAAAACACAACACGAGTCCTAACTATTCCTGCCCTCTGCAACTGAGAACCTTGGTCTCTACACTTTCAACTGTTTTGCAGCTTTTGAGAAAGCCGGCTGAACCTGCAGGCCCTGCAAGAATTAGTTAAGAAACAAAACACACAAAAAGCTGTAAAAAAACTTTTAAAAGAAACACAAAAAATCGTAAAACCAAAGGAAAAGCCGTAAATCGAAAACCGAAAGAAAATTTGTAAAATCAAGAATAATAGAGAAAATATCGGTTCAAAAACTATTGTAAAAACAATGCAACCCCGACAACGGTGCCATTTTGATAAAGCTCAAATTTCGGGAGCGGATTAAAATGTCGGCGTAGAGAATCACTCGGAACTGAAACTCGAATTTAATCAAACAAAATTTACGGTAAAATAGGAGATGAAATCCTATTATACCATTCACTACGAATTTAACCAGGTGAGTGTGCGTGGGTCAAACACAAGGAAGCATAATGTTTAAACTACGGTTCTCGACATAAGGAATGAATTCCAACCAAAAATTCTCTTTTTATTCTTGATTTTACAATTAAAGAAATTGAAACAAATTCGATTTAAAACAATCTCGAGAAAGAAAAAAAATCAAAACCACACAAGAAAGTGACGAAAAATTCGTGAAAAATACTCGAAAAATCCCTTGGGTAATTATCAAGCTACCTTAGAAAATTCGCGGAAAAATGAGAAGAATTCGAGGTTCAAATGACCCTTACAAGCCAAGGGCCTAACTGCAAGAAAAGTATCTTGTTTCTATTACAAAGCAGTCCATGGAGTGACTAACACAAGAAAAATATGTTTTATTACAATTTGGTCCCCACACAGGGACCTAATTGTAATTCTGGAAACTTTTGGAGGTAGGTGTAATTCCTGGAAGCTGGTGGGGTTTAAGATGCAATTTTCACACCCCTTCCCATCCAACGACCCTGATTAGAAGCTCAGCCGCAATCTGGATCGTCCGTGCTAAGACAGGTATCACAAGACTGTACACCTGCAGTGTTCTTGATGTTCTTCAAGCCTGTTTGCATACATGATGGAGGGGCTTCTTCTCCAATTTATCGCCAACGGTAGACGAGGTTCCTGGGCCTCCTACAGGGCCAGAGGGGTAGCTCCTCCACCCCCTCGAGCTCACTTGCGGGTGAGGATGGTGATAACACAGAAAATAGAGCGGTCGTATTGATCCACAAGGCGGATCAACAGTCGATGTGTTGACCACTTCAAAATTCCGTATCAATCAACAATGAACCCACAATAGTATAAATCAAGCAATGAGAAATAAATGTGGAGTCAAAATTATTTTAACTCTACAATAGGTGTATAGTGTGCAAGTGTGTAGAGTGTTGAACTCAGGGAGCAAGCAAGATAGATCAAGCAATTTGTGCAAAATGGGATATGTGATCAAGTGTCTACAAGAATGCAAATTGTTGTGGGTTTTTTATTTTTATATATTTTTTATTTAATTTTTGATTTTTTTTTATTTCGATATTTTGATTTTTAATTCACTGATTTTATATTTTCTTTTTGTATTTTATATTTTTATGTTTTCTTTTTTTTATACTAGAATATATATACAATATAAGAGAGAGAGAGGAATAGATTATTTATAAAAATAGGTAAAAAAAATCAAAAATTAGGAAATAAAATATTTTTAGTCTTTTTATATTTTTCTAATGTTTTTATGATTTTTTTGGATTTTTCTTAATGTTTTTGATATTTTTAAAAGTCAAAATACAAGAAAACAATGAACTAGGATATTGGTCGAAATTAAAATGAGGATTAAAAATTATAAACAGTATCCAAAATTCCTCAAATTAACTTTAAAATAAAGGTAATAAAACAGAGAAAATTAGGAAACAGAGTTTATATTTATAGGTTTTTTCTTGAATATTTTTAGATTTTTAGGAAGATTTTTGGTGTTTTCTAATTTTTAAGTTTTTTTTGAAATTTTTAATGATATTTGGTCTGAAGCTAAAAGATACTAAAATAGACCTAAGATGATTTTTTTAGAATTTTCAAGGAGTTTTGACATTTTTTTTGGTATTTTCTAATGCAAACAGTGCTGAAAAGGCATATTTTTGATTTTTAATAAATATGAAAATGCAATAAAAATGCAAAAGAAATATGGCGTGAATGAGCAAGCAAACATGAGACTATGGTATTTTTCTGATAATTTTTCGAATTAAAATGATGCGTGAAATAAATAGGGAAAGCATACAAAAACACAAGGCCTAACAGGGGTATAAGTGTAAATAGACAAACATCCAATGGCCAAAGTGCAATTTTCATGCAAAATATATAAGTAATAAATTACTTTCCAAGACTAAATACAAGTATTCAATGCCGCAAGGGTCCACCTGCAAAATACCCACATACGCAGGTGCTACGCATGCGCTTGGGACGGACCGAAGTGCAAAATACAAAACTTCCAGGGGTGCTATGCAATTTATCCAAAAATAATACACGTTCCATAATAATTCCTGGACTAAAACAAAATAAACAAAGTCGTGGGAGGTCTAGTGCAAAATCACCACCACCCCACGTGCACAGATCACGTGAGGTGACATGGACTGGACCTAAAAGTAAATAACCAAAGTTCAGGGACCTAGATGCAAATATTACAAAAATATTTAAACTGCAGATAAAAGTTTAAGGACTAAATAGAAATACAAAAATGGCACGGGGCTCAGATACAAAATAACCCTTATGCGCGCGATCCAACGGCCGGGGACGATTCACTTGAACACGTGGCAGACGCTGGACGGCGGATGACGCTTCACAGCCGACGTCCAATATTAGATCTCAGATCGAGATCCGACGGTGGAGAGCGCTGAAGATCCGACGGTGGCTGTGTGAACTGGAGTGCGACCCGATCCGACGGTGCTGAGGGGCGGAGCGAGAACATGGGAGGAGCGCCGGCGAGGCGAACTTCCCCGAGCTCCAACTCCGTCCTCTGGCGTTCTGGAAGGCTCAAAATGGGGCCACAAGCTCCTGGAAGCATCCTCTAGGTGCTGGCGGGTCCAAAATTCCTCGGCGATGGCCGAGGTTCGCTGGAGACGACGACGGAGCTGGTGGGGCTTCGGGGGTCTCCGGCGAAGGTCAAAATGACCCCTAGGCGCTCGTTAAGGTTCAAGTACCTGCAAGCAAAGGTGAGAGGGTCCAAGTCAAAGTTCCTGGATCCTGCGGATGCGAAATGGCGGCATGAAACGACGTGAAGAGGCTCGCCTAGAGGAGCACTCCGGTGAGGTGACCGATTTAGTGATAGAATGGATGAAACACGAAGGTTTTCAAGGGGTATTAATCCTAATGCTACGGTGAACAAAACACAACGAAAATAAAGGGGGAACAGGGCTGCCTCGATTTGCAGAGCCAGAGGAAGGGGGTACCTCAACGTCGGCGAAGGGCAGAGGTGCTTGGAGCTGCCTCAAGCGTCGCTCGACCCACCCGAAGGTCGGAGGAAGAAGCTGTCACCTTCTTCTTTCGATTGGGCACGAAGGGGAGAGCTTGGATTGCGGAAGAGGGGTTCAAAATCGAAAAGGAAGAGGGGGGTGGGGATTTGAAGGGTTGACGGATGGGCGAGAAGATCAAGGCCTATCGAGCGAATTGTCGATCCATTCCCCGAAACAACGCAAGGGCGTGAAAGCTCGATTGTAGGGGAGGAAAAGTCGTGAAGGGATCGACACAATTTGGTGAAATAAATGGTCTCCAAAATTGGTAGAAAAATGAGGAAAACTCAGTCTGACACGCAACAGAGGAGAGGTCAGATAGTTGACCTGAGGTCAACTGTCCGCGTCCCCCGTTTGGTCCACGTGGATCAACCAGGAAAAACCTCTGGAAAAAGATTTAAAAATAAATTTAAAAATAATAAATGATTTAATAAATATTAGATTATTAAATAAAAATGTTTATTATTTTATGAATTATAACTATTTTTAGGAGGTATAAAAATGCAAGTTACCTTTTATACCCTTTATAGGTGTATATATCTATATATTTTAATATTTTTTTATTTCATGTATTTAATTTATTTAATTTTTTGTTTATTATTTTATAAATTTATAAAGTATTTTTATACACTTAAATATATTTTTATTTTATTTTTCTGATGTATTTTGTACACTTAATAAAATAGAAGTGTTACTTATATAGGTATGTTATAGGTCTTATACCTATGTATTATAAATATACAAGTATTTTATTTTATGTTTCTTTTGTATTTTTATTCTGATTTTAATATACATATATACTATAAATAATATTTATAAAATTATAAAAATTTAAAATTATAAAAATAATGAATAAATAATAAAATGAATATTTTAATCTGTACAAGTATACAATAGGGGTCTAAAACTCAACTTTCAAACAGTAGCTTTGCCAAATGTGAAACTACTGCCATTTAATAGCTTATTTTATATTATATACAATTAAAGGTGAGTTTTATGCATTTGGAGTTTTTATTTGCGAGATACAAGTCTGGGAAGTTGAGATTCTAGAAGTTTATTCAGACATAACTTTTTATCTGTACATTATTTTTAGGTGAAATCAATTTTGTATTTTTCTATATGAAATTATCTACAACTTTCATGTTCAAAGTTTCTTTATTTGATGTATAAAAAGTGGAACCAAAAACAGGTCCTAAAATGTATAAGGAATGAATAAAATAAAAGGTATTTTTATTGTATTTTGACCCTTATCTCCCCCTACTTTATTCCTTGTCGACCTATTCATCGAGATGTTTAGGTCTCGGGGTTTCGGGTCATAAAATATTTACAATATTTTATTCTTTTTCTTTTCTTTTATTTATTCTATAATTTTGGCTTTAAATACAATATTTTATACATTATTTACATGCACATGCATGAATGCTAAGATGTTGGAATTAAGGGTATTTATACGCATTTGCGAGGGTTTTTGAGGCCAAAATGATAGAATAAAGATGATGAAATGTGGATTCATCAGACGGCAGGAGGTGGTTGATGACGGTGGGAAAGCACTGATGAAGAGGGCCGATCTGGATGTTCCTAGAAGTGATGAAACTTTGGTTGTTTTTTCGATTTTTAATGCTCCAGACGTTGTTTGAATGTCTCCAAATGGAATAGGTACCTGCAAGAAATCTTTATATGCTCGATTCGTGCTAGAATCGACCTAAGGATTAGTTGAATTGCAAGTTAAGGAAGATTTGTTTCCAAAAGTTAAGAATAACGTGCGTATGGGGCAGGTATGGGAATGATTCGATTCAAGTTGTTTGGATACATGAATTTGATAGGGCGTGTAATGATGTTGATTAATATCTCTAGTGACACAATTCTACACAATAATCATGGCAAAGGGATCGAGGAATAAAATGTTAAAAGTTGACGAATTACCTGGAAATGAGAAGGTATATGACCTCTTGGTCTTCGCTCGACGGGGCGTCTTCCCAGAGCTCCATGCTGCTCGAGGTGGCGATGCAAGGCGACGACAACCATGGAACGTCCCCTCCGATCAACCTTCTTCCACATGAGCTGATAACGAGAAGCTGTCACCTCCTTGGTTGGCCGGATTCGGGAGAGGAAGTATAAAGATCGGCCACTGGAATTTTGGTTCAAGGTTGTTAGGGGAGAGTTAGTTAGAGCTCGCCAACTTCATGGTCATTTATAGAGGATTTACTTGAGCTCCAAGGAAGATCGTATGGCGGGCGAATAAGAGGATTGTTAGGAGATTAGGATGGAGGGTTTAGATCGATAGAAGTGGTTAGGTGTCAAGCTGGAAAATTAGGTGAAAACGGCCGGGTCAAACAAAGTTTCCACCGGCTTCTTGAGGAAGAAGAGCCAGATGTCGACACGTGTCAGCACCTGGTTGGCCATAGAGTTAAATATAGTATAAATTATATAATAAATTGTAAATAGCATTATTTTAAATAAGTATAAAATCAAAAAATGTAAATAATTAAATTCTCTAAATTATGATATAACTATTTTCATAAAATAATAAATGTTATTCGAAATATAAATATTATATTAATAAATAGGTATAATTAATACTTAATAAATAGGTATTGAATTTTTAATTTAATAAATAATTAATTATTTGTTAATTTTATATTTGCTTAAATATTAGAATAATAAATAAAGGCTACATGAATTTTTAGGGATTTTAATAAATTAATTTAGATATATTAATAAATATAGGTATAAGTTATACAGTTCAAATTCATCTATAAATTAGGGTTTTGGATTTTATTAAAATAATAAATAAGCTCCAAAAATTCTGAAATAAATAATGATGAATATACAATATCACGAAAATAATTAGAAATTATAAGATTAACAAAACTATAAATAATGAGTTGGAAATAAAATAAATAGCCCAGAAACCCCTTTGTCATTAGGTCCCATAACTGATTTTTTGCAAACGGACTCTGAATTCAATGAAACCACCTCTTTTAATTAGAGAAAATTATTTTATGAATTTTAAAGGTGAGTAGAGTGAAATTAGAGTTCCTATGAGGAAGTTATGAGGTTCGGAAGTTGAGAATATGACAACTTAAAAGTTGGATTTCTTAGTATATTTACAATATAATATTTCTAACTTTTTTTATATTTTTATATACATTTTTAGAAATAATTAGGAAAAGAGTTCGGTGAAAAATATGTACATATGTAAAATATAGGCATAAATACATGTATTTGAGTATTTTATTTTTATTTTGTAATACCTATTTTTATATTTTTTACAAGTACTTATTTTTGCACATTTAGGTATTTTTATTATATTTTTTTGAGTTTGTATGAACACTTGATTAATTAGATATACATACATTATATGTGTATACATGTATATTTTACATATCTATTGACATTTATTATTTATTTTGATGATTTTATTTTAATTTATTTATGTAGATATGTTTTAAATAATTTTTTAAATTTTAAAAAAATAAAAAATTGTAAAATACAAAGAATAAATATATTGAATAAACTATACAAGCATAATGCACAATGCATCTTAACTTCAAATTAAATGAAGCTACCTTTATACAATAGCTTATTAAAAGTTATATACAATTAAATCTGATTTTGGTTCATTTTGATATAGTATGGACAAGATAAATGCATGTGAAGTTTTTATTTTGACCTTTTAGTTTGTGTGTCCTAGGCACACAATGCATTATTTTTCTATGAACTCAATTTAATATTTTTACTTGTAATTTTATCTATAATATTCATGTACAAAGTTTATTGATTTTGAGGTAAAAAAATAATAATGTAAAATAAGTGTCAAAAAGTAATTATTTATGAATAAAAAATTAGGGTTTTATGTATATTTTGTACATTTCATCTTCCCTTTCTCCCCCTACTTTATTCTTTATCGACCCAGTCATCATGATGACTGGGTCTCACAGCCTAGGGACACTCAACACCTATGGTGTATCCTTTCGTTTTCTTTTCTTCCTTTATTCTTTAATTTCTAGTTGAATATAATAAACATACATTATTTCATACAGTATTTTATACTCCTGTGAGCATGAGTTTGTTCACGTGGCTTATATATCTAAATACATGGGGAAGGTACTAGATAATTGGTCACAGGTCCCCAACGATATCTAATAATGCCTCAGATTCGAGAAAGAGATGTAACAGGGAGTAGGCCTATTCTGAGCTGGACCCACAGAAGGTCTCTGAAATAGCCACCCTTATACAAAAATTTCCAAGCCGCAAAAATATGGTTTCATGAGGGGGAAGAAAAACGTATGGACAACATATTGGAGCTTTCTGCGTGGGCTAGGAATCCATACCAATTTTGTGGTCATTTATTGATGATCGATGGTTATAATACAAAGGAACTGATAGAAAGACTTCCATGTTTCTTCTTCTTTTTTTACCAAATATTGAGCTATTTTCTTTTAAAGAAGGACTTGGCCTAAGAAACCTCAATTTATCTCTCAAAGAAGTAGAGGTCTACCTCACTCTTTCAAGAGGAAGGGAGAGGTGTGTTGAAAGCCTCTCTGCGAGCAGTAAGGAGAGCTAAACCCATAACATAGGCGAGATAAGGGCAACCTAGAATAGATCGCTTAAGAAGAGAAATTTTTGGGCATAAGATAGCGAAGCATGATACTCACATTATATATCCGGGGATCCAGAAATGGTGCGAGTGATTTGATGATGAAAGATCAACCTAGCCAACGTGACCTATGAAAGCGCTTGAATATCAGAAGGTGAGAAAAGGTTTGATTTTCTCTTTGATGTAGTTGCCAAAACCCCCCATTAACTATTAGTTTCGAATTTGAGATGAGTAAGGAAAAGTGGCCGGGACACCCGAACTAGTAATATAGACTCCAATAGGCACAAGCTGAGTCAAGAATTCCGAGAGAGAAGGTTTGCTTTGCTTTACATAATGTTGCATTTAACTAGGGATTTAAGGCCAAAATTAAAGAATAATGATGTTGAAATGGATATTCATCACCCCCTATACTTGCCATTGCTAGTCCCTAGCAAACACTTACTCCTATAAGTGCATAAAAGAAAATGAAGAAAAGAAAAAGAAATAACTTGCATGGATTTTAACTCTTAAAATTGTCTTCATAATATCAAAGTTTCAAGCTCAGTCGTATCTTTGGATTTTAGTTTGGTCGGAACTTTGTGGGGGAACCGGACATGGAACACAACAGCTTCCAAGAACCAAGAAACTATGCACAAGTCTCCCAAAAGCCGGGTTAGAACAAGTCGATGTCATACATAACCCCTTATGACTATAGGTCTATCTTGTACTTTGTACGTGATATATAGCTCCTTGATTTAGCCAAATTTCTGCGGTCTTAAGTTCCACACAAAGCGAGAACTCAGTCGAAGTGTCGACCACTTATAAATCCAACTAAAATCAACAATGAACCCACAATCAAATATCAAACAATGACAGACAAATGTGGAGTCAAATTTATTTTTAACTCTACATAAAAGATGTATATGTGCAAGTATGTAGAGAGTTCGAACATAGGGAGCAAGGCAGGATAGATCAACAAGTGTGTGTGTGTGTGTGTGTGAATGTGATGTATTGTCTACAAAATGCAATGCAAATGTTTTTGTGGGTTTCTATTTTTTTAATACTTTTTTTATTTAATTTTAATTTTGTATTTTGATTTTTAATTTTCTGATTTTTTATTTTTATATTCTATATTTTTTTGTTTTTATGAATATAAGATATAGATAATATAAGAAAAGAGGTGATAGAATATTTATAAAAATAAGGAAAAATAGTCAAAAATTAGGAAATAAAATATTTTTGGTCTTTTTATAATTTTTTACTGTTTTTGTCATTTTGGGGATTTTTCTAAATATTTTTGGTATTTTTAAAAGCTAAAATAAAAGAAAACAGTGAATTATGATTCTGGCCGAAATTAAAGTGGTATGGAAAAATACCAAACAGTATCAAAATTTTCCCAAATAAATTTTAAAATAAAGAGAATAAAATAGGGAATCTACAGAATCTAAGTTTATATTTTTTTCATTTTTCTAGAATTTTTTAGATTTTTTGGAAGTTTTTGGGTATTTTCCAATTTTTAAGGTTTTGGTTTTGAATTTTTTAGTGATTTTTGGACTGACACTAGGATATAATAAAATAGATAGTAGATAATTTTTTGGAATTTTTCAAGGTGCTTTAATATTTTTTGGTATTTTCTAAGCAAGACAGTACTGAAAATGCATGTTTTTGATTTTTAATAAATATAAAAATGCAACAAAAATATAATGCAAAAAGATGGCGTGGATCACCAAGTTAACATGAACTTAAAATGATTTTTGGGGAATTTTTTGGCTTTTAGAAATGCATGAAATAAATCTTGAAAGCAAGCAAAAATATGAGGCCTAGCAGGGGTATAATTGAAATTAGGCAAAATATCCAAGGCACGCATGCAAATTTTCCTCAAAATATACACTGAATAAAATAGTTAATGGACTATTCAGAAATGCACAAATTCGCAGGGATATGCCCGCAAAAACACCTAGTTCGCGTGCGTCACACGCGCACCTGGCAGGGATATATTTGCAAATACACAAACATCCAGGGGCTAGATTGCAACTTTCCAACAAAATTTTAACTAAATAAAAGAGTTTCTGGACCAATCACAAAATACAAGACCCGCAGGGGTATCCCTGTAAATTACCCACCAGGGCGCGTGACTAGCACGCGCCTGGGAAGGACCTATCTGCAATATCCAAAAGTCTGAGGCCTTAATGCAAATATTCCAAAAAGTTTACATTGGATATCAAAGTTTCAGGACCTAGAAAAAATAGCAAGACCTGCGGGGGTATCCGTGCAAAATTCCTCGTGCCTCACGTGAACTGGTCATGTGAGGTGACGTGGCTTGGACCCGTTCGCAAATACTGAAAGTTCGGGGGCCTTTTACTAAATATTACAAAAATATTAAAGCTGCCGATGAATGTTTTAATATTAACTAATAAATACAAAAACTTCACGGGGTAGAAGAGCAAAATACCCACGAAGGCGGATCTAACGGCTGAAGGTCTTCACTTAAACACGTGGCGGAGATCCATGGCCCGTACCCCTTCACATGTGGATGGCTGAGATTAGAAGGTAGGCGTCGATCCAACGGCTGGGGCCTTGCAAGATCTAATGGTTGTTGCTCCTCCGGAAGATCGGGCTCGATTGGACGGCTACCAAGCCATCTGGAAGAACACACGAAGAACATCGCGCTGATGAGCTTCGAGCGGCGATTCCACGCGGGTCCGGCTGCTTCTGGCTGTGGCCCGAGGTGCAAAAGCTCCCTGGGGAGGCGCTTTATTGGCTGGAGGTCTCAGAGAGAGCTGAAGGTGTCCGGTGCTCGCCTGCGAGACCGGAGGAGCTGCAGCCCCCCAGGTATCTCCGGCGAACGTCAAAGAAGACGCTCCAGGCTCGCTTGAAGTCCTGGACATGCAAAAATGCGTGAAGGAGTCGGGGTAAACTGCCCCGACCCCACAAGGAGGTGGAAATGGTGGCGAAAGGCGAACGCGAAGTCGGCCAGAGGTAGCTCCACCGAGCTATCGATTGAGAGAATCGATCGGTGAAAATGGCGAATGGAAGTGGCGTTGTGATGCTACGACTACGGGGAATAAAAAGAGATCGAAAAAGCAGATAAATAAACACCTCAAGGGCCCAGGCCCGAGGTTAAGTACCTCGACGACGGGGTTCGCCGGAGGTGCTGGAACGCGCCCAAATCCTCTACGCTTCGCCTTCCTGAAGATTGGATCCTGGTGCTGTCACCTCCATGTCTCAAGCACGAGCCAAAGAGGGAAGAATAGGGACGAAAGTGGGGTTCAAACTTCAAATCAAAGTCAAGGTCTGGTTATGTAGTGTTGACGGATGTGACATGAAGGATGAGGTGTAGCGATGGCCTCGATGATCCACGCCCCAAGATGACCCTTGGGCGTGTATCATGGAGAACCGGGCTTCAAAAGTCATGAAGAAATATTTGTGAAAGGAGATACGATGCATCCTCGAAAAAATCGAGAAACATAGGTCAAAAAATACCTCTGACAAAGCTACAGGATGAGGGTCAGACTGTTGACCTCGGTCAACAGTCCAAGCCCCCTAGTTGGTCCACGTGGACCAACCAGGAAAAACCTGGAAAAAAAATGTTTTCTAAAATCAATAAAAAACAGGAAATGAATTATTTGATTTTTAGTTATAAAATAAAAAATGTTTGTAGTTTTATAAAGTGTTTTATGGTGATTTTTAATTATTTTTATGAGGTATATTTTTACAAGTTACCTATTAGGCCCCTTTATAGGTATAATATCTATATATTTTACTCTTTTATTTTTATTTTATGTATTTTAATTTCTTTAATTACGTTTATTAATTTATAAATTTATAAAACGCTTTTATACACTTAAATATATTTTTACTTTATTTTTATGAAGTATTTTGTACACTTAATAAAATAAAAGTATTAAATATATAGGTATGTGTATAGTTCTTATACCTATGTATTATTTATACAACTATTTTATTTTGTATTTCTTTTATGTTTTTATTCTGATTTTAATATACATAATTATTATAAATAATATTTACATAATTATAAAAATATAAAATTATAAAAATAATGAATAAATAATAAAATGAATATTTTAATCTGTACAAGTATACAATGTGGTCCCAAAACTCAACATTCATACTGTAGCTTCGCCAAATGCGAAACCACTGCCATTAAATAGCTTATTTTATTCTATATACAATTAAAGGCGAGTCTGATGCATTTAGAGCTTTTATTTGTGAGATACGGGTGTGGGAAGTTGGGATTCTGGAATTTTATTCAGACCATAACTTTTTATCTGTACATTATTTTTGGATGAAATCAATTTTGTATTTTTCTATATAAAATTATCTACAACTTTCATGTACAAAGTTTCTTTATTTGATGTATAAAAACTGGAACAAAAATAGGTCCCAAAATGAATAAAGAATGAATGCAAAACATTGTATTATGGCCCTTATCTCCCCCTACTTTATTCCTGGTCGACCTATTCATCAAGATGCCTAGGTCTCGGCGTTTCGGGTCATAAAATATTTTCAATATTTTATTCCTTTTCTTTTCTTTTTTTATTCTATAATTTTGGCTTTAATTACAGTATTTTATACACTATTTACATGCACATGCATGAATGCTAATATGCCGGATTTAAGGGTATTTACACGCATTTACTAGGGCTTTTGAGGCCAAAATGATAGAATAATGATGATGAAATGTGGATTCATCATCCCCCTATACCTTACCTTTACTAGTCCCTAGCAAACACTTATGCAATAAGTGTAGAAAAGAAAGACGAAGAAAAGAAAAAGAAGAAAGTGGATTAGATTTAATTATCAAACTTGTCTTCACAAAATCAAAGTTTGGAGCTTAAGTCGGACCTTTGGAATTTTATTGTGGGCGGAACCTTAATGAGAACCAGATTTGAAATCCAACAGTCCCTGAGAATCCCAAAACTCTGTCCAAGTCTCCTCAATAGCCAGATCAGAAATATCTCAACTCATACGCAAACTCTTACAACTATGAGTCTGACTCGTACAATGTAAGTGATGGTGTCTCTCCCCAGCTAAAATGACAAAGAGACTGACTTCTCCAGTATGGCAACCCAATGATTCCCCAATCCAACAACTCCATCCTCGAGGAGCGGGGTATTCCTTTCCAAGTTCAAGTGGCAACCAGCTCAAGAGGAGGGGGTGAAGAGAAGAATGGACGGTAGCCATTACCTATCCTATGATGCAAGACCAGTGTAGTAAAGTCATCCAGCTGCAGGCTCACATATTTGACTTTGGAACTCAAGCTTGCTTATTGACTTTGCAGGCATTTTATTTTTGTACATGCCTGACCATTATTATTAATTTTTTTTGAAATGCTATTCACAACAACATTTACATAAGGAGTTTTTCCTCTTGAGCCAGTAGACTATCCCTCTTTTAAAGCTTTATTGCAACCCAAACTCTCCTGTCTTTAGACTTCTTCATCACTGGATGGGTTGGGGTGCACTTCCCTCCCTAGAGGAGGACAAATGTTTCCACTTGTGTGCGTCTCATACCGGCAAATCCAATCCCCTCACCACTCCAACTGAGTCGAGCCATGTGAAATGTGCATGTGTCCAAGTTAGGTCATTATCAACAAGAGTCGTGCGTGTGCTCCAAAATATTCTACTTAGGTAGTCAAGAATCCATTGAACCAAGTCCCGTGATCCTCAAAGACTTAAGTCAACTAGACCTGAAGTACCTCAAACCCAGTTCCTATAAGGTTCCTATTATTAGGTAGATTTGAAGGTCCAATCAAGCTCCAATCTCCGGAATTTACTTAGACTTGTTCAACCATCAAACTCAATCCGAAAAATGCTAATGCTATGCAATGCAGAAAATATTTTTGTGATGCAATTTTCAAGATTTTAAACTTTTTATGGATTTTTGAAAAGATGATGATGATGCATATATATTTTTTGTATTTTTTTCAAAAAGATTTTTCAATGTTTTTGGATTTTAATTTTGCAAATGTTTTTGGGATTTTTGAAAACAAAAAGATTTTAGCTAAAAACAAGGTGAAAATATTTACACAGGCATGCTTCTTATATATACAAGAAGTGGATTTTAATAATTTTACAGGGTAAGTGATCACTTTTATAGGTATAAAATAAAGAATTTTAGGTATGATGTATGTACAAACTTATTTGACACAAGTTTTTCAAACAATTTTTGAAAACTATAGTCCAAAATAATTTTTACAAATATTTTACAAACATCTACACACATTTGAAAATCATTTTGCAAAGGTTTTTCAAACAGTATAGATAGATTTTTCAAAATATTTTTGCAACCATTTTTCAAACCATTTGCAAATCATTTTTCAAACATTTTATTTCACACAAAGAAAAGAAATTTTACAAACCACACATTTTACACAGATTGAAAACATGTAACAAAACATTTTCAAAATACTTTTCAATAGATTTTCACAATGATTTTCAAACTATCTTTCAAACATTTTGCAAATAACATTTTCACCTGATTTATCAATCAATACATACAAAAAGAATTTGAGAGATGGTAACATCTTTTTATTACAATTTTTAATGATTTTTAAAGAATTATTAGCCATACTTATTAAGAAAATACGAAAGTACGAGTTATGGATAAAGTATATACGCAGTATATACGACCCCCTATACTTAGCTTGAGCTATGTCCTCATAGATCGGAGAGAAAAGAGAAGACATAACTCGTACTAAGTATAGGCAAGTCTAAAGAATGAACAATTGAACCGATGAGAAGTTGACCGTCCCCCTTATACTTAGGATCAAATAATCCTAAGTATAGCAGACTGTACACAACACATGGAGGGTCAAGGGTGAGAATGAACAGGTCGTACTCAGATTGTCTCCCCCTATACTTAGGGTAAGATATCCCTAAGTATAGATAAGCAGAGGAGACAATGGAGAGGATCGAAAAGAACAGAACCACTCAGGGTGCACACCCCCCCTATACTTAGGACAAAGTACGTCCTAAGTATAGAAAACTGTCTAGAAGAGGCGGCACCTTTTTAATAGATAAAGAAAATAGAAAAGGAAAAGAAGAAAATAAGAAAATAAGAAAAGAAATTAACAGATGAAAGCATTATATAGACAGACGGATCTGTATAGCGGAAGATGGAAGTGATCACCATGTATGAGATGCAAGTGATATGAGTCAACGAACACATCTCATACCAGAAGAATGGGGGCAACGTCAATGGTCGGCGGGTCATGATCTAGATATAGTTTCAGGCGCTGACCATTGACACGGAAGGTAGAGGAAGATGACGGTTCGGATATATCAATACTGCCATTGTCATGTACCTTCCTGACCACATAAGGACCTTTCCACTTGCTCTGTAATTTTCCTGGAAATAATTTCAGCCTGGAATCAAACAACCATACTCGCTAATCTGGCTCAAACTGTTTATGGCTGATATGGGAATCGTGCCATGTCTTCACTTTTTCTTTGTACTGTAGGCTGCTAGAAAAGGCTGTATCTCTCAGTTCCTACAGGGCTGCCAACTCTGCTCTCCTCTGTTCTCCTATACTCTCGGGATCCAACAATAACTCAGTGACTGCCCAAAGTGACTTGTGCTTTATTTCCACTGGCAGATGGCACGACTTTCCATAGACGAGTCGAAAGGGAGATGTCCCTAATGGATTCTTGAAGGAAGTCCGATAGGCCCATAAGACCGAGTCCAAAAGCTGTGACCAATCCTTTCGGTCTGGGCAGACAACCTTCTGTAGGATAGTCTTTATCTCCCAGTTCGATACTTCGGCAAGACCATTAGTCTGAGGATGATACGGTATAGCAACACGATGGTCAATGCCGAACTTGTCTGCAAGGGCCCTAACCTTGTCATTGATGAAGTGAGACCCCCCGTCTGAAAAAAAACATTCTAGGTACCCCGAACCGTGAAATGATATTTTTCCTCAAAACTTTACACACAGTTTTAGCATCTGCGGCTCGGGCGGGGATGGCCTCAACCCATCGGCTAACATAATCTACAGCGAGCCAAATGTGCTCAAACCCCTGGCTCTTAGGAAATGGGCCCATGAAATCAATCCCCCATGCATCAAAAACCTCACAAAAGTGAATGGGTTGCATGGGCATCATGTCTCTCTGTCCGTAGGTTCCCATCTTTTGACAGTCAGTACATCTCTTAACGAACTCATCTGAATCCTTGAAGAGAGTAGGCCACCAAAGGCCGGATTGAAGCACCTTCTGTGCTGTCCTTTTCCCAGAATGATATCCTCCTGGCTCAAGCTTGTGGCAGTATGTGAGGACGCTATGCTGCTCTTCTTGAGGAATGCACCTCCTCCAGATGTTGTCCCCTCCTTCTTGATAAAGGACGGGATCCTCCCAATGATAAAACTTGGCCTTCGTCAGGAAGGTCTCGAGTTTCTGCCTGGGCCAACCTTGTGGGACCGTCTTGGCAACAAGATAATTCACAATGTCGGCGTACCATGGGAGCGAGGCGATAGCCAAGATCGCCTCATCTGGAAACGTCTCTGTGATAGGTGCACTGGGCTCAGATTCCTCAAGGTTCTCCAAGCGGGAAAGATGATCTGCCACCACATTCTTGACTCCAGGCTTATCCTTAATCTCAATATCAAATTCCTGGAGCAGAAGGATCCATCTGGTAAGGCATGCTTTGGCATCCTTCTTAGCCATTAAGTACCGGATGGCGGTGTGATCTTTGTAGATAGTCACTCTAGATCCGAGAATATAAGATCTGTACTTATCCAAAGCAAAGACTACATCCAGCATCTCTTTCTCTGTCACAGTATAATTCCGCTGAGCGGCATCCAAAGTTTGCCTGGTGTAGTAAAATGGCAAACGACAATCCATCCCTCCTCTGTCCAAGCACAGCCCAACGGCAAAATCGGAAGCGTCCGTCATGATCTCGAATGGGAGAGACCAATCGGGTGGCTGAAGGACATGAGCCGAAACAACCATACTCTTGAGAGTCTCAAAAGACGTAAGACACTTATCATCTACAATGAACTCGATGTCTTTCGTAAGCAAATCAGTAAGTGGTCGGGCAATTCGACTGAAATCCTGAATGAACCATCGGAAGAAACCGACATGCCCCAGAAAAGACCGCAATTGACGCAGATTGGATGGTGGATTGAGTTTTATAATGATATCCACCTTGGCCGGATCGACCTCCATGCCCCTGTTGGAGACGATATGACCAAGGACCATCCCTTGAGTCACGATGAAGTGACTCTTCTCCCAAGACAATACAAGGTTGACCTCAATGCAGCGCTGAAGCACACGGTCTAGGTAGTCAAGACAAGCATCGAACCCGTCGCCATAGACCGAGAAGTCATCCATGAAGACCTCTAAATAGTCACCCACCATGTCTGAGAAATGGACAACATGCACCTTTGGAATGTCACGGGAGCGTTACATAGACCAAAGGGCATCCATCTGAACGCATAAGTCCCAAATGGACAGGTGAATGTCGTTTTCTCCTGGTCTTCGGGCGCAATGGCCACTTGATTATATCCGGAGTACCCGTCAAGAAAACAGTAGTGACTCTTCCCAGCTAGCCGCTCGATAATATGATCAATGAATGGCAGTGGGAAATGATCCTTCTTGGTGGGCTCATTCAATCGTCTGTAGTCCACACAGACCCTCCAAGAAGTGGGTACTCGGGTAGCGATCTCCTCTCCAGACTCACTCACAACTGTAGTGATACCTGTCTTCTTAGGTACCACATGTAATGGACTAACCCACTTGGAGTCGGAGATGGGGTAGATAAAATCGGCGCTCCACCACTTCGATATTTCTTTCATGACCACATCTCGAAGATTCGGGTTCAGTCGTTGCTGGAACTCACGCGATGGCCTAGCGTCGTCCTCAAGATAGATTTGGTGGCAGCATAGAGCCGGACTAATCCCCTGGAGATTAGCTATACTCCAACCTATCGCCTTGCGGTTTCTTTCAAGAACCTCCATCAGACGAGATTCTTGCTCTCTAGTCAAACCTATTGAGATAATGACTGGGTGCATATCTGGCTTACCCGCAAGGAATCTATACTTCAGTGACTGCATCAGAGGCTTCAGTTCTGGACAACTGGGAGGTGGCAGATCTGGCTTCTATTATGTCTGTGTGAAGGCGACCAGGTCTGCGTGTGAGAACTCTCGCTCTGCATGAATACCTGACGAAGGGAGCCCTGCTGAATCATCAACAAACTGTACTGGCTCGCACTCTATCATGGCTGTTGGCTAAGAAGGAATCAAACACGGTAAATATTCATCAAAATCATACCAATCAATGTCTGAATCCGAGGGATCTGAAGTAGATGAACACGACTGAAAATCATCAGCACCACTCGTCCCAACACTGTCAGCCTCAACGGTATCCTCGTCCAGGGGTGTGCTCTCCAGGCTCTCGACTGCCATAAGCTTTAAATATGGTGAATCTGTGGGAAAGGCGAGGGTCTGTGCTACTGGATCTGTCCAGTTGGATTCATCATCTGTCATCACAAAATCACACTCCTGGTGGATGTCTAGCTCTTCCTCTATCATCTGCGCGGCTTCGCTGGACTGCTCCGAGCATTCTAGTTCTCTGGCTCTTTTTTCCTCGATCGTCTCTATTTGTATGGTTTCACACTCTACGCGAAAACATACCTTCCCACTATCATGATCGGTCACCGCCTTGGCTGTGGCCAAGAATGGGCGTCCAAGTATGATGGGGGCATCGGTTACCGACTCAGGGATCTCCATGTCCAACACAACGAAGTCCACGGGGAATTTCAGGCTCTGAATGGTAACAACCATGTCTCTCAATAACCCCTTCGGCCTCTTAGTCGACCTATCAGCAAACTGAAGTACTGTCCTGCTCCTAAGAAGAGGACCAAACTCGAATCGGTCGAGTAAGGCTGCCGGAAGAAGGTTGATAGAAGAGCCGTTGTCTAATAGAGTATGATCAAACTGTTGCTCCTGAATCTCGCATCTGACATAGGGAGCTCCTGCATCTGGTCGCTTGGCTGGCAGTTTGTTCTGAATGGTGCAGCAAGTGGAATGAGTGAGCACATGGATCTGATCTCTATGGTTCCTCCTCTTCCTACGGACAATAGTATTCTCTTTCAAGTTCTTTTTGAAGAGGGGGATGTGCTCAAGAGCTTCCTGTAGAGTCAGCTGAATGTGGAATCGATCAATCATCTGATTGCTGAACTCTACATGTTGATCCTTTTTTGGATTTTCTCTTTTATTCCGCTTCGCCTGGCGGAGTGCTTCTGGAAAGGGGATTGTAGGGGCCTCCTAAGATGGATGACTTGGACTAGGTTCCTGCGCCTGTAAAGGATTAGAATCCATACAATGATCATTATGCAACACATATGGATCCGAAATGTGAACAGAAACCTTTCCTTTATTCATATTTTTGTTCTTTCAGTTGTTATCACAGTCCATAGATACAAAAGGTGATAACACCACAGAAGGAAGCTCAACAAAAGTAGATGTGGTTGTCTCACTACCACCACCAGCACATGTCTTCGTAGCATCAGCACCGCGCTCTGGTTCTGCATCCAAAATGGTGGCCTCAGCACCACCGTCTGCATCTGGTATCACAACAGCCTTAGTACCATCGTCTGGCTCTCCATCATTGGTGGCATCAACACCACCGTCTTCAACATCATCATTAACGGCATCAGCACTGCTACTCTGCTCATCTGGCGCTCCTGGTTCTGCTTGAGGCAGTCGCTCAGATGAGGTGCCGTCGGCTGACATCCTACCGCTCCTAGTAGTCACAAAATCAGCATCATACAAAGAAAAAGACATGTCACTCAAATAGTCACTAGGAGAGGTATCCTTTGTAAACTCCACCTGCTCAGACTTCCTCTTCAGATTGTTCGGGTTTGGTTCAATCTGAGCTGGTATGGCGGCTTTGCCCTTGATGATATCCCTTATCTCTTGCCGGAAGTCATCCGATTCCTGCCGGAAGGATGCTCGCTGTTCGGAAAGCAAACGAGCAAGATCATCTAAAGCTGGGTTCTCAAAAGCGGGGGCCTGAGAATCGGATGTGTTTCCCTGCTGGAAATGAGGCTGTTGCTGCTGGTGAGGATAATGCTGGGGAGGATGGGAGTATGATTGTTGGGGCTGCTGACGATGCCTCCACTACTGTCCCTGATAGGCGGGACGAGGACCATGCTGGTATTGCTGCTGGTGGGCATACTGGGGCTCTTGCTGCTGTGGCTGGCCGTTCTGCTGTCCCTGAGCTGGAGGCTGCTGCTGAGATAAGGAGCCACCGTTGCCCCAACGGAATCCGGGGTGATCGCGACGAATCCCGAGTTGTGGGTACCGGTCGTACCGTATCCCATTAACTTCCATCAATGGCTCCTGCTCGAAGGATGGTGGAGGAAGAACTGCCAGTGGATGCTCCGGCTGATAGACCACCATCTGAGTGTCCTGAGATGGTGGCTGCGATTGGTAGTACTGTAGCAACTGAACCAGTTCTGCCTGAATATGGTTGACCTGGCGGTACGAGGTAGAGGGTTGGTTGGAGCTGCTACTGCTAGGATCAGCTCGTGACCTAGGAGGCTGTTGGGAAGAGGTTTGTGCCTCCTGGACGCAAAGAATCTGCATCTTCAGGTCACTCATGGTCTTGGCAATCTGGTCCATTTGGGCCATGCCTTGCATTTGCTTCTTCTCGAGGATCTCGAGACGGTCCAGCTTTTTACTAATTATGCCCATGTCGGCTGCGGCTGATTCACCTTGGGCTGCGGCTGCCGATGGAGTGTGAGGACCGGCATCGATGCGGGCGATCCTCTGAAATGATCCTGCTCCTTGCGGGGGCTTCTGTTGTGTGTAGACGCGGGCTTGGGCCATGACGGTTGAGTTCTCTTCCATGCCTTCATAGATGTCCCAAACATCGTCTTCACCCTTGGAAAAATATGACCCACCACAAGAGGCGTTAATAAGCCCATGCAGCTCCAGTGTCATCCCACAAAAGAAACTCTGAACCAAATTGGGCTTTGATATATCGTGATGTGGACACCGATCAATGAGCTCTCTGAATCAATCCCATGCTTCATGAAACTGTTCATTAGGGATCATGATGAAGTTGCTGATCATAGCTCTAGCTGCGTTCGTCCGACCGAGAGGGTAATACTTGTTCAAGTAAGAGGTCCGGAGATCTGGCCAAGTATCGACGAAGCTCCCCAAATGTTTGAGCCAGTACGCAGCTCTGTCAACCAAAGAAAAGGGGAAGGCTATCATCTTGATAGTGTCCTCGGTCACCAGCCTATCGTGAATGGTACTGCAGATCATTTCAAATTCTTGGAGGTGGAGGTGTGGCTCTTCGGTCGCCAGCCCATGGAATTTGGGAAGTAGTTGAATCGTGTGCGGGCGAAGCTCGAAATCTCCAAGGATAGCAGGGAGTCGGATCCACCGATGAGTGAGGGATGCTGCTGGATTGTGTAATTCCCTCATGATTATCTGTGGTAGCCTCTCTTGGTTGGGTTCTCCTCCCTCGTTTTCTACAAATGGCATGTCACCTCCACCGCCACCGCCCCCCAGGTCAGTTCTCTCGCATCTGCGCGATCTCTCTCATGAGGTCACCCATGAAAACTCCTTGGTCCCGGATCTGTCTCTGCATGGTCTCCAGGGATGCTAGAAGTGAATTATTGATGGCGGCTTGATCAAATAAGAATGGAGGGTGCTCATGGTCATCTGGATGCTCTCCTCTGTCAGCCATGTCTGGATTCTCTGAAAAAGCAAAAGAACCCATCTCAAGTGCCGTCAAATGCTCTGAGCTCTGTGATGCACTAAATTCTGAAATTCTTGGACTGATGGAAGGAGAAGGGTGGTCGAGGGGGAACAGGGTGGGTGTGAACTCATGCTCGGAGAGTGGGTCTGGACTCTCCGAGGTCGTCCTAGATGAGTAGGGAGGAGTGCTGGATAGCGGTGCCGACAAAGTCGGACTAAGAGATCTCCTTCCCATCATCTTGATTATGGAGAAGAGCGAGGTAAATGAAGAAGAAGAAGGAGGGCAAAATTGCACACAATTATGCGGTGTTTTTGATCTTGACCTAAAAGCGACTAGCAATCAAACAAAAAACAAGGGGATTCACCAACTCAACACGTGAAGCCGTGAAGGTTCGGCTTTTATCTTTGTAATTTTTAGCTTGTTTTCAGGAAGTTATCTTGTAACGAGTCCTTAGAGCGCTATGCCTAAAGGAGAGAGAGTACTGCCGGAAAAGTATTCCCGTACTTGTCCTCCTCCTGTGTAACCTGTAGCTTGCGCTTTTTGAGGTCCTTGTAACCCTTCCTGGATCCCTACTCAGCCAAAGAGAAGAGGGAGGAAGCCGATAGGCGAAACCGATACTTCGGATCTCGCTCGCAACGGAATCACTCGTGAGCGTGCAAGATCCTACTCGGACGCAGACGATGAGACAGACACACCCGTGAAGGCGTGGCCTATGCTCGGTACTTCGGACAAGGTCGATGCTCACACAATAGTGAGTCACCAATGATGACCAAGCCCTACTCGCCTACGTACGATAGTAGCGCCAATACTTCGGAAATCCAGGCGATACACAAGGCAGGCACAAGCTGGGTTTTTGGCTCTAATCCTTACGAAGACGCTCAACTCACTTGAAGGAGACCTTCCATGTAACCTGAATACTAGTGAGGGTGTTACTCTCCCCAATCAATGAGTCCAATTACCAATTTTATTTAGGTCAATGTTTTCTTAGCAGTCCCTTTTTTAATTTTTTTGGTGTTATTGCTTCTTTCGAGTAGATTCAAACAAGCGCCTAACGATTTTATTTTTTTCTTGATTCCTACTTGATCCAAAAACAGAGGGAGAAAAGAGTCGGAAAAGCCGTGCAAGTCGGCACCAAGATGGAAATCTCACCTTTGTGCCTATATGATGAATGCAAAGATAGAATGACTTACAGCACCTCCAGCTCTCTCCATGCGGGATGCAAAGCAGAAATTTTTAAACCTAAACTACATGCCGATATGCAAGCCAAAATCGTCCTAAGCAGGCAATTGCTAACGTTCAGAACCACAAGTCAACCACCAATCTCCAATCCTAAAGTTCGGTTTAGGCTCACCCCTCCTCCTCTCGACACATCGAGTTCAGGAGAAGCGCTTGGAGAGATGAGCTCGCGGCGTGGCGGATCAAAGACTAGTGATTAACTGTTTAATTAAACTAAGTCCAAATACAATCTATAGGTACATGCAATGGTTATTAGGGTGTTTGGACCTAATTTAATCGATCAAGCAAAAGCCTAAAATCTAAGGGCTCAATCCACAAAAGAAATGAAAAAGAAATCAAAACCAGAAAATGACAGCGAGAAACTCGATAAAATCAGCGGTGAGCCCCCAGGTGAACAGACACCTGGAAATTGGGCCCGAATATCCTGAGTGTCCCTGTACCTGTATTTTACAAATTCAAATAGTCTCTCTCTCACAAAAGAAAATGCATACTAGCTAACACGCTCTCTCTCACTCCTCCTGCTCTCTCCTGTCGGCTAGGCTAAGAAAGCCGACTCCGCTTCCCAAGGTTGCAACGGATCCCCTAGGCGATCCGCCTTGCTCCGCGGTCCCTCGCAAGAAGATAAGAAAAGATGGTTAGAAAGCTCAACAATATATATATAAAAAAGAGAGATAAAACTAGCAATGATGTAAACAATTAATCACAATCAATCAAAAATAGGACCTATATGCTGTTGCTCCCCGGCAACGACGCCATTTGATTTAGCCAAATTTCTGCGGTCTTAAGTTCCACACAAAGCGGGAACTCAGTCAAAGTGTCGACCACTCAGAAATCTAACTAAATCAACAATGAACCCACAATCAAATATCAAATAATGACAGACAAATGTGGAGTCAAATTTATTTTTAACTCTACATAAAAGATGTATAGGTGCAAGTATGTAGAGAGTTCGAACACAGGGAGCAAGGCAGGATAGATCAACAAGAGTGTGTGTGTGTGTGTGTGTTTGTGTGTGTGAATGTGATGTATTGTCTACAAAATGCAATGCAAATGTTTTTGTGGGTTTCTAATTTTTTTAATACTTTTTTTATTTAATTTTTAATTTTGTATTTTGATTTTTAATTTTCTGATTATTTTATTTTTATATTATATATATATTTTTTGTTTTTATGAATAGAAGATATAGATAATATAAGAAAAGAGGTGATAGAATATTTATAAAAATAAGGAAAAATAGTCAAAAATTAGGAAATAAAATATTTTTTGTCTTTTTATAATTTTTTACTATTTTTGTGATTTTTGGGGATTTTTCTAAATATTTTTAAGTATTTTTAAAAGCTAAAATAAAGGAAAATAGTGAATTAAGATTCTGGCTGAAATTAAAAATGGTAAGGAAAAATACCAAATAGTATCGAAATTTTCCCAAATTAATTTTAAAATAAAGAGAATAAAATAGGGAATCTACAGAATCTGAGTGTGTATTTTTTTGATTTTTCTAGACTTTTTTAGATTTTTTGGAAGTTTTTGGGTATTTTCTAATTTTTAAGGTTTTGGTTTTGAATTTTCTAATGATTTTTGGATTGACACTAGGATATAATAAAATAGACAGTAGATAATTTTTTTTGGAAATTTTTAAGGTGTTTTAATATTTTTTTGGTATTTTCTAAGCTAGACAGTACTGAAAATGCATGTTTTTGATTTTTAAAAAATATAAAAATGCAACAAAATTATAATGCAAATATATGCGTGGATCAGCAACTTAATAGGAACTTAAAATGATTTTGGTGAATTTTTGGGCTTTTAGAAATTCATGAAATAAATCTAGAAAGCAAGCAAAAATATGTGGCCTAGTAGGGGTATAATTGTAATTAGGCAAAATATCCAGGGCACGCATGCAAATTTTCCACAAAATATACACTGAATAAAATAGTTAATAGACTATTCAGAAATGCACAGGTATATGCTCGCAAAAACACCAAGTTCACGTGCGTCACACACGCACCTAGCAAGGGTATATTTGCAAATACACAAACATCCAGGGGCTAGATTGCAACTTTCCAACAAATTTATAAATTAATAAAAGAGTTTCTGGACCAATTACAAAATACAATACCTGCATGGGTATCCCTATAAATTACCCACCAGGGCGCATGACTAGCACATGCCTGGGAAGGACCTATCTGCAATATCTAAAAGTCTGAGGGCCTTAATGCAAATATTCCAAAAAGTTTACACTGGATATCAAAGTTTCAGGACTTAGACGAAATAGCAAGACCTGCGGGGGTATCCGTGCAAAATGCCCCACGCCTCACGTGAACTTGTCACGTGAGGTGACGTGGCTTAGACCCATTCGCAAATACTGAAAGTTCGGGGGCCTTTTACTAAATATTACAAAAATATAAAGTTGCCGATGAATGTTTTAATATTAACTAATAAATACAAAAACTTTGCGGGGTAGAAGAGCAAAATACCCACGAAGGCGGATCTGACGGCTGAAGGTCTTCACTTAAATCACGTGGCGGAGATCCGTGGCCCGTACCCCTTCGCGTGTGGATGACTGAGATTAGAAGGTAGGCGTCGATCCAACGGCTGGGGCCTTGCAAGATCTAATGGCTACTGCTCCTCCGGAAGATCGGGCTTGATCGGACGGCTACCAAGCCATCTGGAAGAACACACGAAGAACAACGCGCTGATGAGCTTCGAGCGGCGATTCCACGTGGGTCCGACTGCTTCTGGCTGTGGCCCGAGGTGCAAAAGCTCCCTGGGGAGGCGCTCTATCGGCTAGAGGTATCAGAGAGAGTTGAAGGTGTCCGGTGCTCGCCTACGAGACCGGAGGAGCTGCAGCCCCCCAGGTATCTCCGACGAACGTCAAAGAAGACGCTCCAGGCTCGCTTGAAGTCCAGGGACTTGCAAAAATGCGTGAAGGAGTCGGGGTAAACTGCCCCGACCCCGCAAGGAGGTGGAAATGGTGGGGAAAGGCGAATGCGAAGTCGGCCGGAGGTAGCTCCACCGAGCTATCGATTGAGAGAATCGATCGGTGAAAATGGCGAATGGAAGTAGCGTTGTGATGCTACGACTACGGGGAATAAAAAGAGATTGAAAAAGCAGAGAAATAAACACCTCAAGGGCCCAGGCCCGAGGTTAAGTACCTCGACGATGAGGTTCGCCGGAGGTGCTGGAACGTGCCCAAATCCTCTACGGTTCGCCTTCCTGAAGATTGGATCCTGGAGATGTCATCTCCAGGTCTCAAGCACGAGCCAAAGAGGGAAGAATAGGGACGAAAGTGAGGTTCAAACTTCAAATAGAAGTCAAGGTTTGGTTATGTAGTGTTGACGGATGTGACGTGAAGGATGAGGTGCAGCGATGGCCTCGATGATCCACGCCCCAAGATGACCCTTGGGCGTGTATCATGGAGAACCGGGCTTCAAAAGTCATGAAGAAATATTTGTGAAAGGAGATACGATGCAGCCTCGAAAAAATCGAGAAACATAGGTCAAAACAACCTCTGACAAAGCTACAGGATGAGAGTCAGACTGTTGACCTCGGTCAACAGTCCAAGCCCCCTGGTTGGTCCACGTGGACCAACCAGGAAAAACCTGGAAAAATGTTTTCTAAAATCAATAAAAAATAGGAAATGAATTATTTGATTTTTGGTTATAAAATAAAAAATGTTTGTAATTTTATAAAGTATTTTATGGTGATTTTTAATTATTTTTATTAGGTATATTTTTATAAGTTACCTATTATGCCCCTTTATAGGTATAATATCTATATATTTTACTCTTTTATTTTTATTTTGTGTATTTTAATTTCTTTAATTATGTTTATTATTTTATAAATTTATAAAACATTTTTATACACTTAAATATATTTTTACTTTATTTTTATGAAGTATTTTGTACACTTAATATAATAAAAGTATTTAATATATAGGTATGCGTATAGTTCTTATACCTATGTATTATATATATACAGGTATTTTATTTTGTATTTCTTTTATGCTTTTATTCTGATTTTAATATACATAATTATTATAAATAATATTTACATAATTATAAAAATATAAAATTATAAAAATAATGAATAAATAATAAAATGAATATTTTAATCTGTACAAGTATACAATGTGGTCCCAAAACTCAACATTCAAACCGTAGCTCCGCCAAATGCGAAACCACAGCCATTAAATAACTTATTTTATTCTATATACAATTAAAGGTGAGTTTGATGCATTTGGAGTTTTTATATGTGAGATACGGGTCTGGGAAGTTGGGATTCTGGAATTTTATTCAGACCATAACTTTTTATCTGTACATTATTTTTGAATGAAATCAATTTTGTATTTTTCTATATAAAATTATCTACAACTTTCATGTACAAAGTTTCCTTATTTGATGTATAAAAAATAGAACCAAAAATAGGTCCCAAAATGAATAAAGAATGAATGCAAAACATTGTATTCTGGCCCTTATCTCCCCCTACTTTATTCCTGGTTGACCTATTCATCAAGATGCCTAGGTCTCAGGGTTTCGGGTCATAAAATATTTTCAATATTTTATTCTTTTTCTTTTCTTTTATTTATTCTATAATTTTGGCTTTAATTATACTATTTTATACACTATTTACATGCAAATGCATGAATGCTAATATGCTGGATTTAAGGGTATTTACACGCATTTACTAGGGTTTTTGAGGCCAAAATGTTAGAATAAAGATGATGAAATGTGGATTCATCACTCCTCTAGAATGAAGCGGTAAAAGTCAGGCTTCTCCGACATGATGACCCTGATTCCACAATCCAATTATTCTTTCCTTGAGAAGCATGGTATTCCCTTCTAAGTTCAAGTACAACTAGCTCATGAAGAGGAGGTATGAAGAAGAATGGACGGTACCTATCCTAGGATGCTTGGCCAGTGTAGCCAAGACACCCGGCTATAGGCTTGATGAATCTACATTTCATCACCTTTATTCTATAATTTTGGCCTTAAAAACCCTAGCTAATGCATGTAAATACCACTAAGTTGCATAAATACTGTATGAAACACAATTTTAATGCTAAAATTATAGAATAAATAAAAGAAAATAAAAATAATAAAATGCAGAGGTATTTTATGACCCTAAACATCGAGACCGGGGCATCTTGATGACTAGCTCAACAAGGAATAAAGTAGGGGGATAAGGGCCAATTATACAATAAAAATCCCATTTAATAACTCATTATTTATTCATTTTTGGGACTCATTTTATTTTCCACTATTTATACCTCAAAAAAAGAAATTTTGCACATAAACGTTCTTGTAATAAAATATAGAAAATACGAAATTGAGTATATACAAAAATAATAAACAGTGTAAAAGTTATACTCTAAATAAGATTCCAAAATCCCAACTTCCCAGATACATATCTCTCAAATAAAAACTTAAAATATATCAAAATCACTTTAATTGTATATAACTTTTAATAAGCTATTTAATGAGGTGGTTTCATATTTTTTGGAGTTAAGGTGTGAAAGTTAAGTTTTGGACATCTATTGTACAATACACCCGATTAAAATAATTATTTTATTTATTATTTATTATTTTTTATAATTTTATATTTTTATAATTTTGTAAATATTATGAATATTATATTTATATATTAAAACTAGAATAAAACCATAAATAAGACATTAAAATAAAAGACTTATATAAAATACATAGATGAAATACATATATCAATACTTATATATTTAATATACCTATTTATTTAAGTGAATATATTATATCATAAAAACATAGTAAAAACATATTTATATACATAAAAATAAGTTATAAATATATAAAATAAGAGAATAAAATAATAAAATATAATATACAAAATAAAAATGAAATAGCCAAGCATAGATGAATATACCTATAAATACACTCTTTAAAACTAACTTGTAATAAATAACATCAAAAAATAAATAAAAATCATAATAAAATACTATATAAAATAATAAACATTTTTTATTTTATAATAAAAAAAATAATAAAACCATTACTATTTTTAAATAGTTATTTTCGAATAAAAGGAGCTCTTTTGTCCTAGAGCGGGCTGATGTGGACCAATACCCTTGTAGGGAATGTTGACCCCAATCAACTTCCCATCTTTCAGCTATGATTCCTGTGAGAGCCTTGAGTCCCTCATCTTCTTCGATTTTTCGACGCCACCCTGTTGATCCTTCCACCTCGAGCACTTCACAAAAGTCGAGCACCTCACATCAGTCTACCTTACGTGATCATCAAATCTTGCTAATCCATCCCGAGTGTGTCAAAAATCACCGTCTCAGTTTGCCAGGAACCGCTGTCTATAAATAAGTTTTTAAGCTCCTCCTTCCCTTTTTTATCCCCCTTTGAGCTTCGCCAAGTATCCTAGCGTGTGTGTCAAGGTCCTGGTGACATATGCGATCCTCCCCGTGCTTGCAGACAATGTAGTGAGGACGAGGTGGCGGTCCACGATGGTGCTCCGATCACCTCTGCTCCCTGCCTTTGCCGACAAGTACAAGCAGCGCCTTTATTGATTTTTAGGTAGGATTTGCTTAGGTTTTTAATTCCTGCATCTACTTTAGCCTTTTTATTGTTCGATCTAGTGTATACTACTCAGATCGTAGTTCGTCGGAGCTCCGCTTTGGCGAACTCATTTCATTATTATACGCTATTTCCTGACACTCCAGAAGACCCCATCTTCTTTCCTCCATGTTTACTCACGCTCCACCTCTTCTTGCTCAACCAGATCCATTGTGGATGTGGACATTTGTGTTTCTACTTATCCACTCGCTAGAGGCATGACTGCCCGAATCACCAGTGCATCCATCGTCACAAATATGAGCTCCATACCCTTTTCTTTTGTTGTGCCTAACTCCTGCTGGATTTGGAGGTCAAAGGACCCACATGGGGTCGATTTGGCATAACTAGGAAGCACCTGGAGACTCTAACTCCTACAGGGTTTGGAGGCCAAAGGACCCGCCAGGGGTCGATATTGCAGAACTAGGAAGCACCTGGAGCCTACGTCCTTCCTCGACTCCATCTGAACACATCAGAGCTCCACGTGCTCATCAAGAATCGTCTACCAGTGCAGGAGGACATCAATAATCTTCTGAACCCATCTGCAACGAAGGAGAAGCCGACCATTGCGAGATTTTGCGGATTGAAGCGAAGAGGGACGGTTGTTCTTCACTGTTCTTTGCGGGAAGCACCAACCATCTGAAAGAACCTCGCCCCCTAGTTCAATCCTACACCGTTTGATGGAACGCATGCCAACTGCTGGATCATGCTACAAAGACTAATCTAGAGTGTTCATCCATGAACCGTCATCATCACACGAGGACACACCATGTGGTTAAGTGACCTGATTGCCACCGTCCGATCCCGCGCATTATGGGGGTAAATTGTATCTTTATCCCCACTTATTTTTCTATATTTATTAATAAGTTTTGTAAATAAAGAATGAAGTGTTAATAATTGGGTAAAATTGCATGTAGACCCTTGTCTTTATTTTAAATTACATTTAGGTCCATGCCAAGTCACCTCACGTGTCGTCCCACGTGAGGTGACCATTTTACAAATTCACCGCTGTTACTTTTTATATTCATTTTATTACAATAAAAATTAAGGTACATTGTATATTTTTGGACAAATTGCACAGAGGCTCCTGGAGTTTATTTTATTTACATATATGCCCCTACCAACAATTATATTTTTGTGTGCTTGTTGTATTTATTTAAAATAGCTATTGTGCTACAAAAATCACCAAAATATAGATGTAGGTTCATGATTGCTTATAGTTTCACGTCATGTTTTTAATTTGAAATTTTAGACCTTTTTGCTATCTATTTAAAATGAAATGAGCATGTTTTTCCCCTATTTAGCTTATAAAATACAAAAAAATAGAAAAACCTTTTGAAAAATTCCTAAAAAAATATATTTTTTATTATATATTTATAGCCTTCAGACCAAAAATCACTAAAAATAAAAAAAAGAAAACCCTTAAAAACATAAAAAATACCAGAAACCTTTATAAAAATCTAAAAAATTCTCAAAATGTTATCTATGTGTTACAATTGATTTAGAAAATTGATGAGGTCTGAAAATCGAGTTTCGCGGCTTTCTTTTTATTAAAAGAAGGAAGGAAGTTGTCGGTTGTAGTCGAAAGCCGCGAAACGAGAAGAAGTTTTGATTCTTAAACCTATCAAACAAATACGGTTTTCTGTCGGAAAGCCGTTCACTAATATTTAACCAGGCAAGTGTTCCTAGGTCGAACTCAAGGAGGCAGAATAAATTCCCTAGATTTTTCTATTCGTAATCTTATTTTTAATTCTTCTCTAAGTCAAGGCACCTCTTTTTCATTGATTTTTATTTTTATTATTTTTATTTGATTTTATTGTTTTCAATTTTTTATTTAATTTTCAAAAAGGGATATTTTTCAAGAGATTTATTTATTATATAATAGGCGGATAATACGTAGGTGATACTATATAATAGGGTGAACGGGGTCGAGCCGCGAACTCGAACTACACAAGAAAACAAAGCAAAATGAAGCGGCTTTCGATAAAATCAAAACACGTCGAAAACTCGTCGAAAAGCCACGTTATACTAAGTAGCTGGGGTAGTTATGTAACTACCCTCAAGAAATCGTCGAAATCCGAGGTCTCAAGAACAAGAAACAACCCCTACAGCCCAGGGGCATAAGCGCAAGAAAAACTATGAAAAATGTCTGCGAAATGGTCCTAGAGGACTGTTCTGAAGATAAAGTACAAGAATCTTCACATTTAGGTCCATGTAGAGGGACCTAAATGCAAATATGCAAAAGTCTGGAGGCGGGGTGAAATATCTGGAAGTCGGCTGGACTTATTAAGCAATTTTCACAACGGTTCGAGTTGGACGGCTGAGATTAGAAGACGCCCGCCGTGATCGGAGTGTTCTGCGACTGCCACGTGTCGCAAGCCTGTAAGTCGGGCGTTCTTGAGGTTGTTGCAGTCCTTGCGATGAGCCTCTCTTCTCCGACTTATGCCGACCGACGGGCGATGACTTTGGCGCTCCGGCGGGGCCAGAGGGTTGGCTCCTCCACCCATCGAGCTCGCCCACGGTAGGGTGGGTGGCGGCGACGCTCCGAGCAACGGTGGCAAGTCGATGAAGATGGTGTCTTCAGCTCACTGGTGGTTGATCAGTCACGGCACCCCATCTTTGAGGTGACTTTTGATGAAGATTGTTAGCTTCCAGTGGCTAAGAAATGATTCGCGATGAAGAAGGACCTGCAATGAACAAGGATATATGCTCGATCCAAGTAGAATCGGCCGAGGGATTATAATTATCAAGCTCGAAAGTTGAGAAAAAATGTTAAGTTTCCAGCTAACCTCCAGAATGCGTGAAAGTGACAATGGTTTGATGATTGATTTGAAACGAAATTGAAAGCGAATCGAGATGGATTTTGACTATGCGTTTAAGATGGATGATTAAGCTATCTAAATGCGCAATTAACCACGCTAATCGTGGCTCGTAGATCGAGAAACAAAACGACTAAAGTGGAGGAAAAGGTCTAGGGCATCAAGGTGTATTACCTGGAAAACTTGCTCGACGGTCGACCTTTGGGCCGGAGCTGGACGCGCGATGGCGCCGCTGCAAGGCGGTGCTCCGCCTTGGAACCTCCTCCGTCGACTCCTCTTCCTCGCGGGCTACGCCTTGGTGCTGTCACCACCGTGGGTTGGCCGGAATAGGGCTAGGAAGTAGGGGGATCAGGTAGTCTGGAGCTGGGGCTTCAGACAGTTAGGAAAGTTGGTTGGCTATGGCGTCTTGGAGCCTATTTATAGGACATTTGGCTTGGGCTCCAAGGTTGATCAAAGGGTGGCGATGGAGAGGGTAGTTGGGGGAAGAAGACGGAGGGTTCATATTGGCTGGAAGGTTCTGGATGGCCGCGGGAGAATTGCTTGAAGATGGCCGGTTGAACAACTCCGGCTGAACAGCTTCTTGGAGAAGAAGACTCCAGGTGCTGGCACGTGTCAGCACCTGGTTTGTCCAGAGCTTTAAATTGCTTATAAATTAAATATAAATTAGTAAATTACGTTATTTTAAATAGGTATAAATACAAGAAAGTTAAATAAATTAATTTTCTAAATTATGGTATAAATACTTTTAATAAATAATAATTATTATGTAAAATATAAATTTTATATTAATAAATATGTATTTATAAATAGGTTTTAGATTTTTAATTTAATAAATAATTAAGTAAAAATTAATTTTATATTTTCTTAATTATTAGGGTATTAAAAAAAGCTTATACAAATTTTTATGAATTTTTATAAATTAATTTACACATTTTAATAAATAGAGTTAGTATCTATATAGGTCATTTATACCTATATTTTGAGGTTTTTGATTTTATTAAAATAATAAATAGTCTTCAAAAATTATGAAATAATTTATGTAGAAACTAAAAGATCATGAAATAATTTAAAAATTATAAAATTAAGAAAATAATAAATAGTGTGTGTTACATAAAATAAATAGCCCAGAAACCCCTTTGCCTTTTGGTCCCAAAACTGACTTTTTGCAAACGGACTCCGAATTCGATGAAACCACCTTTATTAATTAGATAATATTATTTTATGAACTTTAAAGTGAGTAGAGTGAAATTGGAGTTCGTATGAGGAAGTTATGTTGTTCGGAAGTTGAGATTTTGACAATTTGTAGGCTGAGTTTCTTGGCATATATATAGGGTAATATTTTTAACTTATTTTTATATTTTTATATACATTTTTAGAAATAATTAGGAGAAGAATTTGGTGAAAAATATGTTCATTTGAAATAATTAAAATTCTTTGAAGTTTTGTATTTATTTTATAAATAGTGAAAGGTGTATATACATGTGTTAGATTATTTTTCTTTGATTTTCTTTCCTTATCTCCCCCTACTTATTGGTTTGTCGACCAATCCATGCTGACTTGGTCTCGGGCGTTGGGCTATAAATATATCTTACAGCTATATTTATCTTTAAGTCATATTGTATATATATACATATATTCAATCTGCCTTTTTCTTTCTTTTTCTAGTTCTTTATTTATTAGTGGTTAAAAGTGAATATTTACACATGAATGGTGTTTTGTTAAAATATGAGAATTAGTGAGTATTTACATGTATTTGTTAAGGGTTTTAAGACAAAATGCGACAGAAAAGTTAATAAATCATGGATTCATCAACCCCCTATACTTAAACTTTGCTAGTCCCTTAGCAAACACTTATTTTGAAAAAGTAAGTGAAAAAGAAAGAAAGTTAGAATGAATTTGTTTTCCTAAACCAATTCATGAGAACGAACAAAGGACAGAGCGCGATCGGGCCTGAAACAAGCATTTTGTCGGAACCTTAACTAGGATTAGGATTTTATCCTCAACACTCTTCAAGTTCCATAATCCTTACTCAAGATCAATTCATCTGCTAGTTCAGACTCACTTATTCATATCGCAATGTGAATTGATTTAGCTCTTCCTGCTTAGAGAACTGAAGAAACCGTCAATCCCAACTATACACTCCTATGGCTTCATCATCCTGCTACTCTTTCCTCGGGGAGGGAGGTATTCCCTTCTGAGTTCAGTTCTACTATGTCCACAATCGAATATAGGGAGAAGTTAGAAGAATGAGAAAAGAAGTGGAGTGCGACCAGTGTAGACGCATCTCCTTGTGAAGCCCAACCGGTGTAGCTGAGTCTCCACTAAGATGTGCAAGCATATTTGGTGGAATCTTTGACCAGTTTGGTCTTGTTTGGTGGCTTATGTATTGCTTTGACTTTGTAATTTGCTTGCACTGCATTCATCTTTTGTGCCTCGACGGATATAGCATCTTTTTAGTCCGTCCATTTTTTTGAGGTCTTAGAAAAATTGTCAGCAGATCCTTCCCTCATCCGAAGCAACTATCGCAACCCCAATCTCTCCCGTCTTTAGACGTAAATGCCGCAAAGATAAGGATAGGAACGCACTACCAAGGTGTACTGCCCTTCGGAACTCCATGCGAGTTGAGCTAAGTGCAGAGTGCATGTGTTCAAGGTTGGTTCACTGATGTAGAGTTGTACGGATGACTCCAAATGGTCTACTTAAGCTCAGATGACTTGATTTCCCGAATATGGTATTACGGAACCCAAAGATTTAAGTCACAAGACCTGAAGAGTTTAAATTCCAGATCCTAGTCAGGCTCCTTACAACGAGAGTTAAAGGCCGTAATCAAGCTCCATCCTTTAGACTAGACTCAGTCCTTAGTTCCAGAAATCAAACTTATTCTGAAAAATGCGAATGCAAATGCAACCATGTTTTTGTGAAGTATATTTTCTGAATTTTACTCATTTTTATGGATTTTAAGGATTTTGTAATTTTTAGGAATTTTAGGACTTTGTATTTTTTATGGATTTTTATGATTTTTATAAACAAGGTTTTATTCACAAATTTTACAAGATATATTTTATTCAAGTTAAGTATCTAATGTATTTTACAAATTTTATCTACAAAGTATTTTACAAGGGTTGAATGGCTTTTATACAAGTTTTAATAAATAGGATTTTAAATAAGTATTATACATGTTTTAAGTACATATTTTAAGTACAAGTTTTAATTACAAATTTTAAATACAAGTTTTAAGTAAGTTTTTACTTATTTACCAGGATTTTATAAATAAAAGAGTGGATTTTAAATTAACCCGTACCCACTTTTTTTATGGATTTTATAGATATAGAAAATACATAAAAGTACGAGTTATGGCCGAAAGTATATATACAATATATACGCACCCCCCTATACTTAGCTTGAGCTATGTCCTCATAGCGTCAAAAGAGAAAAAGGAGGACGTAACTCGTGCTAAGTAAAAGTGGGTGAAAAAGGATATCGATCACAAGTCAGTCAACCCCCCCATACTTACGATCAGGTCATCGTAAGTATCAAGGGAGAGCAAAAACGGGATGACTGAATGAAAAGGATAAATAACGAAATTTCAAAAGGAAAAGAATACGAAATCATCGAAATCACTCGATCCCCCCTATACTTAGGATAAGGCATCCTAAGTAAAGAAAAGAGTGTAGCCAAAAATTGGAACCAGTGATTCGTGAGAAAGAATGGCTATACAAAAGAATCAGTACAAAAAATAAAACGTAAATCAGCAGGCAATCGATCCCCCTATACTTAGGATCTGGTATCCTAAGCATAGAAGACGAGCAAAAACAGGGATGATTGTGGTCTACGAAGAATATACAAGTGTGGTGAATCTCCAGAATGGCTCAAAAGAATTTGTACAGGAAGAGGTTAAGGAATGATCATGATTCCTGTATAAAGTAGATCACTTCAGTACGGGCCAGATGATCAGTAGTCTCTACGAAGTGCTTCAGCATCTGCCCGTTGACCACGAACGGCTCTGCACCAGGTGACACATCTGATATTGCAATATTGCCATTGTCGTGCACCGTTCTGACTATGTACGGTCCTTCCCATTTGCTTTTCAATTTGCCGGAAAAAATTCTCAACCTTGCATTGAACAACCAGACTTTCTGCCCAGGGACAAAGCTCTTGTGCCGACTATGTCTGTCATGCCATTTCTTCACTTTGTCCTTATAGATAAGTGTGTTCTCGTATGCTTGATTTCAAATTTCTACCAGCTCATTCAGATCTATCTTTCTCTTGGCTCATGCTTTCTGCGTATCCATCAGTATCTCTCTAATTGCCCACTCAGATTTGTGCATGATCTCTATGGGCAAGTGGCACGGCTTTCCATAAACTAGCCTGAATGGTGAAGTGCCTAAGGGAGTCTTATATGCAGTACGATATGCCCAAAGAACCTGATCTAGAAGAAGTGACCAGTTCTTCCTATCCGGTCGTACTAGTTTCTGGAGAATTGATTTCACCTCCCTATTCGAGACTTCAGCCATACCATTCGTCTGCGGGTGGTAAGGAGAAGCTACTCTGTGATCGATGCTATACTGTTTCACTAGCTTCTTCACTTCCTTATTAATGAAATGCCTACCCCCATCAGAGATAAGAATACGAGGGATCCCGAACCGCGAAATGATGTGTTCCCTTAGGAACTTGCAAACGGTCTTGCTGTCTGCGGTTCGTACGGGTATAGCCTCCACCCATCTGCTAACATAGTCTACAGCGAGAAGAATGTACTCAAAGCCGCTGCTAGAAGGGAATGGTCCCATAAAATCTATGCCACATGCGTCAAAGATCTCGCAAATAATGACGGGTCGCATCGGCATTGCATCTCTGGCACTGACTGTCCCTACAGCTCTCTGACACTCTGGACAACTCTTCACGAATGTGCAAGCATCTCTGGTAAGAGTTGGCCACCATAATCCGCTCTGTAGTACCTTCTGCGCTGTCCTCTTCCCTGAATGATGCCCTCCTGATTCTAAAGAATGACACAAAGTGAGGACACTATTATATTCCTCCTGAGGAATACATCGCCTGTAAACACAATCTGGTCCTTCACGAAAAAGAAGCGGATCCTCCCAATGGTAGTATCGTGCCTCGGAAACTAGTTTCTCAACTCTGTTCTTCGGCCAACCCTGAGGACTTTTCTGTGTGACCAGAAAGTTCACTATGTCTGCATACCACGGAAGTTCAGCAACCGCAAAGATGCTCTCGTCTGGAAATCTCTCTGCAATCTCTGGCGTGTACTCATCTGAAGGCTGATCTGTCTGTAATCGGGAGAGGTGATCAGCTACCACGTTCTTTACTCCAGGTTTATACTTGATATCCAAATTAGATTCCTGAAGTAGAAGAATCCATCTAAGAAGGCATGCCTTGGCATCCTTCTTTTCCATTAATAATCTGATAGCTGAGTGATCGGTGTAAAATGTGATTTTAGAGCCAAGCAGATATGATCGAAACTTATCTAATGCAAACACTACTGCCAACATCTCCTTTTCTGTCACTGTGTAGTTTCTCTGAGCATCATCTAAGGTCCTACTAGCATAGTGAATAGCTATGGGAAGTCCATTCCTCCTCTGCCCTAATACAGCCCCGACCGCAAAATCTGATGCATCCGTCATGATCTCAAAGGGTAGAGACCAATCAGGCGGCTGTAGGACAGGAGCACTGATTATTTTCTCTTTCAATGTGAGGAAGGCATTAAGACATTTGTCATTTAAAACGAACTCGATGTCTTTGCCTAGCAATTCAGTTAACGGTCAGGCGATCTTAGAGAAGTCTTGGATAAATCATCAATAAAAGCCGACGTGCCTCAGAAATGACCGTAACTGTTTGATGTTGGATGGTGGCTCGAGTTTCTTGATGACATCCACCTTGGCAGGGTCAACCTCCATGCCTCTCTGGGAGATGACGTGCCCCAACATGATCCCGTGAGTAACCTTAAAATGGCTCTTTTCCCAGGAAAGAACGAGATCTACCTCACAACACTTTTTCAGAACCTGGTCTAGGTACGCTAAACAATCATCAAAGTACTCACCATAGACCTAAAAATCATCTATAAAAACCTCTAGAAAATCACCGACCATGTCCGCAAAAATAGCAAGCATGCACCTCTGGAAGGTCGCGGGAACGTTGCACAATCCAAAGGGCATCCATCTAAAGGCATACGTGCCAAACGGACAAGTGAAGGTGGTTTTCTCCTGGTCTTCAGGAGCAATTGATACCTGGTTGTATCTGGAGTAACCGTCAAGGAAACAGAAGTACCCCTTCCTTGCCAACCGTTCTATGACCTGGTCTATGAAAGGCAAAGGGAAGTGGTATTTCTTCGTCGCGGTGTTCAGCTTTCTGTAATCAACACATACTCGCCAGACGTGGTTACTCTCTTTGGAATCTCCTCTCCACTCTCGTTTTTCACCATCTGAATTCCCGACTTCTTCGGGACAACATGTAATGGGCTAACCCATTCGGAGTTGGAGATGGGATATATGAACCTTGCGTCGCACCATTTCATTATCTCTTTCTTGACAACTTCTCGTAAAATCGGATTCAGCCTACGCTGAAACTCTCTGGAGGGTTTGCTGTCATGATCGAGGTAGATATGATGTGAACACAAAGCAGGATTAATCCCGCGGAGATCGGATACAGTCCACCCAATGGCCTTGCGGTTTCTTTCTAGAATCTCCATCAAACGAGATTCTTGATCATCGGTCAAAGTTGAGCTGATAATGACCGGAAACTGTTGATGTGGACCCCCAAGGAAAGCATATTTCATGTTTGGTGGCAAAGTCTTAAGTTCTGGCAAGGTAGTCTCTGGATCTGCCAAAACATCGTCTGTAACTGTATGGGGATCTGTATCGGTAGGTGATGTGTCTGCATTCTGCTTATCCACCATCTCTATGTGCTTTTGAGTCGGACTAGAGAAGATGTTCAAGACATCATCCGACTCCTCAGAATGATCAGAAGAAAATAAGTCGGCAAGATAAAATTCTGATTTATCTGAGATGGAGGAATTGTGTAGAGTCTCTGAATATGTAAGATCTGCATTAATTTTCATCAAAAGTCTGATCCCTTTGCTCATCATCATCCAAACTGAAATATAAAGTTCCATCGGAAGAATTACCTCCTAAAGTCTCGGACCCGTCCTCTGTCAAACACTCTTGGGTCTCTACCTGATATCTTTCGAGGTCGTCAAGACAGACCTCATCCATGTAATCGCAGGAGGCTAAAGAACTCAAAAAATCTGAAGATGCATCACTGAAGGTGTTGTTAGACATGCGAGCCCACGGCGAGCCATTATGCAATAAATGTTATTGCAATTCACTCCTTAATCTGAAATAAAGAGTACATAGTTTGCATAATAGGTCCCTTGTACAATTAGGGTTAAGTACCATGGCCATCTTAATGATCATACAACTGTTGATTCAATTATTGAATCATAGAGGCTGGTGCTTAGATGAATATCTAATGAGTTAGATTGAGGACTCATCAAGCACCGTCAAATGATTATTAAGAGATGATCTCCAGCCTGAGTAGGAGATGACAATCCTATCTCATTTAGGTTGATATCTGACCGACCTCTTGATGCAGGTCATCTGCATAGGAATAGAGATTCGGAGGTGTCAGATTAGTTAGGTCAAAGAGTTGACTTAACGAGATCGAGATAACCAAAGTCCTATATCGTATGCTGTCATGATACAGGCACACATCCTCTGACCGGAGACAGATGTGTTACTATATGTCTGAGTATGTACATTTGGCAGACCAATAGGTTGATGGCCTAATCAAGGTCTATACACCGGCGCGCTGGTGTGCATATAAGGGCATATGAGTAATACGATCTCTCAAAGGGATCATACAGGTTCACTACTGAACCGGAAGACATGAGCTTACTCATGAGATATTGGGAAGAATCAAATTCCGTGCGCACGGTCGTCTCGCTTTGGAAGCTTGACTGAATTTGTTGGTTTGATATATACTTTTCGAAAGTATATGATCAAGACCTAGGTATGATATATGCTTTCGGAAAGCATATGATCAATACCGACTCCCAATGATCGAATGAGAAACTTACTGATAAAACCATGAAGTAGACAGTATAAAGTTGATCCAATACTTCGGGTTTAATCTGGGTCTTCCAGTATGCAGGATGTACAGGTATTGGGAATGCCTGAGGGTGATGTGATCATAAACGGTTGTATAACCATGACGCTTCCATTCCTAGGGAGTGATGAAACGGGTCTGGATTTTAGTGACTCCTCTTAGTAGAGAAGTAATCTGATCTTAGTTCAAATGTTGGACATTAATCTGAATGTGATTCAGATTCAATGAGAAGATTAGATTTGCGGTCTTGATTTAATCAAGCATCTATGGGAGGCCCGAGATCTGGATTTGAGATGTGATCTCAATATCCATGTCACTATACGTGGAACAATACAATCGCCCTGTCCTTATCTCCAAGTATTCGCGGAGAAAGCGCATTGTCCTTGAAAGAGTTCATGGATAATTCTATTGTTGATATATGTATCCGAGCATTGAGAAAATGGATAATTAAATGTGATTTAATTATCATGAATAATATGAATTTGATTCATATTATAAGGAGAGTTATCTTAGATAATTAAATGTAATTTAATTATCAAAGATGTGAATAATGTGAATATGATTCATATTATTTGAACACATGAGATAAAGAGATCCAAGATGATTAAATATGATTTAATTATCAAGGATAAGAATAATGTGGATAGTAATATCCAATTATTCATAATATATTATAAATGTGATTTATAATGTATTAGAGAGAGTTAAAAATATAATTTATATTAGTAGATTGATTATTAATGTGTATTGGATACACATTGTTTAATTAATTGAAAATATATTTTGTTTTGGGTTGTGAATTTGATTCACAATAATTCAATGTCAAGATTGCAATATTCCCAAAATTAATTGAGAATTATTTTGGTGAATTAAAATACCAACAAATTGTTGTTGGAAATTGGATGGAGAGAAAATCAAGGAGATTGCCCTCCCCTTTTGGAAAGGAGGGGGCGGCACCAACTCCTTGAGGGAATTGGTGGCCGTCCCCCCCTTCCAAAGAGGAAGGTGTATCTCCCTTATTTTCTCTCTCTCTATTTGTGTGGTTTAATTTGGTATTATATTTATTTGATTTATCAAATATATTTAATCAAAATTAAATCACAAGTTGTTGTCTTTTACCAACAACAATCTTGACCATTGGATTGTCATAAATCAATCTCATCCATTGATTTTATATGACACATGGATTGAGATCCATGGATCCCAAAACCCTATAAATAGAGGGGCATTCTTGGCTCTCTCTTCACACATGCTATTGTAGCAAAACTCTCTCTCTCTCTTTCTTTCTAGAAGTCAGCCCTCTCTCTCTCCCTCTCTTGGCCGTCCACCATGGATGCCATGGAGAGGTTCTCCATCACCGCGGCATCGTCGTTATGCTGTCCGTTCTTCTGCTCGTGGATCTCCGTCTTCTTCGGTGTGCCTCACTCTTGAAGAAGATGTTGGATCTCGTGTGTCGAGATCAGGAGATCCGCCGCTTGGATCATCAACATGGATTGCGAGAAGCACGCGGTTCATCCCCGCGCTCGCAAGCGTCTCCTCCGTCGGATCGGACTTGAGACAGGAGATCTCTTCGTTTAGAGACTTGATCGCAACCACGCTTCAAGAGGTAATCCTAATTACTTGTTTGTGGTTTAGATGAAACGATCCGAGAAGTGTTCTTGGATCATGTGGTTTCGTTGTATAAAATTTTTTTAAATTCCGCTGCATCGAGCAACTAGTGTGACTAGTCGCTCCTCGTCGTATTCGATACGACGCTCACGCTTCCGTGATGCGCTTGAGGATCTAACCATATCCTTCAAGTGGTATCAGAGCCAGGTTGACGGTTTCGAATATGATTCGCAAACCGAGGACGACTTGGGTTCGTTAAGGTCGCGAAAGTTTTCTTCGCATTTGATTTCGCAGATCTGTTTAGTAAATAAATTCGGCACTGTTTAAATTGTTTAAACACGAATTTTATACTTGTATTATGTTCCCCATTAAATGAGGAAACCATAGGATCTGAGTTTGCGTAAATCGGATTTCGTATGCTCTAGATATGGTCGTTTTAATGAACATGTATGCACTGTTGCGGGAACAGTGAATCTGAACGTGATTAAAATGTTAATTACTGTTTAGACTTGCCTCGAAATGCGTGAAATATCACTTAGGTTCTGTCTTAAATCAAATTAGCAAACTTTAGAAATTGACTTTGCTTAATTTGGATTTAATATGATTGAGATATGCCAATTTTAGTAAGTAGGGGTCACTGCTGAAATTGCTTTCCTAATCAAGAACCATGTGATTGTCAATTAATGAAATTAATTGTTAATTTCGAGAAATAATTATGAAAAATATTTGTGAAATATTAGAGAAGGATTATTTCCTTAATTGACTTGGCCCCAACCAATTAGTTGATTAGATTTGATCTAAACCATAATTGGAATCACAATCATCAAACTTCTTGCTTGAATAGGACTCGGGAATTTGCCTAGCAAATTTCCTTAAAATCAAAATTGTTTTGATTACTATATGGTATAATTTCGGTTGAAGAACCGATGATCATCTCAAGTACAAAATAATCAATTTGGCATTATCCTTTCCCGAGACGGATATGGTGTCTAGTCGGGGATCGCTGGGTCAGCGGGTTGCAACGTATGTGGTCCGCCCCACTCCCGTCGGTACTGGCCATGACAGCGGGTAGGGCCGGGATAATATCCGAGGGATTATGATGTATTTTTCTAATTATTAAAATATGAATTAATACGTACTTTGAGAATAATACCATATATTCAAGTAAAATCAAGTTTGTTGATTGAATTGGATTGAAAATTAATTTAATATGATTAAGCTAATTATATCCAATTAAGAACACTCTATTATGAATTGAGTTATTATTTCCCTTGGAAGAATTAATCGTAATGAATGTGATTCATAATGATTAATTATAATTTGAATATGATATGGAGGATCACATAAGTGACATCCATGGTCTCCCGTCAAGGCGAAGAGTTTCATCGCCAGATATTATATGTAGGAGACGCCTGTCCGAAGTGACAGCTCCTGCATATGATCCATTTGGATTGGGCTCGTCGCTTCTCGAAAGAGTAAGGACGTATGCGTAGTGACCCCAATATCGGGTCCTCATATTATTGGGGCGATATTGGATTGCGCATAGCGAGTTGTATTCCTATTGACAGTTGGTTCAATTAATGACGGGTCAACATCACCTTAGGGGTGGTGGGCCCGGGTATTAAAGACCAAATTGGGAGATGCAAGTTGGACTTGCAAGGCGGAATGTGTTCCCGCTTCTTTTTATCCGAGTTGTAGGTTCGCATATTATTGGGATGCAACAAAGATAAGGAAGGAGATCCCAGATCTTGCTTGAGATATAATGGTATGTATATCTCTTACATTTAAAGTGATTAAGGGAATGAACTTTCATTGTTGACATGGCAAGACAACTTTGATATAAAAATTCCTAAATCAAAGTAAATTATATATTTATATAAGTTTATGCAAAAATTTCTTATTTCAGATAATCCTTTATTAATCCCACTCAACGTTATACTCAATAATAACCAGTAGAATATCATGGATTGGACCCTTGATCCAGATATTGTACTTGCGATTGGACACATAATGTATGTGGTTGCAATGTGCAAGTTTCCTCATAATAATGAGAAGTGATAATTAAATAAGATAATAGGACTAAAACCCTAGGGTTTGTATGTCTCTATAAGTCTTGATCTCATCGAATGTACTTTTGAAGTGATATGTCGATAATGATCGTAATTGTCAAATAATCCTTATAAAATCAATAAAGATATTCTGGCATACATATGCGCTCTTGACATTTAATCATGAATGACATGGTTCTCTGCATCATGTAGAATGGTAGCTTTATTAGAGATAATGTATTCAAATTGTTTGAGTACCTACCTGAACCTATGCTTTAAGAGTTCAGATGGACGTAGATGATGAGTGTCATCATTCTACTATCTATACTCTAGTCATTCATGAAGCTTCATAATTTTCATATTGTATGAATTGGCCGAAGCATGTATAAATGTCGAAATGCTCTTACATTGAATTCTTTTGAATTTAACATAAGAGATCCTTAGTCTTAAGCAATGGTTGTTTATAGACAAAGGGAGCGCAGTGGAAGCATGGGCTGGACCCAAGTAAGAGGTATAGTCAAAGAGTTGACTGTACTTCCGTGACTTCTATATGACATCCAAAGAGTTGGATGAATGCCAATACTGCAATAAGTTGATGTGTTGATAGTATGACTATCAAGTCTGTCTAGAACCCTCAGAAAAGGACTCGGATGGAGCATCAGTATAATCTACATATAATCATTGATATTGACTTACTTATTTGATAAGATAAAGTCTAATATTTGTATCTCAAATTTTCTAATGACACTTGCAATTGGTTGCATATGTATTAGAAATTTGATCTTAAGGTTTATTGGTCATCCATGTTGAAAGTGATGCAAGTGTTGCAATAATTTCCATGAGATCAATAGACTTCATATTTTCAGTGGGAGCCCTTAGTCTTAGAGAATGTCTTTATGACCTAGATATTAGAATACACTCATTATTTATTTCTAATTGTTGGATATAAACATGAATTCTGTAATAAATCTATCATAAAGAGTTATGATGGAGATATTTCAGATAGTAATCTAAAATCTAGTGGACTCTACTAAATTAGAAAATTAATGAATGGTTCATTAAGTTTTTTTAATACTAAGAATTAAAAAGATCAATAGGAGGATAAAGATCATTTGATAATGATCTGACATCAAATTTTGGACATATGTCTGTTGATGAGATCAATGGACTAGTAAGACATGAAACTTTAGATTGTCTGAAGATTCAAATCTCACATACTTGTGAATATTGTATTCAAAGTAAAATGTCTAATACATCCTTCCTTGGGAAAGGTGTAAAATGCCAAGGTATTAAGGATCTCATACATATTGATGTATGCAGATCATCTATATCATAGTAAACATTATGGATATGTGATATCTGTTAATGATTATGTATGATATGAGATCTCTTCTCTTCACCTAAGAAACCTTCTGAAATGTTCAAAGATTTCGCAATTTTGATTTAGAACCAAAGTTTGAAGGAAGATGAAATGAATTTGATCTAACCAAGGTAGCATGTACCTATTAGATGATTTCAAGAAATACCTTATGGAGATATGAATATCATTCCTATATCAATCCTCCTAATGAACCTTAACTCAAAGGAGTTGTAGGGAGATACAATTGATCATGTGTGACATGATTTAATCAATGATTAATCCTAGCATAATTATCTCTTAATTTTCCAAGATATATATGTAGTAGAGACTGCATTATATACTTAATATGGTTCCATGCATGTAAGCTGGAATCTAGCACTAGAGAGTGCTACTTCATTAGGAAAATAAAGGATGGTATTGGATACCTACTTTATGACCTTGAGATTCTTAAAAGATCTCATCTTTGAGAATATGATTCTTATAGGATGACTCTCTTGAGAATCAAGATGAAAATGAAGTAAAGGAACTCATTTAATCTTGAAAAGATAATGAGGCTCCTGAAATCAGAAACTAAAATAGATAATTAAAGATGAAACATTATTACCTCTTCAAATAAGTTTGAGGATGAATTCCATGTGTCAGTTAAATCTGAAAATGACCGGACTTCATGTGATGAAGCTCTTGAGGATCATGACATGGAAAGATGGATGTTAGCAATAAAAGTCTAATGTAGACTTCATATACAAGTGTTTGTATATGGACCCTCGAAGATCCACCTATATGGGTCAGACCCATTAAGATGTAAATGGATCTTCAGGAGAAAGAGGGAACCTGATGAGAAGGTAGAGACCTTCAAAGCACGGTTCGTAGTCTTGAGCTACACATCGAAGAGAAGACATCGCTCGCGATGAGACTTGCTCTCTAGTGACCTTGCTTTAACCCATCAGAATATTGCTAACGGTAGCTACACAACTTGACTATGACTTCTTCATGATGTGAGTCAAGATTGCTTTCCTCTGTGAATACCTCTCTAAGGATATTCATATGAAGTAGCCCCAGGGCTTCATGGTTAACGAAAGCAAGGTGTGTAAGCTAAAGAACTCCATCATTGGACTCAAATAGGCTTTTTGTATTTGGAACATAAGATTTGATGAAATTGTAAATGTTATGATTTCAGATAGAATCTTGATGAACCATGTAAAGCTTAGTGGGAGTGCCATTGTATTCATCGTGCTTAATGTAGATATTATTCTAATCATTTAGAATGATATAAGAATAATAATAAGTGTTTTATAATTTGGTTGTTCCATACCTTGAGATACGATTTCAAGGATACCTCTTAGATCTTAATTCTAAAGCCGTTCAGAAGCAAAGAGAAGAGGGTATTGGGACTGTCGCATTAGTAGTACACCTTGGACTTATTCCATTTTCTGGACAATTCCAAGAAAGGCTTCCTTCCCTTAAGATGTGGTAGTGACCTGTCTAAAGGATAGCACCTCAAAAGGTTGAGGAAGTGAATGCTAGAACTGCTTGCACTTGTGCATCAGTTATGAGAAGCTGGGTATATGCTAGATGTGTACAAGAGCCAGATGTCTGCCATGCAGTGGGAGTAGTAAACTATTACTAATCCTACTATGGAGATAAAACACTTGATTGCAGTAATAATAATAATATCTTCAAAGATGATAAAACTTGGAGATAGTGATCTCAAAGTCTTATCTTCAAAAGTTGAAGACCTTGTAGATAGTGATCTATAAGGGTCTTAACTGTAGATACCTTAGGAGATAGAGATCTCCAGGAATGAAGATATTCTAATAAGGATTATGGGAATACTGGTTATGATAATTAATAAGATGTAGTGTCAAGGACACTATAACCAACAAAATTGAGTATCGGTTGCATGAGATGCAACATTCGCATTGGATGCGAGCACTGTTACTAGGAGATATGCAAGTGCCGTAAAAGGACTTGGCGTAGTCTCTTGGGAACGGAGTGACTAATCAGCTTACCTAGCTATTTTTCTAAATAGCCTATGATTGTCACATGAGTGTGGGTTTAAATGATTAGCCCTTTAATGGCTCTTTGGGCTAGTGGGAGATTGTTAGACATGCGAGCCCACGGCGAGCCATTATGCAATAAATGTTATTGCAATTCACTCCTTAATCTGAAATAAAGAGTACATAGTTTGCATAATAGGTCTCTTAGTACAATTAGGGTTAAGTACCATGGCCATCTTAATGATCATACAGCTGTTGATTCAATTATTGAATCATAGAGGCTGGTGCTTAGATGAATATCTAATGAGTTAGATTGAGGACTCATCAAGCACCGTCAAACGATTATTAAGAGATGATCTCCAGCCTGAGTAGGAGATGGCAATCCTATCTCATTTAGGTTGATATCTGACCGACCTCTTGATGCAGGTCCCTTGCATAGGAATAGAGATTCAGAGGTGTCAGATTAGTTAGGTCAAAGAGTTGACTTAACGAGATTGAGATAACCAAAGTCCTATATCGTATGCTGTCACGATACAGGCACACATCCTCTGACCGGAGACAGATGTGTTACTATATGTCTGAGTATGTACATTTGGCAGACCAATAGGTTGATGGCCTAATCAAGGTCTATACACCGGCGCGCTGGTGTGCATATAAGGGCATATGAGTAATATGATCTCTTAAAGGGATCATACAGGTTCACTACTGAACCGGAAGACATGAGCTTACTCATGAGATATTGGGAAGAATCAAATTCCGTGCGCACGGTCGTCTCGCTTTGGAAGCTCGACTGAATTTGTTGGTTTGATATATACTTTTGGAAAGTATATGATCAAGACCTAGGTATGATATATGCTTTTGGAAAGCATATGATCAATACCGACTCCCAATGATCGAATGAGAAACTTACTGATAAAACCATGAAGTAGATAGTATAAAGTTGATCCAATACTTCGGGTTTAATCTGGGACTTCCAGTATGCAGGATGTACAGGTATTGGGAATGCCTGAGGGTGATGTGATCATAAATAGTTGTATAACCATGACGCTTCCATTCCTAGGGAGTGATGAAACGGGTCTGGATTTTAGTGACTCCTCTTAGTAGAGAAGTAATCTGATCTTAGTTCAAATGTTGGACATTAATCTGAATGTGATTCAGATTCAATGAGAAGATTAGATTTGCGGTCTTGATTTAATCAAGCATCTATGGGAGGCCCGAGATCTGGATTTGAGATGTGATCTCAATATCCATGTCACTATACGTGGAACAATACAATCGCCCTGTCCTTATCTCCAAGTATTCGCGGAGAAAGCGCATTGTCCTTGAAAGAGTTCATGGATAATTCTATTGTTGATATATGTATCCGAGCATTGAGAAAATGGATAATTAAATGTGATTTAATTATCATGAATAATATGAATTTGATTCATATTATAAGGAGAGTTATCTTAGATAATTAAATGTAATTTAATTATCAAAGATGTGAATAATGTGAATATGATTCATATTATTTGAACACATGAGATAAAGAGATCCAAGATGATTAAATATGATTTAATTATCAAGGATAAGAATAATGTGGATAGTAATATCCAATTATTCATAATATATTATAAATGTGATTTATAATGTATTAGAGAGAGTTAAATATAATTTATATTAGTAGATTGATTATTAATGTGTATTGGATACACATTGTTTAATTAATTGAAAATGTATTTTGTTTTGGGTTGTGAATTTGATTCACAATAATTCAATGTCAAGATTGCAATATTCCAAAAATTAATTGAGAATTATTTTAGTGAATTAAAATACCAACAAATTATTGTTGGAAATTGGATGGAGAGAAAATCAAGGAGATTGCCCTCCCCTTTTGGAAAGGAGGGGGCGGCACCAATTCCTTGAGGGAATTGGTGGCCGTCCCCCCCTTCCAAAGAGGAAGGTGTATCTCCCTTATTTTCTCTCTCTCTATCTGTGTGGTTTAATTTGGTATTATATTTATTTGTTTTATCAAATATATTTAATCAAAATTAAATCACAAGTTGTTGGCTTTTACCAACAACAATCTTGACCATTGGATTGTCATAAATCAATCTCATCCATTGATTTTATATGACACATGGATTGAGATCCATGGATCCCAAAACCCTATAAATAGAGGGGCATTCTTGGCTCTCTCTTCACACATGCTATTGTAGCAAACTCTCTCTCTCTCTTTCTTTCTAGAAGTCATCCCTCTCTCTCTCCCTCTCATGGCCGTCCACCATGGATGCCATGGAGAGGTTCTCCATCACCGCGGCATCGTCGTTATGCTGCCCGTTCTTCTGCTCGTGGATCTCCGTCTTCTTCAGTGTGCCTCGCTCGTGAAGAAGATGTTGGATCTCGTGTGTCGAGATCAGGAGATCCACCGCTTGGATCATCAACATGGATTGCGAGAAGCACGCGGTTCATCCCCGCGCTCGCAAGCGTCTCCTCCGTCGGATCGGACTTGAGACAGGAGATCTCTTCGTTTAGAGACTTGATCGCAACCACGCTTCAAGAGGTAATCCTAATTACTTGTTTGAGGTTTAGACGAAACGATCCGAGAAGTGTTCTTGGATCATGTGGTTTCGTCGTATAAAATTCTTTTAAATTCCGCTGCATCGAGCAACTAGTGTGACTAGTCGCTCCTCGTCGTATTCGATACGACGCTCACGCTTCCGTGATGCGCTTGAGGATCTAACCATATACTTCAGGTGTTTGATTCTCTCGCCATCTCTATATGTACCTTTTCGCCCTCGGCACGAAAAGATATCTTCCCTGTATCATAATCGAAGAGAGCCTTTGCGGTCTCTAGAAAAGGTCTCTCGAGAATGATCGGGGTAAGGTGTAACTGTGCAGGGAAATTCATATCTAGGACCGTAAAGTCCACGAGAAATTGCAGACCCTGCACGGTTACGATAACGTTCCTAAGTATACCCTTAGGTCTCTTTATAGATCTATCAGCAAACTGAAGGATCGCGCGGGATTTGTAAAGAGGACCTAACTCGAGCTTCTCGAGTAAGGAAGCGGGTATCAGATTGATCGAGGAACCGTTATCTAATAGAGTGCGATCGAATTCGGCTTTTGCGATCTCGCATCTGTCATAATGTGCACCTGAGTCTTTCTTCTTCTTTGGAAGCTTATTCTGTATCGCACAGGATGTAGCCTTAGTCAAAACATGCTTTTCTGTTCGAGATCTCTTTTTCCTACGCGTGGTGCATCTGTTTTTCAATTGATTCTTAAGCGTGGGAAATTGATCTAAGGCATCATGGAGAGGGATCTTCAAAAAGATGTGATCTTTGAGTAACTTTTCGATCTGTGGAGATTCGAGATTATTTTTGGTCTTTTTCTTTCCTTTTCCAAACAAAGCATCGGGAAAGGGAATAAAGTCAGGAGTCAGAAAATCAGAACTTTTAATCAACTCAGTGGAATCAACTTGTACATCGAGAGTCTCATAATTATTTACAAAACTCTCTAAAACAGGGGAAGAGATGTTTTTGTCCGAGGTCTCTGCCTGATCTGGCGGGATATCATCGTCTGAGTTGCCAGTATCCATATCTGAAGAGTTGGCATTACTCCCGTTTCTTGATTCTGCGTCCACATCCTCTTGCGGATTCTCCTCCTCGGCATCAGGATTATGCTCGTGCTCCTCTGGTGCCCTCTCCACTTCTCCAGCAGGTGTTTGCGGTGATCTACCGCTCCTAAGAAGAATGAAGTTAGATAAAAATTCAGGAAACGAGATCTTACCTGTAGGATCTACCTGATCTGGATGCCTCCTCTTGTTATTCGGATTCATCTGAGGCTGGGATGGAAGAGTGGTCTTCGGCACGGTTAACTCGTCCAGACGATGGTTAACCTGCTCCATCTCTGTCTTGTGCGCGATCTGGAGTGTACTAAGCATGTCCATAATCTGATTGAGCGCCTGGGCCTGTGAAGACATCTTTGGTTCGGTGTGGTGGCCCTGACTTGCTCCTCTCTCCTGCCTTGGCGTGAATTGCTGAGAGGTGGAAGGCTGGGAGTAGCGCTGAGGTGTAGAAGAAGACTGCTGCGGTTGCTGAAAAGAATAGTTTGGTGAGAACTGGGCAGGGTGCTGATATGAAGGCTGCGGTCTCTGATGATAGACATTCGGATGAGACTGCTGTGGCGTGAAGCTCTGGCGGTGCTGGAATTGCGGACGTCCATGATGCGGATGACCGTACGGCTGCTGCTGCTGATGATTCGGTATACTCGGCTGCTGCACCGGAGTATACCAAATCCCGTTGATCTCGAAAGTGGCTTGCGGTTCCACTACCATCTCTGCAGTGCTAATGATCTGCCCAGAATTGGCATGAGACTGATCCTCATGCCAATCAATCTGCGGAATCTCAGGCTCGCTCTGGACATAGTGTATCTGACGGGTGGGTGGAGTGGGTGCGATCCTTTGTGCTGATTGCGTGTTCGAAGAGGTCTGGTTCTGCTGGTACTGGATCTGAAGATCAGCGACCTTCTTCGATAGATCACTCAGCTGTTGAGGTAGAGATGAGAGTTTCTCCAACTCTCGCAGCGGCTGTAGGTCTTTGACCTGCTTGTGAATCACGTCCACCAACGTCAACTTCTCGCTAATAAAGCCCATGTTGGTGTTGGATTCAGAGTCTGATATATTTGCCACCTTGTGATGCTCTCGGTGATGTGGTGGCTGCGGGGCTTTCTGAAATGCCCGAGTAGAGTCTACAACTCTCGAGTTTTCGGCCATCCCTTCGAAGATGGCCCAAACTGACTCGGTGTCTTTGTTCAAGTAGCTGCCGCCACATGCGGCACTTACGAGCCCCTGTACTTCCGGCTGGAGTCCTCCGAAATAGTTCTGCACAAGCACCTTCGTCAGGATCTCATGATGCGGGCATCTCTCCGTCAGGTCCTTGAATCGATCCCATGCCTCATGGAATGATTCGTTCGACAATTGCGTAAAGTTGGAGATCTGACTCCTCATCATGTTCGTCCTTCCTAGAGGAAAATATTTGCGCAGGAAGGTGGACTTCAGGTCGTCCCAAGTGGAGATTTCTCTTCCCAGATGGCTCAGCCAATAAAGGGCCTTATCGGCTAAGGCAAAGGGGAAGGCTTTGAGGCGCACGGCTTCCTGTGTTACTCCTGGATAAGAAGCCGTTCCGCAGATCATCTCAAATTGCTGCAAGAACGTGAACGGCTCCTTTGCGGCATTCCCATAGTACTTGGGAAGCAAAGAAATGAAGGACGGTCGAAGTTCATATGGCCCTTGATTCGGCGGTAGCCGAATCCAGTGATGGAGCGTTCGAGCGCCCGGGTCATACTCATCCCGTAAAGTTGCGGGAACCGCAGGCGGTAAAGGGTTCCCGGCCCCTGCTCTTAGTACAACTAACTCAGCCTGCAGTTCGGTCTGAACTCTATACTGTTCTCGAATCTATAGATTCATCTGCTGTAGTGTATCGAGAATACCTGTCGTGACATCTGCGTTCAGCTCCGGTCTTCCTTCCTGGTGTTCCCCAGCTAGTGACCTCTCGTCTGCTGCTGGTCCTTTCCCACGAGCCATATGATCGTCTGTAAAGTGAAAACTCTCGTAAGAACTCAGTGAGAAATACTCAGGCGATCTAGATGATGTATTGAGGCGAGGGTCTGCCTCAATGATCTGGCCAGGAGGCGAGGGAGTCTGGGTCTGACTCACCTCGAGATCGGATGGGACCGACTCGGGAAGAGGGTCATCCCGAGCATGTGAAGACATACGCTCGACGGTGGATGGTCGAAAGCTCACAGAGTCTGAGTGAAAGAGCCGTCGAGACGTCATCTTCGATGTCAAGAGGAAGTCGGGAGAGCACGTGTAAGATTCAAATGAGGGAGAAATGCGAAAGCCACGGAAAACTCACGCCCCGCAAACAAAGACAAAGCAAACCCCGTTTTCACCAACTCAACCCTGATGAAGACCGTAAGAGTTCGGTCTTTTTATCTTTTCGGTTTTAGGGTTGTGATTAGCAAACGTTCCGATTACGCGGGCTGAGCAAGCCAATAGGTGCCCGATAGTTTCCCCGAGACACTGGCCCAAATCCTTATGTGAGACCACTCGCACTCAGCCAGTAGGAGTAAGTACGGACCGTTTCCGGCTACCTGTGTTACTTAAGGATAGAGCCTTGCGTAGTGTCCTCTAAACCTCCCACTCTGCTAAGTAAACCCGGACCGTTTCCGGCTACCCGAGCTTACCCACTAAGGAATAGTGATCAGGTGTATGGACCCAGTAGTATCCCGTAAGAAATACGGGGTTTTGTCTCTATCCTTAAGTGTCGGCTCTCAAGCTCGCGTACTCTGAGAAATGTGCGGATGTTACTCTCCCCAAATCAATTGAATCGATTTACAGTTTTTGGTCAGATATTTTTAGCAGTCCCGATTTTAGTTTTGCAATTTTTATGATTTTTCAGGCAACGTCTATTTTTTGTCTTTTTATTAAAAACCCTAAAGCAAGCACCTAGGTTGCAAGTCCTAAAACTAGCTACGCGGCACAAGCAGATAGAGTAAAAGAAAACCTAAACAAGCATCTAGAAAACCGCGGAAAACCGATGAGCGATGAAAAGCCGCGGTGGGTGCCCTGATCCTCGGATACACGGTATCCGGCGAATCAGGCCCCGAAAAAATAAGGGTTTTATTACTAAGTACAACTCTCTCCCTTTCTCTCTCTTTTACAAATAAAAGGATACTAACTACTTCGCTCCTCTGCAGTCGACTCGTGAAGAAGAAGCCGACCTCTGCTCTTTCAACTGGCTCGGCTTCCGAAGAAGCCGGTTGATCCTGCTGGCCCTGCAAAGAATGTTAGCAAAGAAAAGCCGATCGAGAAAGCTGAGAAAGCTGTAGAGAAACTCGGAGAAAAAGCCGTACGAAAAACCGTACGAGAAACGAAACAAAGAGAAGAGAAAAAAAAATAAAACCACGAAAAATGAGAAATCAAAGGAATCTAACGCCTCCCCAGCAACGGCGCCATTTTGAGGAGGTCTGAAAATCGAGTTTCGCTGCTTTCTTTTTATTAAAAGAAGGAAGGATGTTGTCGGTTGTAGTCGAAAGCCGTGAAACGAGAAGAAGTTTCGATTCTTAAACCTATCAAACAAATACGGTTTTCTGTCGGAAAACCGTTCACTAATATTTAACCAGGCAAGTGTTCCTGGGTCAAACTCAAGGAGGCAGAATAAATTCCCTAGATTTTTCTATTCGTAATCTTATTTTTAATTCTTCTCTAAGTCAAGGCACCACTTTTTCATTGATTTTTATTTTTATTATTTTTATTTGATTTTATTGTTTTCAAATTTTTATTAAATTTTCAAAAAGGGATATTTGTCAAGAGATTTATTTATTATATAATAGGTGGATAATATGTAGGTGATACTATATAATAGGGTGAACGGGGTTCGAGCCGCGAACTCGAACTACACAATAAAACAAAGCAAAACGAAGTGGCTTTCGATAAAATCAAAACACGTCGAAAACTCGTCGAAAAGCCATGAAAATTTTATACTAAGTAGCTGGGGTAGTTATGTAACTACCCTCAAGAAATCGTCGAAATCCGAGGTCTCAAGAACAAGAAACAACCCCTACAGCCCTGGGGCATAAGCGCAAGAAAAACTATGAAAAATGTTTGCAAAATGGTCCTAGAGGACTGTTCTGAAGATAAAGTACAAGAATCTTCACATTTAGGTCCCTGCGGAGGGACCTAAATGCAAATATGCAAAAGTCTGGAGGCGGGGTGAAATATCTGGAAGTCGGTTGGACTTATTAAACAATTTTCACACCGGTTCGAGTTGGACGGCTGAGATTAGAAGACGCGCGCCGTGATCGGAGTGTTCTGCGACTGCCACGTGTCGCAAGCCTGTAAGTCGGGCGTTCTTGAGGTTGTTGCAGTCCTGGCGATGAGCCTCTCTTCTCCGACTTACGCCGGCCGACGGGCGATGACTTTGGCGCTCCGGCGGGGCCAGAGGGGTGGCTCCTCCACCCCTCGAGCTCGCCCGCGGTAGGGTGGGTGGCGGCGACGCTCCGAGCAGCGGTGGCAAGTCGATGAAGATGGTGTCTTCAGCTCACTGGTGGTTGATCAGTCACGACACCCCATCTTTGAGGTGACGTTTGATGAAGATTGTTAGCTTCCAGTGGCTAAGAAATGATTCGCGATGAAGGACCTGCAATGAACAAGGATATATGCTCGATCCAAGTAGAATCGACCGAGGGATTATAATTATCAAGCTTGAAAGTTGAGAAAAATGTTAAGTTTCCAGCTAACCTCCAGAATGCGTGAAAGTGACAATGTTTTGATGATTGATTTGAAACGAAATTGAAAGCGAATCGAGATGGATTTTGACTATGCGTTTAAGATGGATGATTAAGCTATCTAAATGCGCAATTAACCACGCTAATCGTGGCTCGTAGATCGAGAAACAAAACGACTAAAGTAGAGGAAAAGATCTAGGGCATCAAGGTGTATTACTTGGAAAACTTGCTCGACGGTCGACCTTTGGGCCGGAGCTGGACGCGCGATGGCGGCGTTGCAAGGCGATGCTCCGCCTTGGAACCTCCTCCGTCGACTCCTCTTCCTCGCGGGCTACGCCTTGGTGCTGTCACCACCGTGGGTTGGCCGGAATAGGGCTAGGAAGTAGGGGGATAGGGTAGTCTGGAGCTGGGGCTTCAGGCAGTTAGGAAAGTTGGTTGGCTATGGCATCTTGGAGCCTATTTATAGGACATTTGGCTTGGGCTCCAAGGTTGATCCAAGGGTGGCGATGGAGAGGGTAGTTGGGGGAAGAAGACGGAGGGTTCAGATTGGCTGGAAGGTTCTGGATGGGCGCGGGAGAATTGCTTGAAGATGGCCGGTTGAACAACTCCGGCTGAACAGCTTCTTGGAGAAGAAGACTCCAGGTGCTGACACGTGTCAGCACCTGGTTTGTCCAGAGCTTTAAATTGCTTATAAATTAAATATAAATTAGTAAATTACGTTATTTTAAATAGGTATAAATACAAGAAAGTTAAATAAATTAATTTTCTAAATTATGGTATAAATACTTTTAGTAAATAATAATTATTATGTAAAATATAAATTTTATATTAATAAATATGTATTTATAAATAGGTTTTAGATTTTTAATTTAATAAATAATTAAGTAAAAATTAATTTTATATTTTCTTAATTATTAGGGTATTAAATAAAGCTTATACAAATTTTTATGAATTTTTATAAATTAATTTAAACATTTTAATAAATAGAGTTAGTATCTATATAGGTCATTTATACCTATATTTTGAGGTTTTTGATTTTATTAAAATAATAAATAGTCTCCAAAATTATGAAATAATTTATGTAGAAACTACAAGATTATGAAATAATTTAAAAATTATAAAATTAAGAAAATAATAAATAGTGTGTGTTACATAAAATAAATAGCCCAGAAACCCCTTTGTCTTTTGGTCCCAATACCGACTTTTTGCAAACGGACTCCGAATTCGATGAAAACACCTTTATTAATTAGATAATATTATTTTATGAACTTTAAAGGTGAGTAGAGTGAAATTGGAGTTCGTATGAGGAAGTTATGATGTTCGGAAGTTGAGATTTTGACAATTTGTAGGCTGAGTTTCTTGGCATATATATAGAGTAATATTTTTAACTTATTTTTATATTTTTATATACATTTTTAGAAATAATTAGAGAAGAGTTTGGTGAAAAATATGTTCATTTGAAATAATTAAAATTCTTTGAAGTTTTGTATTTATTTTATAAATAGTGAAAGGTGTATATACATGTGTGAGATTATTTTTCTTTGGTTTTCTTTCCTTATCTCCCCCTACTTATTGGTTTGTCGACCAATCCATGCTGACTTGGTCTCGGGGGTTGGGCTATAAATATATCTTACAGCTATATTTATCTTTAAGTCATATTGTATATATATACATATATTCAATCTGCCTTTTTCTTTCTTTTTCTAGTTCTTTATTTATTAGTGGTTAAAAGTGAATATTTACACATGAATGGTGTTTTGTTAAAATATGAGAACTAGTGAGTATTTACATGTATTTGTTAAGGGTTTTAAGACAAAATGCGACAGAAAAGTTAATGAATCATGGACTCAATTTTCTATTTTTAATTTCCATTTCAGTTTTAACCTATTATTTTATCCCAGTTTTAAGTTATTTTTGACGTTAAACATCCATAGAAATTAGCAAAAATGCTAGAGAATTCACAAAAAACACTAAAAAATTATTTAAAACCTAAGAATAATTAATTCTGTAATTTAGTTATATTCATATCTATATTATCTATTATGGCATATATAGCCTTATATATTCTATTATCTATTAAAAGGGGAAAATATAAAAAAAAACTATATAAAATGTAAAAAGAAAATACAAAATTATAAAACTAAAAAAACAATATATATAAAAATCTAAAGAATATATATAATTAAAAACCCACAAAAATATAATTACATGCTTGTATATAATACTCTTCGGTTCAAAATAACCTCAGGCTACCAATTTTGCTCTATGTAGTTCAACCTCTACATGCTTACTTGCTATACATTTAGTTGTAGAGAATAGAGAATAATAAATTTTAACTCACATTTTGTTCTATTCATTGTTTGATTTATTCGTGTGTTGATTGTTGTCGATTGGGATTTCGTCTGTGGTCGCTTCGACGATTATAGCTCCGCCTTGTGGATTAACATGACTTCGGCCAGATCTCTCTCATCAAATGGCACTGTTGCTGGGGAACAATGAGTGTAGCCTATTTTGAAATTTATTTTGTATAGTTCTTCTGCTATTCATTGATTTGGTTATGTAATTAGTTATTTATTTTGATTACACATATCTGTTCAATTATTCTTTGTATATAGCTCATTTTGATTATATTAGTTGATTATACGTGCCAATATATATATATATATATATGTGAATTTGTTGTGAGTGACTGCTACATAAGGACGACTTCTTAGGAGGCCGAAGCAACCAAGCTTGGTGGAGACTGGTCTTCACCCTTTGATCGGTTGGAGAGGCTACATATGAAGCAAGGAGAGAATACTTAGCAAAGAAATAGATTAGTTTTATTGATTTATTGGTGAGAGAGACTCATAATTTGTAATAACTAAGTCTCCGACTCCATAACGAGGTCCAGTGCCCGGGCGTTTGTTCACCTGGGGACCTCATCGTAGTTTTCCTTATTTTTATCGCCTTCTCTTATTTGTTTCACAAAGTTTTGAGTTTTCCAACTTCTTTTTATTATGTTTTATGTGCATGAAGACCCTAGACTTAGGTTTCTTACCTCGATATTTAGGTCCAAACGTTAATAAGAATGCATGTACCTATAGTCTCTTACGTTTGGATCTAGTCAAATTAATAAAAGTTAGTTATTTGGATTTAAGACTGCGTCCGAGAGAGGTCATATACAACGCTTGTGGGACCCGTTGTGGCGGGCACCGATAGGCATCGAAGATTGGACCTTGGTCTCATTTCTGAATAATTAACAAATGCTTCTTCACAATTAAAAGCAGCTACTGTTTAGGGTAATTTTGTCAATTGCACATAGCCATGCAGTTAGGTTTACAAATTCTGTTTTGCATACCGCATGGAGAAAGCTGGGAAGCATTGTAAATCCTCTAACTTAGCACGCATCATTAGATTCAATGGTTAGATTTCCATCATCGAATCGTCTTGCACAACCTTTTCGCTATCTCCCTCTAATGTTGAGCACCTAGGACTTTAATGAAAATCTACAAAAATGTTAGGTGCTTGTATGCAAAAAGATCCAAAAAAGTGAAAGCCAAAAAATTAAAAAAAGGGGACGGCTAAATAAACTACGACCTTAATTAATTCGTAATGGACTTTCATTGTCTTGTGTTTATAAAGCCCTCATTGTTTTCAGGTACCTTAGGAGGGGTCCAAAACCCCTCCCATGAGCGAGGCACGACCCGCTAAGAATTAGAGCCAAAAACCCAGTCTGTAACTTCCTTATGTATCACCTGGATTTCTGATGTAATGATGCTTCTATCATACGTGATCGAGTAGGGCCTTGTCAGCGATGGTATTCCCACCTTGTGTGGAACATCGACATGGTATGAAGTACTGAGCTTTGGCCATGCCTTCATGGGTGTGTCTATCTCATCGGTTTGCATCTGAGTAGGTCCTTGCACGCTCACAAGTGATTCCATTGTGAGCAAGGACCGAAGTAGTGGTTTCTCCTATGGACTTACTCTCTCTATTTCTTTGGCTGAGTAGGGATCCAGGAAGGGTTATAAGGACCTCAAAAAGTGTAGATTACAGGTTACAAAGGAGGAGATAAGTACTAGATACTTTTCTGATAGTACTCTCTCTCTTATAGGGTTAGCGTGCTAAGGTCTTGTTAAAAGATATGCTGAAATAACAACTCTAAAATTGAAAAGATAATAAATAGATGATCCTTCACGGCTTCACATGGCATGCGTTGGTGAACCCAATTTTGTATTGTGTTTGTATGGATCTAGATTAAGGTTCAAAGATCAAGACCCGTGTATTTATGAAAATTTTTTCCATATGTGTCTTCCCCTTTGACCCCCTATCAATTCGATCCTTTATATAATTTTACACCCCATTTTATTCCTCGTTGACCACCGTATCTTTCCTCCCACATCGATCTCCTTTTTGCTTCACGATGGTGATCCATGGATGGTTTAGTCGGGACTCCGTTGACGCCTACGTCAATTGCATAGACTCAACATCGTCAATATTTTGAGGCAATTCCCGAGAACCCGGTCTAGATCTTGCGGGCCGATCTCCAGACTCCTCGTCTTCTTTTCTTTGACCACCCAATAAACATGGACCACTTTTATCCCACATTCACTGTTGTGAATGGGAGTCGATTGCAGTCTACATCATTTCCATTCACAGCACTCTGGGATTAACCCTAATTCCAGAATCATCTTGACAACTGAGATTCAATTGCAAGTGGTCTGATTGCGATTTTTTTACATTGCAGATAGAAGACAAACCCAGTCCTGATCTTAACATAGAATTCATCTCTTCAGACTCAGACCTAGAAATGGCTCCCCATGTGATAAGGCTCAAATCCGGTTGCGGTTTAGTGATGGTGTTGTCGGTGTAGAGAACTGCAAAGAGATCCGAGTCTATATCAAACAAATTTCGGTTTAAAATAGGAGAGAGAGAGAGAGAGAAAAAGAAGGTAAATTGGATTCTCTCCTATTTTAAACCTTACACTTTTTTATTTAGCCACGAAAGTATGTCGAACTCAAGGAGGCAGAATAGAGATATTTTGATTTTTGAGTGAAAAGTATATTTTTGTGATTTTTTATCTTTTTTTTCGAAATAAGTTGATTTTTAAGTTTTTATTTGGTTTTATATTTTTCAATTTTTATTTATTTTTTCAAAGTGATATTTCTCATATAATTTACCTACAATATAATATGTGAGAAATAGGTAAAATATAGGTGATATAATAGGTAGGTAAATCGATCCAGCAACGAGCTCGAAGAAGATTAAAAAACAAATCAAAACAGAGACAAAATACAACGAATCAAAACATGACGATAAAACGATGAAAACACACAAGAAATACTGACAAACCTTGCTAGGGTAGTTGTGTAATACCCTAAAAAAATCGATAAAAAAATAATGTCGAAAACGTGCCCAAAATTCCCTTACAACACAAGGGTAGAAGTGTAAGAAAAAGAAATGAGAGTTCTGCAATTTGGTCCACGACCAGGGATTGAACTGTAAAGAAAATATGAAAGATTACATTTAGGTCCCCGTGCAGGGACCTAAATGCAATTTCCGGAAAACTAGGAGGCGCTCTTGAATTCTGGAGGTTCTTTGGACTTAATATGCAAATGTCACACCCCTTCGCATTGGACGACCAAGATTTTAACGTCAGAAGCGGTGTGGGACGTCCGCTACTACCACGTGTCATCCAACTGTAGCCTCTAGTGTTCTTGGGATGTTCTTCAGGCGGTTGAGCAACTGACTAAGGCAACTTCTTCTTCGATTTTTCACCAACGATTGGCGTGACGCTTGGGCCTCCAGTAGGGCCAGAGGGGTGGCTCCTCCACCCCTCGAGCTCGCCTACGGGTGAGCACAGCCGGAGGTGGCGGAGAGCGGTGAGGCGTCGTCGAGGAAGATGACGGTCCACTGCTCATGGAAACTGACGTTGATTGTTGCGCCTTTTTGATCAAGAATTGTTTGATGATTAGAAGATCCAAATGCCTTGAAATTTCTCCAGATTCAAGATAGACCTGCAAAGGAGATATATGTGCTCGATTCTCTCAAGAATCGACCAACAATCACAAGATTTGCAAGTTCAAATATACATTTCGAAAATAGATGAAAATGGGCATGAATGATAGCAAGAATTGGGATGCGATTTGTTTGATTATGAAATGATTTTGTGGTGATTCTAAGATATGGCATCTAAGGTGAATGATTAAGCATCCTAATGATGTGCTTATACACGCTAATCGTGGCACATGGATTGAGAAATAAAATGGCTAAAGATGGAGGAATACCTGTGGTTGCAGGGTGTAGAACCACTGTTGGTCATCGCTCGATGGGATGGCTTCTCGAAGCTCCATGCGCACACGGTGGCGATGCAAGGCGAGGTTCGACGCCTTGGAACATCTCCCCGATGATCCTGCTTCCACGCGGGTACCCTTGGGTGGAGCTGTCACCTCCAGAGCGGGCGGATCAAGGCTAGGAAAGTAGGAAGTCGACCCCCAGATCTGGACTCCAGGTGGTTAGGGAAGAGTTAGTTGGAATCCGCCAACTTTAGGGGTATTTATAGATGAATTTACTTGGGCATCAAGCTTAATCCAAGGGCAGTCGAGTAGGAGGGTTGTTAGGTGAACAAGATCAAGGATTAGATCGTATGAAGGGGTTATGAGTTGCGTGGGAAAAATAGGTGAAGATGGCCGGTTCAAACAAAAGCTCTACCGGCTTCTTTGGAGAAGAAGCACCAGGTACTGACACGTGTCAGCACCTGGTTGGCAAGATGAACAAATAGATTTTAAATTAAAGAATAAATAATAAATCATGTTATTTTAAATATGTATAAAAACAAGAAATATAAATAATGAAATTATTTAAATTATAAAATAATTACTTTTTATAAATAATAAATATTATTCGAGATATAATTATGACATTAAAAAATAAGTATAGATAAATATGTCTTAGATTTTTAATCTAATAAATAACTATTTAAATATTAATTTTGTATTTTGTTAATTATTAGAATAATAAATAAAGTCTATGCGAATTTTTAGGAATTTTAATAAATTAGTTTACATATATTAATAAATACGGGTATAAGTTAACTAGTTCATTTTTATTTATAAATTAGGGGTTTGGATTTTATTAAAATAATAAATAAGCTCAAAAAATTTTGAAATAATTTATTAATGAAAATACAATATCATAAAAATAATTAGAAACTATAAAATTAATAACAATGTAAATAATGTGTTCTACATAAAATAAATAGCTCAGAAAACCCTTTGTCATTAGGTCCCAAAATTGACTTTTTTCAAGCAGACTCCGAATTCAAAGAACCACCTCTATTAATTAGAGAATATTATTTTATGAACTTTAAAGTGAGTAGAGTGTAATTGGAGTTTGTATGAAGAAGTTATGAGGTTCGGAAGTTGAGAATTTGAAAATTTAAAGTAGGATTTCGTGGCATATATACAGGAGAATATTTTTAACTTATTTTTATATTTTTATATACATTTTTAGAAATAATTAAGAAATGAGTTTGCTGAAAAATATATACATATGAATTAATTAAAAATCAATGAAGTTTTGGTATTTATTTGATAAATAGTGAGAAGTGTGTGAAGTGTATCTTAATTTATTTTTTTAGTATTCTTTCCTTATCTCCCCTACTTATTGGTTTGTCGACCAATCCACGTTGACTTGGTCTCAGGGGTTAGGTTATATAAATATACCTTGCAGTTATATTTATATTTATAAGTCATATTGTACATATTTGCAATCTGCCTTATTTTCTTTTCTTTGTTCTTTATTTATTTACATGTTTTTGATGTATAAAAGTGTATTTTTATTTATGAATGGAATTTGAATAAAAGATGGAAATTAGTGTATATTTACATGTATTTGTTAAGGGTTTTAAGACAAAATGCGATAGAAAAGTTAATGGAATCATGGATTCATCAACCCCCTATACTTAAACTTTGCTAGTCCCTTAGCAAATACTTATTTGAAAAGTAAGTGGAAAAGAAAGAAAGTTAGAATGAATTTGTTTTACTAAACCAATTCATGAGAATAGACAAAGGTCAGAGCTCAATTGGGCCTAAAACAAGCATTTTGTCGGATCCTTAACTAGGATTAGAATTTTATCCTCAACAGTCCTCAAGTTCCACTAATCCTTATTCAAGATCACTTCATTAGCTAGTTCAGACTTACTTATTCATAACGCAAACTCTATCATCCTTGAAGTTAATTTGAGACAAGTCGCTAAATACGTTGTTTTATTTTGGGCACGTTGCAGTATGTGTACTTAGCGATTCAATCAGAACCGAGAGAAGATCTTCATGAAGAGGGCTCGACTTCAATTTATATCCCGGGCAAGTCTGGGGTCGAACACAGGGAGGCAAAGGAACAACTTTGGAGTTAATTCAAAAATTTAGTTCTAGGTTTCAAATGCGGATTTTTTTATTTTTTTATGCAAATACAAATGTCAATGCAAAATGCGGGTGAATTAAGCTCCTAAGAAAGCACACAGCTTAGCCAAATTAATTTTAATGAGAAATTAATCCAATTCAGGAAATTATATTTTTCCAAGAATCCTAATCCAGAGATGAATGCAACATATATATTTTTTGTATTTTTCAGGGTTAAAATGCAAGAATAAAATTGCAGACTTTTTATGGGTATTTTCATAATTTTTCACACAAACAGTAAGCAAAAACTATGAAAAATTTACTGGAACATAAACATGATGCAAGGAAGGTACATTAATATTTTTGGAATTTTTTAACAAAATATAATTTTTTTATGGATTTTTTAGTGAAAACAGAGTGATAGTGAGTAATTAATTCCTAATAAATCCACAATAGCGAATAAGGAAAAGAGAAAATTATCTCATATAGGTATTTTCATAGAGAACCCAAAAGATTTAAAATTTTATGAAAAGGATGTATATGGATTTAATTAAAAATCAAATACGAAAATCACTCTATGATTTATTTCAGGCACAAGACAACTCCCACTTTGGTTGAATTTGGACAGTATAGCAAACACATTTCAAGGCATCATATCTAATTTTTCAAGAAATTTTATAGCAACTGTGAGTTAGATCTGAATTTAAATGCTCAAAATGGGTAAAATATGCAATATTTTCAATTAAAATTTTTTTAACTAATTACCCAAAGAACATAAAAATATAAATAAATATTTAGAATATAGATAATTAGTTGCTCAACACAACGAAATTTATCATTAAATAAAAATATGCAAGATTGAGGTCCAAATTAATCCATAAAGACAAGGGTGTTCGTACAAAGCAGAGAATGAAACTGATAATGTAAAACATGCACAAGGACTGAATTGAAATTACATAAATATGAGCGGGCAAACTTGCAATTTTTATGATAAAAAAATAAAATGAAAAGACCTTCTTCCTTGGGGCACGATGGGGGAACCCAAAAGGGCTGGACGGTGGTGGCGACTCGTGCGCATCGACGGCGAGGAGGGCCGCTGCAGCTCGGCAGCTTGGGAGGCGGAGTGGGTCGCACGACCATCGGTGGAGAGCCGCGCGACTAGCTGTGGAGAGGCGGCTGCTGGCGGACTATCGGTAGTGAGGGAGGAGAGTGCGGTGGCGTGCCGCTCGCTGCGGTGGAGAGGCACCGTGCGTTGGGAGGTGCGGCCTGGAGGCGATGCTTCCCCGCGCTGGCGGCGATGGCTGTAGAGGATGCGCTGGAGGAGGTCGCGCGGCGGTGGTGGTTGGAAGAAAGGGAGGGGGCGACGGACGGCCTCCCTCCATTTTCCTTCTTTTTTTATTTTTTTGATTTTTTTTGAGTTTTTTTACTGTGATAAGATTTTTTTGTTTATTTTGTTTATTATTTTGTTTTTTAATCAGAAAATACAAATGATGTAAGAAAAGTGATGTGGTGATGGTGGTAAAGATGAAGGTGGTGGTAATATGTTGAAGGTGATGGTGATGGTATGATGTGGTTGGTGAATGATGGGGAAGATGATGAAAATTATATGATTATGAAACACCAAGGAAATAAAATATTAGATAAAATAAAACAACAAGATAAATGAGGAGAAATACTTACCCGAAGTTCGCCGGATTTGCGGAGCAGCTACTCTGGACTCCTGTCTTCACTTCGATCCGATTGGCGAAATCAAAATCAGAGAAGCTGAGCGAGCTCGATGGGGAACTCGTGACGTGATAATGGTGGTCACTGCGGATCTCGCCTGAAGGAGGTCGTCGCTTAAGGAAAATAATAAGCCGCTGTTACCGATACCACGTTCCAAGCTCTCTCCTTTTTCTATAAGAATGGCAGATACAAAAAAATATAGATGCGGAGATGATTATAAAGAGATGAATAATGGGAGTTAGAGAGATGGTGGAAAGGTGGAGTTTGAATGGGGGGTTAAAAGAATGGTGGAGTTGAATGGAGGTTGAAAGAAGTATTGGAGGCTAATGGAAAAAGGGAAGTTATTGTAGAGAATGTGATTAAATAAAATAAAATAAAAGTAGGATACTAAAAAGAGGAAAAGAGAAGAAAAAGAGTGGGGAATTTACAAAATAAGACAAACACTATGTACATTTTTTTTACTTTTCTAACTTTAATTTTTTTGTATTTTTAATAAAAGATATTTACAACAAAAAATATAATAAAATACTAGAAATAAAATACAATACAAAATTGATTCTTTTAGATTTTTAATGATTAATAATAAATAAATAAAAAAATGGGAAAACAAAAAATATGTACAATATATACAATGTACACCGAGGTCCCAAAACCCAACTTTTGCAAATGAGCTTTGATTTTAATGAAACCACTTCCATTAGAAAGATAATTTTCTAACTTGAACTTTAAAAGTAAGTTTGGTGAGTTCGGAGTTCATACGGAGCAGGAATTTGGCTTGGAAGTTGGACTTTACGGTTTTTTGTCTTTGGGATCTAGGAGCATTTATTTAAGGTAAAATTTGTTTTGTATTTTTGTATTTTTATATACATTTTTATAAACAAGTTAGAGAAATAATTAGCCAAAAAGGAGATGAAATAAAATTATTTTAACAACATGATATTTTGGGCTATTTATAGGTGAGAAACTCCTTTATTTTGCAGCTTTTTAATGTTAATTTATTTTGTACAATCTAATATACAATAATTAGTGTGTTTTATTTACAAGAGTCATTTTATTAATTTATTGATTTTATAGACATTTATTTCAGATTTTACTTGGGGATTTTGCTAAGATAAAGATATTGAGATGATGAATCGTGGATTCATCATATAGTGTGTGAATTGATTTAGCTCTTCCTGCTTAAAGAAACGAAGAAACCGTCCATCCCGGCTATACACTTCTATTGCTTCCTCATCCAGCTACTCTTTCCTCGGGGAGGGAGGTATTCCCTTCTGAGGTCAGTTCGTGCTATGTCCACAATCGAGTATAGAGAGAAAGTAGAAGAATGAGAAAAGAATAGGAGTGCAACCAGTGTAGACGCATCTCCTTGTGAAGCTCAACCGGTGTGGCTAAGTCTCCACTAAGATGTGCAAGCATTTTTGGTGGGAGCTTGGACCATTGTGGTCGTATTTGTATTTGGTGGCTTCTTCTTTGATTTGGCTTTGTAATTTGCTTGCACTGCATTCATCTCTTTGTGCCTCGACGGATATAGCATCTTTTGTTCCGTCCCTTTTTTGAGGTCTTAGAAAAAATGTGTCAGCAGATACTTCCCTCATCTGAAGCGACTATCGCAACCCCAATCTCTCTCGTCTTTAGACGTCAATACTGCAAAGAAAAGGATGGAAACACACTAACAAGATGTACTGCCCTTCGCAACTCCATGCAAGTTGAGCTAAGTATAGAGTGCATGTGTCCAAGATTGGTTCATTGGTGTAGAGTTGTACGGATGACACCAAATGGTCTACTTAAGCACATATGAATTGATTTCCCAAATATGGTCTTATGGAACCCAAAGATTTTAAGTCACAGATTTGAAGAGTCTAAATTCTAGATCCTAACTAGGCTCCTTACAACGACAGTTAAAGGCCATGATCAAGCTCCATCCTTTAGACTAGACTCAATCTTTAGTTCCAGAAATCAAACTTATTCTGAAGAATGCGAATGCAACAATGTTTTTGTGAAGTATATTTGTTGAATTTTACTCATTTTTATGAATTTTAAGGCTTTTGTAATTTTAGGGATTTTTACTCGGCAGATCCTATAATCTTTTCCAATTACCTCTACGACCTTTGAAACATTGTAATTCCTCCCTCAACCCCATAAATTTGCTAACCCTTACCCTACAGACCCTCTGGTTAACCCCCATCCATTTACCCGTTAAAATTAACTGGATTCCGTTATAGGGTTTTACATTATACCCATTTTGTTTGTCAAATTTACATTCAAAGCCATTCCCCCTCTCCCTCCTCCTCATATCCGTTTCCCAACCCCTCGCCCTTGGCCCTCGCCCTCCCCATCGTCCTCCTCGAAGCGCTGAACCCTGTCGCGCCGCCTGAAGCCCCAACTCTACCTCCCCAGTTCGATCCCCCCGGTCCGCCTCCTCCCTTGCTTCGGCACCCCCTCTCCCCCGTCCCCGGCCACACCGCCTCCCCTGTTCAAGGTCCCCCCACCGTACCTCCCCAGGTTGAAGGCCCGCGCATCTCGAGGTCGAAGCCTCCCTCCCCCGTCCACCGCCTCCCCAGGTCGACCCCCCTCCCCCCGACCACCGCCTCCCCTGTTCAAGGTTCCCCCCACCGCGCCTCCCCAGGTTGAAGGCCCGCGCATCTCGAGGTTGAAGCCTCCCTCCCCCATCCACCGCCTCCCCAGGTCGGCCCCCTCCCCCCGGACGTTGCCTACCCTGTTCAAGGTCCTCCCCAACGTGCCTCCCCAGGTTGAAGGCCTGCGTATCCCGAGGTCGAAGCCTGCCTCCCCCGCACACCGCCTCCCCAGGTCAACCCCCTCCCCCCGGACACTGCCTCCTCTGTTTAAGGTCGTCGAAGCCTCCCGTGGTCGAGCTCCCTGTCCATTTTTTCCTTGGCTAATTCTAGCCGTCAGATCGTGGTTGGTTATATTAACTTGTTTTTAACCTAAGTAAGTTAACTCTAGATGTGTCAATTTAACGGCAGGGTTCGTAGGGTAAGACGGAGCAAGTTTACGGTGTTGAGGGAGGAATTACGATGTTTCAAAGGTCGTAGAGGTAAATGGTAAAAATCCCTATTTTTTATAACTTTTAGGACTTTGTATTTTTTATGGATTTTCTGGTTTTTATTAACAAATTTTTGTACACGAATTTTACAAGATATATTTTATTTGAGTTAAATATCTAATGTATTTTACAGATTTTATCTACAGAGAATTTTACAAGGATTAAATGATTTTTACACATGTTTTAATAGATAGGATTTTAAATAAGTATTATACAAATTTAAATTAAATCTTTTAAATACATATTTTAGATATATTTTACTTATTTACAAGGATTTTATAAGTAATAAATAAATTTATAAATGGATTTTAAATTAACCCTCACCCACTTTTTATGGATCTTATAGATATAAAAAATACATAGAAGTACGAGTTATGGATAAAAGTATATATACAATATATACGCACCCCCTATACTTATCTTGTGCGATGTCCTCATAGCGACAAAATAGAAAAGAAGGACATAATTTGTGCTAAGTAAAAGTGGGTGAAAAAGAATAGAGAATACAAGTCAGTCAACCCCCCATACTTACGATCAGGTCATCGTAAATATAACAGAAAAGCAAAAACGAGGTGACTGAGTAAAAAGAGTATACGGCGAAGGAACAAAAGGAATAAAGATACCAAAATCATCGAAATCACTCGGTCCCCCCTATACTTAGGATAAGGTATCCTAAGTATAGAAAAGAGTGTAGCCAAACATCGGAGACCAATGATTTGTGAAAAAGAAAGGATATACAAAAGTATCAGAACAAAATGGAAAACGCTAATCAACGAACAATCAGTCCCCCCTATACTTAGGATCTGGAATCTTAAACATAGAAGACGAGCAAAAATGGAGACGATTGTGGTCTACGAAGAATATACAAGTATTGCGGATCTCCAGAAATCAAATGGCTCAAAAAACTTTGTACAGGATGAGATGAAGTGAAAGAATGATCACGAGTCCTGTACAAAATAGATCACTTCAATATGGGTCAGATGATCAGTATTTTCTACAAAGTGTTTCAGCATCTGCCCGTTAACCACGAATGGCTCTACACCAGGTGACACATCTGATATTGCTATGCTTCCATTGTCGTGCACCGTTCTGACTATGTAAGGTCCTTCCCACTTGATTTACAATTTACCAGGAAAAATTCTCAATCTTGCATTGAACAACCAGACTTTCTGCCCAGGGACAAAGATCTTGTGCCAAATATGTCTATCATGCCATTTCTTCACTTTGTCCTTATAAATGACAGTGTTCTCGTATGCCTAATTTCGAATGTCTACTAGGTCATTCAGATCTATCTTTCTCTTAGCTTCTGCTTTCTGTGCATCAAGTAAAATTTCTCGAATAGCCCATTCAGATTTGTGCACGATCTCTACGGGCAAATGGCATGGCTTTCCATAAACCAATCTAAATGGTGAAGTACCTAAGGGAGTTTTATATGCAGTACAATATGCCCAAAGAAGCTGATCTAGAAGCTGTGACCAGTTCTTCTTATCCGGTCGTACTAATTTATGGAGAATTGATTTCACCTCCCTATTTGAGACTTCATCCATGCCGTTCGTCTGTGGGTGGTAAGGAGAAGCTACTCTGTGACCAATGTCGTATTGCTTCACTAGCTTTTTGACCTCCTTATTAATGAAATGGATATCCCATCAGAAATAAGAATACGTGGAATTCCGAACTGTGAAATAATGTGATCCCTTAAGAACTTGCACACTGTTTTGCTGTCTGTGGTTCGTGCGGTAAAGCCTCCACCCATCTACTAACATAATCTACAGTGAGAAGAAAGTACTCAAAGCTGCTGCTGGCAGGAAACAGTCCCATGAAATCTATGCCCCATGCGTCAAAGATCTCGCAAATAATGACGGGTCGCATAGGCATTGAATCTCTAGCATTGACAATCCCTACTTCTCTCTAAAAATCTGGGCAACTCTTCACAAATATGCAGGCATCTCTAGTAAGAGTCGGCCACCATAATCTGCTCTGAAGTACCTTCTGCGCTGTCCTCTTCCCTGAGTGATGTCCCCCTGCCTCTAAAGAATGGCACAAAGTAAGGACACTATTATATTCCTCCTGAGGAATACAATGCCTGTAAACACAATTCGGTCCCTCACGAAAAAGAATCGGATCCTCCTAATGGTAGTATCGTGCCTCCGAAACTAGTCTATCAACTCGATTCTTTGTCCAACCCTGAGGACTTTTCTGCGTAACCAGAAAATTCACTATATCTACATACCATGGAAGCTCGGTAAGTGCAAAGATGCTCTTATCGGGAAATCTCTCTGCAATCTCTGGTGTGTACTAATCTAAAGGCTTCTCTATCTGTAATCAGGAGAGGCGATCAGCTACCACATTCTTTACTCCAGGTTTGTCTTTAATATCCAAATCGAATTCCTGAAGTAAAAGAATCCAACGAAGAAGGCATGCCTTGGCATCCTTCTTTTCCATCAAAAATCGGATAGCTGAATGATCTATATAAACTGTGATTTTAGAGCCAGAATTTATCTAATGTGAACACTACTGCCAACATCTCCTTTTCTGTCACTGTGTTATTACGCTGAGCATCATCTAAGGTTCTGCTGGCATAGTGGATAGCAACATGAAGTCCATTCCTCCTCTGTCCTAATACAGCCTCGACCGCAAAATCTGAAGCATCCATCATGATCTTGAAGGGTAGAGACCAATCAGGTGGCTGTAGGACAAGAGCACTGATAATCATTTCCTTTAATGTGAGGAAGGCATTAAGACATTTATCATCTAATAAGAACTCGATGTCTTTGCCTAATAATTCAGTTAACGGTCGGGCAATCTTGGAGAAATTCCGAATAAACCGTCGGTAAACACCGACATGCCCTAGAAATGACCGGTTCGAGGTGCTTGATGACATCCACCTTGGCAGGGTCAACCTCCATGCCTTGCTGGGAGATGACTTGCCCCAACACGATCCCGTACGTAACCATAAAATGCTCTTTTCCCAAGACAAAACGAGATCTACCTCACAACATTTCTAAAGAACCTGGTCTAGGTGTGCTAAACAATCATCAAAGGACTCACCATAGACCGAAAAATCATCCATAAAGACCTCTAGAAAATCACTGACCATGTCTTGAAAAATAGCAAGCATACACCTCTGGAAAGTAGCAGGGGCGTTGCACAATCCAAAGGGCATCCATCTAAAGGCATACGTGCCGAACGGACATGTGAAGGTCGTTTTTTTCTGGTCTTCAGGAGCAATGGTTACCTGGTTGTGTCCAGAGTAACCGTCAAGGAAATAGAAGTATTCCTTCCCTGACAACCTTTCGATGACCTGGTCTATAAAGGGTAAAGGAAAGTGGTCCTTCTTCGTCACGATGTTCAGTTTCCTGTAATCAACGCACACCTGCCACGACATGGTTACTCTCTTTGGAATCTCCTTTACACTCTCATTCTTAATCATCTGAATTCCTGACTTCTTCGGGACAACATGTAATGGGCTAACCCATTCAGAGTTGGAGATGGGATAAATGAACCCTGCGTCGCACCATTTCGTAATCTCTTTCTTGACAACCTTTCGTAAAATCAGATTTAGCCTACGCTGAAATTCTCTGGAAGGTTTGCTGTCATGATCGAGATATATATGATGGGAACAAAAAGTAGGATTAATCCCGCGGAGATCGGATACAGTCCACCCAATAGCCTTGCGGTTTCTTTCAAGAACCTCCATCAGACAAGATTGTTGTTCTTCAGTCAAAGATGAACTGATAATGACTGGAAACTATCGATGTGGACCCACAAGGAAAGCGTACTTCATATTCGGTGGCAACAACTTCAGTTCTATTAAGGTAGATTCTGGCTCTGTTGAAACCTCATCTATATGTGTATTGGGATATGTATCTGTTGTGGATTTGTCTGCAATCTGGTTATCCACCATCTCAATATGCTCTGGAGTCGGACTACAAAAGATGTTTAAAACATCATCCGACTCGTTACTATGCTCATCCTTAGAATGACTAGAGGAAAACAAATCAGCTAAATGAAACTCTATCTCTAGATCATCTGAAGTGGAGGAATTGTGTAAAGACTTTGAATCTAAAAGATATGCAATAAACTCCTCAGAAGTCTGATCCTTCTGCTTCTCATCATCCATACTGAAATATAAGGTACCCTCTGAAGAACTGCCAACTATAATTTCAGACCCTTCCTCTGCTAGGAACTCTTGGGTCTCTACTCGATACCTCTCAAGGTCGTCAAGATGAACCTCATCCATGTAATCACAGGTGGCTAAAGAAGTCAAGAAATCAGAAGATACATCACTAGATGTTTTTGAATCTCTTGCCATCTCTATATGTACCTTCTCGCCCTCGGCGTGAAAAGATACCTTCCCTGTATCATAATCGAAGAGAGCCTTCGTAGTCTCTAAGAAAGGCCTCCCAAGGATGATCAGGGTAAGGTGTAACTGTGTAGGGAAATCCATGTCCAGGATGGTGAAGTCCATTGGGAATTGCAGACCATGCACGGTTACGATAACGTTCCTTAATATGCCCCTAGGTTTCTTTATGGATCTATCAGCAAACTGAAGGATCGTGCAAGATTTGTAAAGAGGATCTAACTCGAGCTTGTTGAGTAAGGAAGATGGTATCAAATTGATCGAGGAATCATTATCTAATAGTGTGCGGTCGAATATAGTATTTGCGATCTAGCATCTGACATAATGCGCTCCTGAATCCTTCTTCTTCTTCGGTAACTTATTCTGAATAGTATAAGATGTAGCCTTGGTCAAAACATGTTTTTCTGTACGTGATCTCTTTTTCCTATGCGTAGTGCATCGATTTTTAAACTGATTCTTGAGCGTAGGAAAATGCTCCAAGACATCATGCAGTGGGATCTTCAAAAAGATGTGATCTTTTAATAATCTTTCAGTCTCTGGAGTCACAACATTCTTTAAGTTATTTTTCTTTCCTTTTCCAAACAAAGCATTGGGAAAAGGAACAATATCAGGAATGAGAAAACCAGACTTTTATTGCTTTCAGAATCAGCTTGTACATCGATAGTTTTAGAATTACGTACAAAACTCTCTAAAACAGGGGAAGACATATTTTTGTCGGGAGTATCTGCATGGTATGGCGTGATATCATCGTCTGACTCGCCGGTGTCCATGTCAATTATTTCGGCATCACTCCCTTCTATCTGATCTTCATTCTAATCCTCATCAATGTGTTGATTCTCCTCCTTAGCATCAGATTCTGGTTGCTCATGGATTTGCTACTGCTCCTCATCAAGTGCCCTCTCCTCTTTTCCAGCAGGTGCTCGTGGTGATCTACCGCTCCTGAGACGAATGAAGTTAGATAAAAATTCAGGAAAAGAGATCATACCGGTAGTGCTGTCTACCTGATCTGGATGCCTCCTTTTGTTGTTCGGATTCATCTGAGGCTAGGCTGGGAGAGTGGTCTTCGGTGCGGTTAACTCATCTAGACGACGGTTAACCTGCTCCATCTCTGTCTTATGCATAATTTGGAGCGTACTCATCATATCTATGATTTGATTTAGAGCCTGGACCTGCGAAGACATCTAAGGTTCGGTGTGGTGACCCTGGCTTTCTACTCTCTCTTGCCTTGGCGTGTATTGCAGTGCGGTGGAAGGCTAGGAGGATCTATGCGGTGTAAAGGAAGACTGCTGCTGCTGCTGATAGTGATATGACTGTGAATGGTTAGCAGGATACTGGTGGGAATGCGGTCTCCGATGAGCATGCTGGTGAAACTATTGTTGTGTGAAGTTTTGTTGGTGCTGGAAGTGTGGACATCCATGCTCTGGTTGGCTCTACTGTTGCTGCTGATGATGCAATACACTAAGTTGCTGAATTGGAGTATACCAAATCCCGTTGATCTCAAGAGTGGCTTGAGGCTCAACAGCCATGTCTGCAGCACTGGTGATCTAGCCGAGATTGGCATGAGACTGATCCTCATGCCAATCAATCTGCAGAGTCTCGTGCTCGCTCTGTACAAAATGAATCTGTCGGGTGGGCGGAGTGGGTAAGGTCCTCTGTGCAAGTTGTGCTGTCGAAGAAGGTTGACCCTGCTGGTACTGAAGTTGGAGCTCTGAAACCTTCTTTGTGAGATCACTCAGCTGCTGAGGCATAGATGCGAGTTTCTCTAACTCTCGCAGCGACGGTAAATCCTGAACTTTTTTCTGAATCACATCCACCAATGATAATTTCTCTCTAATGAAGCCCCTGTTGGTATTAGATTCAGATACTGAGATATTAGCCACCTTATGATGCTCTCGGTGATGTGGTGGCTGAGGGGCTTTCTGAAATGCCTGAGTAGAGTTGACTCTTGAGTTATCTGCCATCCCTTCGAAGATGGACCAGACTGACTCGGCATCCTTATTCAAACAGCTACCTCCACATGCAGCACTCACTAGCCCCTGAATGTCCGGCTAGAGTCCTACGAAATGATTTTGTACTAGCACCTTCATTGGTATCTCATGATGCGGGCATCTCTCCATAAGATCTTTGAATCTATCCCATGCCTCATAGAAAGATTCATTCGGAAGCTACATAAAATTAGAGATCTGACTCCTCATCATGTTCATCCTCCCCAGAGGAAATTATTTAGGCAGGAATGTGGACTTCAAATCATCCCATGTATAAACTTCCCTTCCTAGATGGCTCAACCAGTAAAGTGCCTTATCGGCTAAGACGAAGGGAAAGGCTTTGAGGCGAACAGCCTCCTGCGTAACTCCTGGATAGCTAGCTGTATCACAAATCATCTCGATCTGCTACAGAAAGGTAAACGGATCTTCTGTAGCATTCCTGTAGAACTTCAGAAGCAATGAGATGAAGGACGACCTCAATTCGTATGGCCCTTGATTCGGCGATAGCCGAATCCAATGATGGAGCGTTCTCACGCCCGGGTCATACTCTTCTCGTAAAGTGGCAGGAACCACTACAGGCTGTAATTGGTTCCCGACCCTTGCTCGCAATGTGGCTATCTCAGCTCCCAACTCATTCTGAGTTCTAAATTGTTCTCGGATCTGCAAATTCATCTATTATAAAGTATCGGGAATTCCTGTTGTTATATCTGCGGCTGGATCTGGTCTTCCATCATGGTGCTCCTCAGCTGGTGGCCTCTCCTCTGTTGGTCCTTTACCACGAGCCATGTGTTTCAGATCTTCTATGAAAGAAAAAGTCTCGTAAGAACTCAACGAAAAATCAGCTGGAGATATTGATGATGTATTGAGACAAGGGTCTGCCTCAATAGACTAGCCGAGAGGTGAGGGAGTCTGGGTCTGACTCTCTTTGAGATCAGATGGGACCAACCTGGGAAGAGGGTCATCCCGAGCTTGTGAAGATATACGATGGACAGTGGATGGTTGAGAGCTCACAAAGTCTGAGCAGAAAAGCCGTCGCATCGTCATCTTCGATGTTAAGAGAATGATCAAGAGAGTCAAGAAAGATGGGAAAATGCGTAAAGCCACGGTAACTCACACCCCACAAACAAACACAAAGCAAACCCTGTTTTCACCAACACAACCCGATGATGACCGTAAGAGTTCGGTCTTTTATCTTGTCGGTTTTAGGGTTGTATTAGCAAAGAAGTGTAATCTCGGTTAATGCGAGCTAATAGGTGCCCGGTGTTTTCCCCGAAACACTAGCCCGAGTCTTTACAGAGAATCACTTGCTCTCAGCCAGTATGGGAGTAAGTACGGACCGTTTCCGGCTACCCGTGTTACTTGAGGACGGAGCCTTACACGGTGTCCTCTAAACCCCCCACTCTGCTAAGTAAACCAGGACCATTTTCGGCTAGCCGAGCATACCCACTGAAAAGCAGTGATTAGGTGCATAGACTAAGTAGTATTTCACGAGAAATACAGGTTTGTGGTTCTATCCTTACGGGTCATCTCTCACTCGCACACTCTGGAAAAAAAATGTGTGGGGATTACTCTCCCAAATCAATTGAATCTTACGTTTATTTTAAATCAGATACGTTAGCAGTCCTGATTTTATTTTTGGGGTTTTATATTTTTTGGGGGTTTTCAGACAAACGTCTACCGAGTGTCTTTATTGTTTCTATAAAAGTCCTAAAATTATACACCTAGGTGGCAAGTCCTAAGACTAACTACGAAAGCGTAATCAGATAGGGAAACGAAAAATCCTAAGCAAGCACCAAGCCTCAAGAGAAGCGGCGGAAAAATCGTCGATGCGAGAAAATTGCGGTGGGTGCCCTGATACCCCGAATACATAGTACTTGGTGAATCAGACCCTGAAAGAGAATGAGAGGGAAATTACAAGTTGGGATACCCTTAGGGGGCCCCTTTCTACTAAAACAAAAACACGGGCAAATGTCCCTTTTTTTTATAAAAAGAAAAAGGAACTTACAACACAAACCCGAACTATTCTTGCCCTCTACAACTGAGAACCTCAGTCTCTGCACTTTCAACTATTTTGCAGCTTTTTAAAAAAACTGGCTGAACCTGTAGGCCCTGCAAGAATTAGTTAAGAAACAAAAGGAAAACACACAAAAAAAACCGTAACAAAGCTGTTAAAAGGAACACTAAAAAAATGTAAAACTGAAGTAAAATCGTAAATCGACAACCGAACGAAAAAATAAAAAGATATCAAAAATCAAAATAACCCTAACGCCTCCCCGGCAGCGGTGCCATTTTGATAAGGCTCGGATCCAGTTGCGGTTAAGTGATAACGTTGTCGGTATAGAGAACCACAAAGAGATTCGAGTCTATATTAAAAAAATTTCAGTTTAAAATAGGAGAGAGAGATAAAAAGAAGGTAAGTTGGATTCTCTCCTATTTTAAACCTTACACTTTTTTATTTAGCCAGGTAATTATGCCTGGGTCGAACTCAAGGAGACATAATAGAGATATTTTGATTTTTGAGTGAAAAGTACATTTTTGTGATTTTTTATCTTTTTTTCGAAACAAGTTGATTTTTTAAGTTGTTATTTGGTTTTATATTTTTCATTTTTTTTATTTTTTTTCAAAGTGATATTTTTCAAACAATTTACCTACAATATAATATGTGAGAAATAGGTGAAATATAGGTCATATTTTATGGTAGGTAAAGCGATCGAGCAACGAGCTCGAAGAAAATTCAAAAACAAATCAAAACGAAGACAAAATTCAACGAATCAAAACACGACAATAAAGCGATGAAAACACACAAGAAATACTGAAAAACCTTGCTAGGGTAGTTGTGTAACTACCCTAAAAAATCGATAAAAAAATAATGTCAAAAACGTGTCCAAAATTCCTTTACAGCACAGGGGTAGAAGTGTAAGAAAAAGAAATGAATGTTCTGTACTTTGGTCCACGGCCAGGGACTGAACTGTAAAGAAAAAATGAAAGATTACATTTAGGTCCCTACGTGGGGACCTAAATGTAATTTTTGGAATATATTGAGGCGGTCTTGAATTCTGGAGGTTCTTTGGACTTAATATGCAAATGCCACACCCCTTCGCATTGGATGGCCAAGATTATAACGTTAGAAGCGATCTGGGACGTCCGCTACTACCACGTGTCATCCAACTGTAGCCTCTGGTGTTCTTGGGTTGTTCTTCAGGCGGTTGAGCAACTGACAAAGGTGGCTTCTTCTTTGATTTTTCATCGATGATTAGCGTGACGCTTGGGCCTCTTGTAGGGCCAGAGTGGTGGCTCCTCCACCCCTCGAGCTCTACGGGTGAGCAGGGATGGAGGTGGCGGAGAGCGGCGAGGCGTCGCCGAGGAAGATGACGGTCCACTGCTCCTGGAAACTGACGTTGATTGTTGCGCCTTCTTTGATCAAGAATCGCGTGATGATTAGAAGCTCCAAATGCCTTGAAATTGCTCCAGATTCAAGATAGACCTGCAAAGGAGATATTTGTGCTTGATTCTCTCTAGAATCGACCAACAATCAAAAGATTTGCAAGTTCAAATATAGATTTCTTGAATAGATGAAAATGGGCATGAATGATAGCAAGAATTGAGACGCGATTTGTTTGATTATGAAATGATTTGGAGGAGATTCTAAGATATGGCGTCTAAGGTGAATGACTAAGTATCCTAATGACGTGCTTATCCACGCTAATTGTGGTAAAAGGATCGAGAAATAAAATGGCTAAAGATGGAGGAATAACTGTGGTAGCAGGGTGTAGAACCACTTCTGGTCGTCGCTCGACGGGTTGGCTTCCCGGAGATCGACGTGCACACGGTGGCGATGCAAGGCGAGGTTCGACGCCTTGGAACGTCTCCCCAATGATCCTCCTTCCACGCGGGTACCCTTGGGCGGAGGTGTCACCTCCAGAGCAGGCGGAGCAAGTCTAGGAAGGTAGGAGGTCGACCACTAGATCTGGAGTCCAGGTGGTGAGGGAAGAGTTAGTTGGAATCCACCAACTTTAGGGGTATTTATAGATGAATTTACTTGGGCTTCAAGGTTAATCCAAGGGCTGGTGAGTTGGAGGGTTGTTAGGTGAACAAGATCAAGGGATTAGATCGTATGAAGGGGTTTCGAGTTGCGCGGGAAAAATAGGTGAAGATGGCCGGTTCAAACAGAAGATGTACCGGCTTCTTTGGAGAAGAAGCACCAGGTGGTGACACGTGTCAACACCTGGTTGGCCAGATGCATAAATATCTTATTAATTAAATAATAAATAATAAATAACGTTATTTTAAATATGTATAAAAACACGATATGTAAATAATTAAATTATTTAAATTATAGAATAATTACCCTTTATAAAAAATAAATATTATTCGAGATATAATTATTACATTAATAAATAAGTATAGATATATAGGTCTTGGATTTTTTATTAAATAAATGAATATTTAAATATTACATTTGTATTTTCTCAATTATTAAAATAATAAATAAAGTCTATGTGATTTTTTAGGAATTTTAATAAATTAGTTTACATATATTAATAAATACGGGTATTAGTTAACCAGTTCATTTTAATCTATAAATTAGGGGTTTGGATTTTATTAAAACAATAAATAAGCTCAAAAATTCTTGAAATAAATTATAACGAAAATACAGAATCATGAAAATAATTAGAAATTATAAAATTAATAAAATTATAAATTAGTGTGTTCTACATAAAATAAATAGTCTAGAAATCCCTTTGTTATTAGGTCACAAAATTGACTTTTTGTAAACAGACTCCGAATTCAATGAAACCACCTCTATTAATTAGAGAATATTATTTTATGAACTTTAAAGGTGAGTAGAGTGAAATTGGAGTTCGTATGAAGAAGTTATGAGGTTCGGAAGTTGAGAATTTGATAATTTAAAAGTAGGATTTCTTGGCATATATACATGAGAATTTTTTAACTTATTTTTATATTTTTATATACATTTTTAGAAATAATTAAGAAAAGAGTTTGGTGAAAAATATGAAAATATGAATTAATTAAAAATCAATGAAGTTTTGGTATTTATTTGATAAATAGTGAGAAGTGTATCTTAATTTATTTTTATGGTTTTCTTTCCTTATCTCCCCCTAGTTATTGGTTTGTCGACCAATCCATGCTGACTTAGTCTCGGGGGTTAGGTTATATAAATATACCTTGCAGTTTTATTTATATTTATAAGTCATATTGTACATATATACTCATTTACAATCTATCTTATTTTCTTTTCTTTGTTCTTTATTTATTTACTTATTTTTTGATGTATAAAAGTGTATTTTTATTTATGAATGTAATTTTTATAAAAGGTGGAAATTAATGTATATTTACATGTATTTGTTAAGGATTTTAAGACAAAATGTGACAGAAAAGTTAATGAATCATGGATTCATCACCATGGAAAGGGCAAGGGACAACAACCACCTCCCTAGCCTAAGCAGGGATATATGCTAGATCAGAACCAGGTTAATGATCAGTTGCTGGCTTCCATCCAAGCCATACAACAATAGCTGACAGAGGACGCCCTAGCACATATTGCATTTCAGGATATGGTCAATGATGTGATGAATAGACTAGTAGGAGGGGGAGACAGACCATCAGGAGGAAGAGGATACAAGCCCTGTGATGACCCAGGAGAGAAAGAACCGGAATAGGGGAGGTAGAAACCTATGCTGAAAGAGACATATAATCCTAGCGACATCCAGATGATCGAGTGGATCCTCATTCCACCGGTACATGCTCACTTTGAACTTAAGCCTCAGTTCTTAGCCTTTCTACCAACATTCCATAGGAACTCCAGTGAGGAGCCATACATTGACCTGCAGCAGTTCTCATGCCTCTGTCGAACTACCCATTACCCCAATGTTCCCTTGGATGTAGCCCTATACTGGGTCAATAATTTGGAAAGGTTGTGACGACTTGGGAGCAACTGAAATATACTTTCCTCCACAAATTCTATTCTATTGGTCATCTCAACCAAATGCGAGCTAGGATTAATAACCTTTTCTAGCGTGCCCATGAAACCATCCATTAAGCCTGGAGCGATTTATGAAACTGTAGGAAAAATTCCCTCATCACGAGATATCGAGGATGAGTCTGGTCCAACACCTTTTCGGGGCCTAAATGTAGAGAGCCAAATGCTCGTTCACACAATCGGTGGGGATCTCATTTTAACAAGGATGAATACATACTCTGGCAAATTTTTGAAGAAATGGCCAAAGGAGAGGCCTCCTTCTCTTCATCCCGCGCATATCAGAAACAACCACACATCCTCCAAAAGCAAGTGCACATGGTAGCGTCTCATGAGGCGGAGAGAGATGAGAGATCCAACCTTAGTATCATCAGATGCCATCTCTCAAAGATTGACATTATTGAAAAATAGTCACAGGTTATCAAGAAGCTCGCGGTGATCGAAAAGAGGATGCAAAACTTAGGCAAACCAGATCAGATCACCAAGTAGTTGGAGCTGCTGGTGAGCACCATCGGTTTTGTTTAGTTGACAACACCATCTTCAGAGACTCCTGCTGAGAAGAAGGATGAGCCATCAACGCAACAATAACCTCAGTCGAGTCAGCAACCACTAGGAGTCCAACACGTGTATTACATGCATGCGTCCGATCAGGGCCCACAACAACAGATGGTGGTTTACCAGATAGACTTCCTTCCTCCTTCAGATACAATATTCCCCCACTACCATTGATTCAAGAAGTCAACGATGTATGAAGTAACAATGCATAGCTAGCCCGTACTACTAGGCACCCACAGGGCCAACCACCAGCCAATAGGGCTTACCACCAACACTAGGGTGGTTGTTGTGGATAGTCCTCTCAACCTCCACCTCAGTATCATCAACCTCCACATTACCAACATCAATGGAGGAAGAATTGGTAGTATGCACAGTCGTAGAACCACCAGTCACAGTTGTACCATTAGTACGCAGCTGCACCACCTCAACATTACCATCCTCCCTCGTATCAGCAGTACTAGCTTCCTCCACCTCCTCAACACCATCAACAGTCTCAACCTCAGCCCCAAAATAATTAACAACAATGTGGTCTACACACTGAAACTTCTGAGGCAAGACCTATGAACCCTACCATAGATTGCTTGACCCAACTTGTGTAAGGCCTAGCAGAAATGACAAAGAAGCTAGACGACCTAACTGCCACCAAAACTTCCATTCTAGTGCAGGTTGAAGCAAACCCTAATAACTTTAAACATAAAGAGCAGGTAGAATGTGATGTCAAGTCTATGCTTGTAGAGTCAGATGATTGTAATACTGCATTACCTAATGCTGTAACTCTCAGGAGTGGTAGGACTTTACCTCCAACTGTTGCAAGACACAGGGAGAATAAAGCCTTGATAGGTGAATCATCATCTTCTGTATCAACCACGCCATCTACAGAAACATGCGAGGAAGAAGAATAAGGAGGATCCATGCCAGCTGCCATCCATCACCAGCGACACCAACAAAAACAAATAAAAATTAGAAAATTCAAAAAACCCAAAAGAAGTTCGCAGTCGACGTGAAGCCGCACTAACCACGGAGGAGCCGCATCAGCGACTGATCCTACGACAGCTGACAGAGCGGAGGTCACATTTTTTGCTTATCCACCAGCACTAGCATCTTTGTCTCCAGCTTGTACTCCTTTTTGTGAACCAAATGTACAGAATATTGTGGATAGGATGTTTTTTTTAAATAAGAACAGTGTTTTTGATTTCAATAGTGTGATACTCCTTTTCTTGATGCACTAGAAATATCAACAAAAATTGGAAAAAGAAAAAGTGCATTATCTAATCCCAGAGTTGTGGATATTATTAATAATCTAATCGTTGAGTTTCCTTTGATAAAGGCCATGGAATACATACCCACTGTAAATAATGGTTTGAAAGAGGAATGTACAAACAAGCGTCTTCCAACACACAACAAAAAATGCTGATAGGTAGAAAAGCACGTTCTTACCATGGTCACAATCGCAACCATCCGCAATCTCCCACTAAAGAAACAAGACAGAGGAGCATATTTGATCAGTTGCGAGAATTCTAATCAAGTCTTCGAGCGAACCTTTCTTGACAGCACTTCTTTCATCAACCTCCTGCCCTCTTCATTATTGCAAGATTTTGGGCTAGGTCCTTTCAAGCAGATATGAATGAGACCGTGACTTCATTGCAGAGCCTAAAGTCGTAACTGATGAAAGTCATGCAACACCTCCTGAAGCAGACTGTGACTTCATTGTAGAGATTAGAGGCACACCACTCTCTTTGGATACAAAAAATCCTCTCTCTTGAGGAGGCCTTGGAAAACACAATCTATGCAAGCTCCGACGACACTTGGGAGATAGAATCCAATTTCCTGATGCGTCTCTTCGATTCAGATAAGTCACTCTAGACCGAACATAATGAGTTCATTGAAGATCTGTTAGACAGTTTGTCAGAAGACCAACCATACACTGAGGTAAGCACTTCCACCAAAGTTCAGTCAGATCATCCTCTAACTAGCATAGTTTCCGAAGTGACCGAGAAACTGGCCATATTCGAACTGAACTAAAGCCACTTCCGATAGGCCTTAAGTATGCTTTCCTTGCGGGTGTAGAAATATGTATCTTGTCATCATCAGCAACAAGATGATCTTAGAGCAAAAATCTCGACTCCTCGAGGCTCTAGAGAGAAATCACAAGGCACTTGGTTGGCATGTTTCATATCTCCGTGGGATAAATCCTGCTCTATGCTCACACCACATCTATTTAGAAGAAGATGCCAAGCCATCTCGAGAGTTTTAAAGAACTGAACCCAAATCTAAGGGACGTAGTCACGAAAGAAATCATAAAATGGTGTGACGCAAGCTTCATTTATTCCATCTCTGACTCCAAATGGTTGAGCCCCCTGCACGTAGTTCCGAAGAAAACATGGCTTACTGTGGTTACAAATGACACAGGATAAGAGATATCTACTCAGGTACCAACATCCTAGCATGTGTGTGTTGACTACCACCACCTGAATGCAACAACTAAGAAGGAGCACTTCCCCTTGTCGTTCATTGATCAAGTATTGGAAAGACTTTGCATGCAAGGAGTTCTTCTGCTTTCTAGATGGGTACTCCAGGTACAAACAAGTGGTAATCACCCCTGAAGATCAAGAGAAAATGACCTTCACTTGCCCATTCGACACCTATGTTTTCGAGAAAATGGCCTTTGGACTGTGCATCACACCAGTGACATTCTTGATATGCATGCTTACAGTCTTCACGGAGATGGTAGGTAGTTTTCTCGAGGTGTTCATGGATGACTTCTCTGTCTATGGTGGAAGATTCGACTCTTATCATGAAAATCTGGACAGAGCACTTCAAAAATGCCTTGAGGTCAATCAGGTATTGTCATGTGAAAATAGCCACTTCATGGTCGCAGAGGAAACTGTGCTGGGTCACTTCCCTTCCAAATATGGCACAGAAGTAGACCCGACAAAGGTGGATGTGATTGCCAATCTAGAGCGACCTCAGACAGTCAAGAATGTGAGGTCATTTCTGGGGCATTTGGGATTCTACAGAAGATTCATCCATTATTTCAGCCATATTGCCCGACCTCTTAAAGGATTACTGTGCAAGGAGACTGAATTCAATGTTGACCAGCAAGTTCCCCTTTCATTTAATCAACTGAAGGAGCTAATAACCCAAACTCCCATTCTACAACTTCCAGATTGGTCTCTTACTTTTGAGATCATGATGGATGCGTCAGATTTTGCAGTTGGGGATGTTCTAGGATAGAGGAAAGACAAGGCACCCTATGCCAGTCACTATGCCAACAAAACACTAGATGAAGCTCAAAGATATTACACTGTAACAGAGAAAGAATTGCTGGCTGTGCTATTCGCCCTTGAGAAGTTCAGATCCAATCTCCTTGGATCAAAAGTCACTATTCATACTGACCACTCTGCTATCTGATACCTACAACAGAAGAAGGATGCCAAGCCTAGACTGATCAGATGGATCCTTCTCCTCTAGAAGTTCGATTTGGAAATCAAAGACAAGACTAGGATTCAGATTGTGGTAGCAGATCTCCTCTCTAGAATTGAGCAGCAAGAACCTCCACTAAGTAGCACACCTATCATAGACACCTTTCCTGATGAGTCGATTCTGGTCATGGATGCACTCCCATGGTATGCCGATTGTGAACTACCTCATTTCTGGTGTAGTCTCGCATGATTGGACGAAGATCAAGAAGGACAAATTCTTATCCCAAATACATTTCTACCATTGGGAAGACCCACTTCTATTCAGGGAAGGAGTGGATTGTATTTGGTGCAGGTGTATCCCTCAGGAGGAGCAACATAGTGTCCTCGAGCATTGTCACTCTCTCGAATCTAGCAGACACCAATCTGGAGATAGAACAACAACAAAACTTTTGCAGTGTGGCCTATGGTGGCCTACATTATTTAAGGATGCTACATCATATGTTAAATGTTGCACTGGCTGTCAGATATACCCTTACAACAAATGATTCCATGCCCTTGAAGATCATTCAGATAGCAGACATATTCGATGCTTGAGGTATTGACATCATAGGACCCTTATCTAACAGTCAGGTAAACGAGCACATCCTTCTTGCCGTTGATTATGTGAGTTGCTGGGTTGAAGCTATCCCTGCTTGAGCTGCAGACAACCGTATAGTGTGTCACTTTCAGAAAGAAAACATCATCTCACGATTCGGGATTCCAAACATACTAACATTAGATGGGGGTAGTCACTTCATTAACATAGAGGTCAAGAAATTAACGAAGGAGTACGCCATCGAGCACAAAGTCGCATCTCCTTACCATCCTCAGACTAATGGTACGACAGAGCTATCCAACAAAGAAATCAAGATGATACTCTAGAAGTTTGTCAAGCTGAACAAAAAAAATCGGTCCCAGCTTCTAGACTCAGTCCTTTGGGTATACAAAACCAATTACAAGTCTCCGTTGGGCATGGTCACCCTATCGTCTTGTATATGAGAAGCCATGCCGCTTGCTAGTGGAGTTGATTCATTAATCATTGTCGGCAGTTAACATTTGCAATTTTGACTCACAACAAGGAGGTTAAAAGAGGAAAGATTATCTGAATATGCTCCTGGAAGACAGAGACTATGCATATGGTAACACATTGATGTACAAGGAGAAGGTTAAATGCTGGCATGATCGGCACAACATATTAAATACCTTCGAGACTGGACAGAAAGTGTGGCTTTTCGATGCAAAATTGAAGATCTTCCCGGACAAATTAAAGAGCAAATGGATAGGGCCGTTCAAAGTTAAAGAAGTGCGTGACAATGGAAGTATTTGATATCAGAACTGTCTCCTGATGCACAATCAGTTGTCGTCAATGGTCAGCTATTGAAACCCTACCTCGAGCATGACACTTTCTTAGCCATTGTCGACTCTATGCAAGTACTGCACATCGAGGATACATCCACAGTAATAGAAACATCACAAGATTCAGATAATGCCACTAAATAACTCTTACTTTAAGCTTTCATAATTTCTTCTTTTCTTCTTTTTGTTTTCAATTTTTATTATCCAAAAAAAGTGTATTACCCCTTTATGTCAGTATTCTATACTTAGGACATGCTTTGTCCTAAGCATAGTGGGGTGTACACCACGAGTTATTTAATTCTTTGATCCTCTCCACTGTCTCCTCTTCTTGTATATACTTAGGGAGGAGACAATCTGAGTAGGATCTGTTCATTTCCCCCCTTGACCCTTCCTGCCTTCTGTACAATCTGCTATACTTAAGATTATTTGGTCCTAAGTATAGGGGGGACAATCGACTTCTCATTCATTTATTCATTCCTTCATGCGTTATTATTTAGGCTTTTGTATACTCAGTACTAGCTATATCTTCTCTTTTTCTCTCTGATCTATGAGGACATAACTCAAGCTAAGTATAGGGGGGTCGTCTGCACTACATATATACTTTTGCCATAACTCGTACTTTCGTATTTTAATAATTAACATGGCTAAAATACTATATAAAATACTATATAATTCATTAAAACACTTAATACAAGGATGCATATTATTCCTTTTTTTATATATACTAATTAATAAATCAGGTAGAAATACTTTTGCAAAATGTTTGAAAAAAAGTTTGAAAATCTTTGTGGAAAATCTTTTGATAACTGTTTGAAAAATATTTTGCAAAATGTTTTCAACCTTTGTAAAATATTTTGTTTGTAAAAAATTCTTTGTGTGAAATAAACATGTTTGAAAAATTATTTGCAAATGGCTGCAAAAATATTTGAAAAAAATCTATATATACTGTTTGAAAAACCTTTGCAAAATGATTTTCATTTGTGTGTAAAAGTTATTTGTAAAAACTATTTTGGACTATAGTTTTCAAAGTTGTTTGTATAATTATTTTTCATAAAAAATATACATCACACTCAAATTCTTATATACATATCTCTAAAAATGATCGTATATCTCTTGTAAATTCTTAAAAACCCAATCTTATAAATATAAAATTCATCCACGTGTAAATATTTGCATCTATTTTTAGACAAAATCTTTTGTTTTAAAAAATGACATAAATTTTGCAAAACCAAAAATACCAAAAACATTTGTAAAATCTTTTTGAAATTACCAAAAAATTGAATTTGCATCATCTTTTTTCAAAAATTCATAAAAAGTTCAAAGCTTGAAAAGTGCAATACAAAAATATTTTTATGCATTGTACATAACATTTGCATAGCATTCACATTTTTCGGATTGAAGTTGTTAATTGAAAAAGTCCAAGTAAAATCTGAAGATTGGCGCTTGGTTGGACCTTAAATCTACCTAATCACAGGAACCTTATAAGTGCTGGAATTGAGGTACTTTAGGTCTAGTTGACTTAATTCTTTAAGAATTGTGAGACTTGGTTCAATGGATTCTTGACTGCCTAAGTAGAGTATTTCAGAACACACACATGACTCTTGTTGATAATCATATAACTTGGACACCTGCACCATTCACCTGGCTCAACTTAGTTGGAGTGGTAAGGGGATTGGATATACATGTATGAGACACACACAGGTGGAAACATTTGTCCTCGTCTACGGAGGGAAGTGCACCCTGACCTGTCCAGTGGCAGTGACGTCTAAAGACAGGAGAGCGTGGGTTGCAATAATGCTTCAAAAGAGGGATAGTCTACTGGCTCAAGAGGAAAAACTCCCTATGTAAATGATGTTGTATATAACATTCCAAAAATCGCAAAAAGCGAAAACTCCAAAAAAGTGGACAAGATGATTGAAAATAAAATGTCTGTCAGAGTGTATATATTTGTATAGTCAATAAGCAAGCTTGAGCTTCAAAGTCATATCTTGTGAGCCTGCAGCTGGATGACTTGACCACTGGTCATGCATCCTAGGATAGGTAGCCACATTGGCTACCATCCATTCTTCTCTTCATTCTCGCCTCTTGAGCTAGTTGCCACTTGAATTTTGGAAGGGAATACCCTGCTCCTCGAGGAAAGAGTTGCTGGATTGAGTAATCATTATTTTGTCATGTTGGAGAAGTCAGACTCTTTATCATTTCAGTTGGGGAGAGCCAGTATCACATACACTGTACAAGTGAGATTCATAGTTGTAAGGGTTTGCGTATGAGTTGAAACATTCTGACCTGGCTATTGAGGATACTTAAGCAGTGTTTTGAGATTCTTGAAGGCTGTTGTATTTCAAATTTGATTCCCAAAAAGGTTCCACCCGCACTAAAATTTCAAAGGTCTGACTTACGCTCCAAACTTTGATTTTATGAAGACAAGACTGACAATTAAATTCAATCGACTTTCTTTCTTTTTATTCTTTATGTTTTTCATTTTCCGCACTTATTACATAACTGTTTGTTAGGGTCTAGCAAAGGTAAGTATGGGGGGTGATGAATCTCCATTTCATCACCTCAATTCATTCATTTTGGCCATAAAAACCCTAGCTAATGAATGTAAATACAAGAAATTTGCACAAATTAACATTCATTATTTGTTGGAAAGGTACCATAGAAAACACTATTTTTAATGCTAAAATTATAGAATAAAGAAAAGAAAGTAAAAAGAATAAAATGCCAGAGGTGTTTTATGACCCTAAACCCTAAGACCTAGGCATCTTGATGACTAGATCGATAAGGAATAATGTAGGGGGAGATAGAGCCAATTATACAACAAAAATCCCATTTAGTAATTCACTATTTATTCATTTTTGGGACCCATTTTATTTTCCACTTTTTATACTTCAAATAAAGAAACCTTTGTACATGAAAGTTGTAGATAACAAAATATGTAAAAAAAACAAAATTGAGTTTATACAAAAATAATATATAATATAAAAGTTATACTCTAAATAAGATTCCAAAATCCCAACTTCTCAGACCCATATCTCTCAAATATATCAAAATCATCTTTAATTTTGTATATAACTTTTAATAAGCTACTTAATGAAGGTGGTTTCATATTTTGTGGAGTTAAGATGTGAAAGTTAGGTTTTGGACCCCCTATTGTACAATACACCCGACTAAAATATTCATTTTAATTATTATTTATTATTTTTAATATTTTTATATTTTTATAATTTTTTAAATATTATTAATATTATATTTATATATTAAAACTAGAATAAAATCATAGTAAGACATTAAAATAAAATACTTATATAAAATACATAGATGAAATACACATATATCTATACCTATATATTTAATATACCTTCTTATTTAAGTGTATATATTATATCAGAAAAATATAATAAAAATATATTTATGTACCTAAAATAAGTTATAAATATACTAAATAAGAGAATAAAATAATAAAATAAAATATACAAAATAAAAAAATAGGCAAAACATAGATGAATATACCTATAAATATACTCTTAAAAATTAACTTGTAATAAATAAAATCAAAAAAATAAATAAAAAACATAATAAAATACCACATAACATAATAAACAATTTTTTCATAATAGAAAAATAATAAAATCATTTAATATTTTTAAATAAATATTTTCAAATAAAAGAGCTCTTTTGTCTTGGAGCGGGCTGACATGGACTAATCCATTCTAGGGAATATTAACCCTAGCCAACATCCCATCTTTCAACCCTGACTCCTGTCATAGCCTCAAGTTCCTCATCTTCTTTGATGTTTTAATGTCGTCCTATTGATCCTTCCACCTCGAGTGCTTCACAAAAGTTGCGTATCTCACACCCGTCTACCTCGCATGATCATTAGATCTTGCTAATCCACCTCGAGCATGTTGATAATCACCGTCTAAGCTCACCAGAGCCCACTGTCTATAAATAATTCTTCAAGATCATCCTTCCCTTTTTGATCCCTCTTTGCGTTTTTCAAGCATCCTTGCGTGTGTGTCGAGCTCCAGGTGACAGTTGCGATCCTCCCCGTGCTTGGAGATAGTGTAGCGAGGATGAGGCGGTGGTCCACGGTGGTGCTCCGGCCACCTCTGCTCCCTGTCTTCGCTGGCAAGTATGAGTTCCACCTTTATTAATTTTTAGATAGAATTAGCTTAGGTTTTTAATTCCTGCATCTACTTTAGCCTTTTAATTATTCGATCTATTGTAAACTACTCGGAAGCTCTAGCAAACTCATTTTATTGTTATCCGTCGTTTCCTGACATGCCAGGCCACCCCATCTTCTTTCCTCCATGTTTCCCCATGCTCCGCCTCATCTTGCTCAACCATATCCATCGTGAATTTGGACATTTGTGCGCCCACTTTTCTACTCGTCGGAGGCACGATCGCCCGAACCACCCGCGCATCCACCATTGCTAATAAGAGCCCCAAGCCCTTTTCTTTTGTTGTGCCTAACTCCTGCAGGGTATGGAGGCTAACAGACCCTCCTGGGGTCGATTTTTGTAGAACTAGGAAGTACCTAGAGCCTCCGTCCTTCTTCGACTCCATCTGAACTCATCAGAGCTCTAGATGCTCATCACGAGCCATCTACCAGTGTGGGAGGACATCAGCAACCTTTTGAACCCATCTGCAGTAAAGGAGAAGACGACCATTGCGAGATTTTACGGATTATAACGAAGAGGGATGGCTGTTTTTCCTGTTCTTCGCGGGAAGCAACAGACGTCCGATAGAACCTCGCCCCCCAGTTTGATCCTACACCGTTGGATGGAACGCATGGCAGCCGCTTGATCCTGCTATAAAGACTAATATGGAGCGTTCATCCACAAACTGTCATCATCGCATGAGGACACGCTACGTGCATAAGTGACCCGATCGCCGTTGTACGATCCCGCACATTGTGGGGTAATTGCAGCTTTATCCCCGCTTATTTTTTGTATTTATTAACCAGTCTTGTAAATAAAATATGAATTATTAACACATGGGTAAAATTGCATGTAGACCCCTATCTTTGTTTTAAATTACATTTAGGTCCATGCCAGGATACCTCACGTGTCGTCCCACGTGAGGTGTCCATTTTGCAAATTCACCCTTGTTACTTTTTGCATTCATTTTTAGTGCAATAAAAATTAAGGTATTTTGTATACTTTTGGATAAATTATGCAGAGGCTCCTGGAGTTTATTTTATTTACATATATGCCCTTGCTAGCAATTGTATTTTTATGTGCTTGTTGTATTTATTTAAAATAGTTATTGTGCTCTAAAAATCACCAAAAAATAGATATAGTTTCCTGATTGCTTGTAGTTTCTCATCATGTTTTTAATTAGCAATTTTGGACATTTTTGCTATTTATTAAAAATGAAATGAGCATGTTTTTGCCCCTGTCAAGCTTATAAAGTATCAAAAATAGGAAAACCTTTTGAAAAATTCCAAAAAAATATTTTTTTTATTTAAGTGTTTCTAGCCTTCAGACCAAAAATCAATAAAAATAGAAAAAAGAAAGCTCTTAAAAATTTAAAAACCCCAAAACCTTTATAAAAATCTAAAAAATTCTTGCTTGTCTCCTTTTTTCAAAAGGACTAGCGGCGCAACTTGTTGCTTGTTTGCATCATGTTTTGCTTTAAACTTTTATCTAATACAAAGAATAGAGAGGGGTACCCATGGTCTTTTAGTCAAATCAAAGCGGTATATTTATTACATGGACTAACTAAAAGTTTTTTAAAGATAATTTAAAAATTCTTAAACATCCCTAAAATAGCTTTTTCGTGTTTTATAATTTTCTCTATATTATTATATATGTTAAAAATGATTAGGAAAATTTTGGACTCAATTTTATATTTTTAATTTCCATTTCATTTTCAGCCTATTATTTTATCCCTATTTTAAGTTATTTTAGACTTTAAAAATCCATAAAAATTAGCAAAAATGCCAGAAAAATCACATAAGCACTAAAAAGATATTTAAAATCAAAGAATATTTATTTATGTAATTTTAGTTATTTTTATTTATATTTATATCTATATTATATATTATGGCATATATATCCTTAAATATTGTATTATCTATTAAAAAGAGAAAATATAAAAAATCTATATAAAATGTAAAAAGAAAATACAAAATTATAAAACAAAAAAACCCAAAAACAAATACATTTATAAAAAAAAGTCCAATTTATATAATTAAAAACCCATAAAAACATAATTACATCCTTGTACATAATACTCTTCGGTTCAAAATGACCATAGGCCTACCAATTTTGCTCTATCTGGTCCGACCTCTACATGCTTACTTGTTATACATTTAGTTGTAGAGAACAATAAATTTTAACTCACATTTTTTGCTATTCATTGCTCGTTTTATTCATGGGTTGATTGTTGATCGATTGGGATTTCGTTTGAGGTGCTTCGACTATTGTTGGTCTGCTTTATGGTTTGACATGGATTTGGCAAGATCTCTCATCAAGGCTCACATGAATATTTTGCCTTTGAAGCTCAAGCTTTCTTATTGGATATATACATGCTCCGACGGGAATTGATTTTTCTTTGATTTTTGCTCGTCTATTTTTTTGGAGTTTTTGATTTTTGCATTTTTTTATACTATGTATAAAAACATTTACACAAGGACTTTTTCCTCTTGAGCCAGTAGACTATCCCACATTTGAAGCATTATTGCAACCCACTACATTTTGTTCTTAGACCTCATGGATACTAGATCGGGTTGAGGTATAATTGCCATAGAATTGTGACTTCTGATGTTTCCATTGGCTTGTGTCTCAGGCCGAGAAATCTAGCCCTCTACACTTCAACTGAGTTGAGCAAAGTGCAAGGTGCATGTGTACAAGTTAGGTCACTATCGATAAGACATGTGTGTGTTCCAAAATATTCTACTTAGGCAGTCTAGACGACACTTAACTAAGTCTTGTGGTCCCAAGAATTAAGTCTAGTAGGCATTAAGTGCCTCAATTCTAGTTCTCTTACGGTTCTTGTGATTATGTGGATTAAGGTCCAACCAAACTCCAATCTTTGGATTTTTTTTTGATTTGTTCAATTGTCATTATCAATCTGAAAAATGAAAATGACATGCAAAATGCATACAATATTTTTTGTGATGCTATTTTCTAGTTTTGAACTTTTATAGATTTTTTTACAATTTTTTTCATTTTTATGCAATTTGGAGGTCATTTTGCACATTTTTATAGATTTGTGATTTTGTAGATATTCAGTGACTTTTGAAAAACAAAAGAGTTTTGGTAAATAATTATGTGTGGCTATTTACATGGGTGTGTGTCTATTATTTTCAAGATTTTAGTGTTAAAGAATGTACACTAGGTGTTTTATGTACAAACTAGTAAAGAATTTATAGTTGCTTGATTTATGTACATAGTTCTCAAAACTTTTTGTAAATATTTTGACAAACATTTTGAAAACTTTATTTTGAAAGAATAATTTGAGAAATAATTTTTGCAAACATTTACAAAATATGAAAATCATTTTGCAAAGATTTTTCAAACAATAAGTATATATTTTCATACTCTTTATGCAACCATTCTCCAAACCATTTGGAAATAGATTTTCAAGCATTTTTTTCAAACCAAAGAAAGAACTTTTTAGAAACAAACCATTATTACAAAGGTTTTAAAATATTTTACAAAAAATATTCCAAACAATTTTACAAAAGATTTTTCAAAGAGATTTTCCAACCATTTTTCAAATGTTTTGCAGGATATTTTAAACCTATTTATTACCCGTAATTACAAAGAGTTTTGGTTTGTATTTTGATCTTTATTAGTTAGACATATTATTGGAAATACACAAGTATGAGTTAGGGTTAAAATATATACAAAGTATATATGACCCTCCTATACTTAGCTTGAGCAATGCCCTCGTAGATCAGAGAGAAAAAAGGAAACATAACTCGCACTTAGCATAGGAAAGTCTACAATACAATGATTGAATAAAGAATGAGAAGTTCACCGACCCTATATACTAAGGATCAATTAATCCAAAGTATAATAGACTGTACACTAGGCGGGGGGGTCGAGGGTGGAAATGAACAAATCAACGGCTTGCCTGTCTCCCCCTATACTTTGGGTAAAATATCCCTAAGTATAAAAATAATGTCAAAAGTTGAGGAGACATTGAGGGGATTGCAGAATGAACATTAGTAAGTACTCATCCCCCCTAGACTTAGGATGAAGTACATCCTAAGTATAGCAATGATGAATGGGATATAAGTTAAGCTTTTGGAAGAATGGAAGAATTCAAAACGAAAAGAAGAAAAGAAGAAAATGATAAAATAATCAAAGATGTTTTTGATTGCTTTGTCTGAATCTTTAGATGTTGCGATTGGAAGTTCTTGTTCATACACCACCCGAATTGAGTCAACCACCAACAGGAAGGTGTCCTGCTTGAGATAAGGCTTCAGACACTATCCATTGATGACAAAGGGTTGTGTGTTAGTTGACAATCCAGATATGACTATGCTTCCATTGTCACATGATAAGGGTCCAAAGATCGAGTTTCGCGGCCTTCACTTTTTAAAAGAGAACAAGAGTGAAGTGTCGGTTGTAGCGGAAAGCCGCGAAACAGAAAAGTGTTTCGACCTTTAGACCTATCAAACAAATTTACGGTTTTCTGTCGGAAATCCGTTCACTAATTATTTAACCAGGCAAGTGTTCCTGGGTCGAACTCAAGGAGGCAGAATATATTCCCTAATTTTCCTTCTCGTGATTTTATTTTAATTCTTCTCTAAGTCGGAATGCCTTTTTTAGTGGTTTTTATTTTTATAATTTTTATTTGATTTTATTATTTTTAAATTTTTATTTAATTTTCAAAAAGGGATATTTTTCAAAAGATTTATTTATTATATAGTAGGTGGATATAATATAGGTGATACTAGGTAGTAAAGATGAACGAGGTTCGAGCCGCGTACTCGAACTACACAAGAAAACAAAACAAAACGAGGCGGTTTTCGAGAAAATCAAATCACGTCAAAAACTCGTCGAAAAGCCGCGAAAACTTTATACTATGTAGCTAGGGTAGTTGTGTAACTACCCTCCAAGAATCGTCGGGATCCGAGGTCAAACGAACAAGATACAGCCCCTACAGCCCAGGGACAAAAGCGTAAGAAAATTCTAATTAAAATGTTCCCAAAAAGGTCCTCAGGGACTGTTCTGCAAGAAAACTAACAAATTCTTACATATAGGTCCCTGCGGAGGGACCTATTTGTAATTAATGAAAACTTGAGCGGCGGGATGAAAGTCTGGAAACCTCGCTGGGCTTATGATGCAATTTTCACACCGGTTCGCGACCAACGGCCGAGATTAGATTGTGCTGGCGCGATCCGAAGGCCCTCGCGGTGCCACGTGGCGCAAGCCTGTGCTCTGGGTGTTCTTGGGCAGTTGGAGCTCCTGGCGGACTCGCCTTCTTCTCCGATTTATGGCGGCTGCACTCCGGCGATTCTGAAGCTCCGGTGGGGCCAGAGGGGTGGCTCCTCCACCCCTCGAGCTCGCCCGCGGGGGAAGGCGGTCGGACACGGCTCCGATCGGCGGCGGTAGCTCGAGGAAGATGACGGCTCGGCACTTGAGAGTTGTTGCAGGTCTGGATGCTCCTCTTTGAAACAAATTTAGATGATGATCAGAGCTTGTTGTGGTTGAAGCAAGGCCTTGCGAGGATCCTGGACCTACAATGAAGATATGCTTGTGCTCGATTCGTGATGAATCGACCGAGATGTTAAGATATAAAGCCTCAAAGTTTAAGAAAAATTCATTTGTCTCCAGCCAAACAACCAGAATGTGATGAAGGAGGTGATTTGAATCGATTTGACGGCGATTTGAAAACTATTCGAAAGGGCTTTTGATTTAGCGTGAAAGATTGGTAATTAGACTATCTGAAAGGGCGATTAGCCACGCTAATCGTGGCTCGACTATCGAAAAAGAAATTTACGAAATGGAGGAAATAGGTCTGGGATGTCCAAGTATATTACCTGGAAAAGGATGCTCGACGGTCGACCTTCGCCGGAGCTTCACGCTGCGATGGCGGCGATGCAAGGCGGCGCGGCACCGTGGAACTCTTCTCCGATGAACCCTCTTCCTCGCGAGCCCTTCCCGTGGCGCTGTCACCGCTCGAATGGGTTGGAATCAGGTGGGAAAGTTAGGTAGTCGGTGCACTGGAGCTGGATAGCTTGGAGGCTGGAAGAAGTTGTTTTGCAATGGCGTCTTGGGGGCCTTTTATAGGGAAGATGCTTGGGCTCCAAGGTTAATTGAAGGGTCGGCGAGGTAGAGGGTTGTTAGGTGAAGGGAATGAAGGGCTTAGATGAGTCGGAAGGTTCGCGAAGCGTGCGGGAAAAATAGGTGGAAGTTGGCCGGCCGAGCAGTTGGTTGAACAACAGCTTCTTGGAGAAGAAGCTCCAGGTGCTGACACGTGTCAGCACCTGGTTGGTCCAGGAGTAGAAATAATTTAAAAAACAGATAATTAAGTTATTTCAAGTAGGTATAAATACAAGAAAGTTACATAATTTTATTTTCTAAATTATTGTATACTTACTTTTAATAAATAATAAATATTATTTAAAATATAAATATTTTATTAATAAATATGTATTAATAAATAGGTTTTGAATTTTTAATTTAATAAATAATTAAGTAAAAATTAATTTTATATTTTATTAATTACTATGGCATTAAATAAGACTTATACAAATTTTTATGGATTTTTATGAATGAATTTACATATTTTAATAAATAGAGTAAGTAGCTATATAGGTCAATTATACCTATATTTTGGGGTATTTGATTTTATAAAAATAATAAATAGTCTCCAAAAATTATGAAATAATTTATGGTGAAACTAGAGGATCATGAAATAATTTAAAAATTATAAAATTAAGAAAATAATAAATAAGGTGTGTTACATAAAATAAATAGCCCAGAAACCCCTTTGTCTTTTGGTCCCAAAACCGACTTTTTGCAAACGGACTCCGAATTCAGTGAAATCACCTTTATTAATTAGATAATATTATTTTATGAACTTTAAAGGTGAGTAGAGTGAAATTGGAGTTCGTATGAGGAAGTTATGATGTTCGGAAGTTGAGATTTTGACAATTTGTAAGCTGAGTTTCTTAGCATATTTACAGGGTAATATTTTTAACTTATTTTTATATTTTTATTTACATTATTATGAATAATTAGGAGAAAGATTTGATGAAGAATAAGTTAAGATGAAATAATTAAAATTCTTTGAAGTTTTGTATTTATTTTATAAATAGTGAAAGGTTTATATTCATGAGATAAATTATTTTTATTGGGTTTTCTTTCCTTATCTCCCCCTACTTATTGGTTTGTCGACCAATCCATGCTGACTTGGTCTCGGGGGTTAGGCTATAAATATTCCTTACAGTTATATTTATAGTTTAAGTCATATTACATATATATACATATATTCCATATGCCTTTTTCTTTCTTTTTCTGGTTCTTTATTTATTTACATGAATTTAGTGGTTAAAAGTGAATATTTACACATGAATGGGGTTTTGTTAAAATATGGAAATTAGTGAGTATTTACATGTATTTGTTAAGGGTTTTAAGACAAAATGCGACAGAAAAGTTAATGAATCATGGATTCATCAACCCCCTATACTTAAACTTTGCTAGTCCCTTAGCAAACACTTATTTTGAAAAAGTAAGTGAAAAAGAAAGAAAGTTAGAATGAATTTGTTTTCCTAAACCAATTCATGAGAACAGACAAAGGACAGAGCTCGATCGGGCCTGAAACAAGCATTTTGTCGGAACCTTAACTAGGATTAGGATTTCATCCTCAACAGTCTTCAAGTTCCATAATCCTTACTCAAGATCACTTCATCGGCTAGTTCAGACTCACTTATTCATATCGCAAACTCTATCATCCTTGAAGTCAACTTGTACAGTGTGTGAATCGATTTAGCTCTTCCTGCTTAGAGAACCGAAGAAACAGTCAATCCCGGCTATACACTCCTATGGCTTCCTCATCTCGCTACTCTTTCCTCGGGGAGGGAGGTATTCCCTTCTGAGTTCAGTTCTGCTATGTCCACAATCGAATATAGGGAGAAGTTAGAAGAATGAGAAAAGAAGTGGAGTGCGACCAGTGTAGACGCATCTCCTTGTGAAGCCCAACCGGTGTAGCTGAGTCTCCACTAAGATGTGCAGGCATATTTGGTGGAAGCTTTGACCAGTTTGGTCTTATTTGGTGCCTTCTGCTTTGACTTGACTTTGTAATTTGCTTGCACTGCATTCATCTTTTGTGCCTCGACGGTTATAGAATCTTTTTAATCCGTCCATTTTTTGAGGTCTTAGAAAAATTGTGTCAGCAGATCCTTCCCTCATCCGAAGCAACTATCGCAACCCCAATCTCTCCCGTCTTTAGACGTCAATGCCGCAAAGATAAGGATAGGAATGCACTACCAAGGTGTACTGTCCTTCGGAACTCCATGCGAGTTGAGCTAAGTGCAGAGTGCATGTGTTCAAGATTGGTTCACTGGTGAAGAGTTGTACGGATGACTCCAAGTGGTCTACTTAAGCTCAGATGACTTGATTTCCTGAATATGGTCTTACGGAACCCAAAGATTTAAGTCACCAGACCTGAAGAGTCTAAATTCCAGTTCCTAATCAGGCTCCTTACAATGAAAGTTAAAGGCCGTAATCAAGCTCCATCCTTCAGACTAGACTCAGTCCTTAGTTCCGGAAATCAAACTTATTCTGAAAAATGCGGATGCAAATGCAACCATGTTTTTGTGAAGTCTATTTTCTGGATTTTACTCATTTTTATGAATTTTAAGAATTTTTTACAAATTTTAGGACTTTGTATTTTTTATGGATTTTATGATTTTTATAAACAAGGTTTTATTTACAATTTTTACAAGATAAATTTTATTTAAGTTAAATGTCTAATGTATTTTACAAATTTTATCTACAAAGTATTTTACAAGAGTTGAATGGCTTTTATACAAATTTTAATAAATAGGATTTTAAATAAGTATTATACATATTTTAAGTACAAATTTTTAATTACAAATTTTACTTACAAGTTTTAAGCATTTTTTACTTATTTACCAGGATTTTATAAATAAGAGAGTGTATTTTAAATTAACCCACACCCACTTTTTATGGATTTTCTAGGTATAGAAAATACATAAAGTACGAGTTATGGCCGAAAGTATATATACAATATATACGCACCCCCCTATACTTAGCTTGAGCTATGTCCTCATAGCGTCAAAAGAGAAAAAGGAGGGCATAACTCGTGCTAAGTAAAAGTGGGTGAAAAAATGATATCGATGACAAGTCAGTCAACCCCCCCTATACTTACGATCAGGTCATCGTAAGTATTATGGGAGAGTAAAAACGGGATGACTGAATGAAAAGAATAAATAACGAAGAATTCAAAAGGAAAGAATACGAAATCATCGAAATCACTCGGTCCCCCCTATACTTAGGATAAGGCATCCTAAGTATAAAAAGAATGTAGCCAAAAATTGGGGATCAGTGATTTGTGAAAAAGAAAGGCTATACAAAAGAATTAGTACAAAAATAACACGTAAATCAGCGGGCAATCAGTCCCCCCTATACTTAGGATCTGGTATCCTAAGCATAGAAGACGAGGAAAAACGGGGACGATTGTGATCTATGAAGAATATACAAGTGTTGTGAATCTCCCGAATGGCTCAAAAGGATTTGTACAGGAAGGAGTAAAAGAATGATCATGATTCCTGTACAAAATAGATCACTTCAGTACGGGCCAGATGATCAGTAGTCTCTACGAAATGCTTCAGCATCTGCCCGTTAACCACGAACGGTTCTGCACCAGGTGACACATCTGATATCGCAATACTGCCATTGTCGTGCACCGTTCTGACAATGTACGGTCCTTCCCACTTGCTTTTCAATTTGCCGGGAAAAATTCTCAACCTTGCATTGAACAACCAGACTTTCTGCCCAGGGACAAAGCTCTTGTGTCGGATGTGTCTGTCATGCCATTTCTTCACTTTATCCTTATAGATCAGTGTGTTCTCGTATGCTTGGTTGTGGATTTCTACCAGCTCATTCAGATCTATCTTCCTTTTGGCTCCTGCTTTCTGCATATCCATCAAAATTTCTCGGATTGCCCATTCAGATTTATGCATGATCTCTACGGGCAAGTGGCACGGCCTTCCATAAACTAGCCTGAATGGTGAAGTACCTAAGGGAGTCTTATATGCAGTACGATAAGCCCAAAGAACTTGGTCTAGAAGAAGTGACCAGTTCTTCCTATCTGGTCGTACTAACTTCTGGAGAATTGATTTTACCTCCCTATTTGAAACTTCGGCCATGCCATTCGTCTGCGGGTGGTAAGGAGAAGCTACTCTGTGATCGATGCTATACTATTTCACTAGCTTCTTCACCTCCTTATTAATGAAATGGCTACCCCCATCAGAGATAAGAATACGAGGGATTCCGAACCGCGAAATGATGTGTTCCCTTAGGAACTTGCAAACGGTCTTACTGTCTGCGGTTCGTGCGGGTATAGCCTCCACCCATCTGCTAACATAATCTACAGCGAGAAGGATGTACTCAAAGCCGCTGCTAGAAGGGAACGGTCCCATAAAATCTATGCCCCATGCGTCAAAGATCTCGCAGATAATGACGGGTCGCATCGGCATTGCATCTCTGGCACTGACTATCCCTACAGCTCTCTGACAATCTGGACAACTCTTCACGAATGTGCAAGCATCTCTGGTAAGAGTTGGCCACCATAATCCGCTCTGTAGTACCTTCTGCGCTGTCCTCTTCCCTGAATGATGTCCTCCTGATTCTAGAGAATGACACAAAGTGAGGACACTATTATATTCCTCCTGAGGAATACATCGCCTGTAAACGCAATCCGGTCCTTCGCGAAAAAGAATCGGATCCTCCCAATGGTAGTATCGTGACTCAGAAACGAGTTTCTCAACTCTGTTCTTCGGCCAACATTGAGGACTTTTTTGTGTGACCAGAAAGTTCACTATATCTGCATACCACGGAAGTTCTGTAACCGTAAAAATGCTCTCGTCTGGAAATCTCTCTGCGATCTCTAGTGTGTATTCATCTGAAGGCTGATTTGACTGTAATTGGGAGAGGTGATCAGCTACCACATTCTTTACTCCAGGTTTATCCTTGATATCCAAATCAAATTCCTGAAGTAAAAGAATCCATCTAAGAAGGCGTGCCTTGGCATCCTTCTTTTCCATCAAAAATCTGATAGCTGAGTGGTCTGTATAAACTGTGATCTTGGAGCCAAGTAAATAAGATCGAAATTTGTCTAGTGCAAACACTACTGCCAACATCTCCTTCTCTGTTACTGTGTAGTTCCTCTGCGCATCATCTAAGGTCTTGCTGGCATAGTGAATAGCGATGGGAAGTCCATTCCTCCTCTGTCCTAATACAGCCCCGACCGCAAAATCTGATGCATCCGTCATGATCGCGAAGGGTAGAGACCAATCAGGCGGCTGTAGGACAGGAGCACTGATTATCTTTTCTTTCAGCGTGAGGAAGGCATGAAGACATTTGTCATTTAAAACGAACTCGATGTCTTTGCCTAATAATTCAGTTAACGGTCGGGCAATCTTGGAGAAGTCTTAAATAAATCGTCGATAAAAGCCGACGTGCCCCAGAAATGACCGTAACTGTTTGATGTTGGATGGTGGCTCGAGTTTCTTGATGACATCCACCTTGGCAGGGTCAACCTCCATGCCTCGCTGGGAGATGACGTGCCCCAACACGATCCCGTGAGTAACCATAAAATGGCTCTTTTCCTATGACAGAACGAGATCTACCTCACAACACTTTTTCAAAACCTGGTCTAGGTGCGCTAAACAATCGTCAAATGACTCACCATAGACCGAAAAATCATCCATAAAAACCTCTAGAAAATCACCGACCATGTCCGCAAAAATAGCAAGCATGCACCTCTTGAAGGTCGCGGGAGCGTTGCACAATCCAAAGGGCATCCGTCTAAAGGCATACGTGCCAAACGGACAAGTGAAGGTGGTTTTCTCCTGGTCTTCTAGAGCAATTGATACCTGGTTGTATCCGGAGTAACCGTCAAGGAAACAGAAGTACTCCTTCCCTGCCAACCGTTCGATGACCTGGTCTATGAAAGGCAAAGGGAAGTGATCCTTCTTCGTCGCGGTGTTAAGTTTCCTGTAATCAACACATACTCGCCACGACGTGGTTACTCTCTTTGGAATCTCCTCTCCACTCTCGTTTTTCACCATCTGAATTCCCGACTTCTTCGGGACAACATGTAATGGGCTAACCCATTCGGAGTTGGAGATAGGATAAATGAACCCTGCATCACACCATTTCGTGATCTCTTTCTTGACAACTTCTCGTAAAACCGGATTCAGCCTACGCTGAAACTCTCTGGAGGGTTTGCTGTCATGATCGAGATAGATATGATGTGAACACAAAGCAGGATTAATCCCACGGAGATCGGATACAGTCCACCCAATGGCCTTGCGGTTTCTTTCTAGAATCTCCATCAGACGAGATTCTTGATCATCGGTCAAAGTTGAGCTGATAATGACCGGAAACTGTTGGTGTGGACCCGCAAGGAAGGCATATTTCATGTTTGGTGGCAAAGTCTTGAGTTCTATCAAGGTAGTATCTGGATCTGCTGCAACATCATCTATATCTGTATGGGGATTTGTGTCGGTAGGTGATGTGTCTACATTCTGGTTATTCACCATCTCAATGTGCTCTAAAGTCGGACTACAAAAGATGTTCGAGACATCATCCGACTCCTCAGAATGATCAGAAGAGAATAAGTCAACTAGATAAAATTCTGATTCATCTGAGATGGAGGAATTGTGTATACTCTCTGAATCTGAAAGATCTGCATTAATATCCTCAAAAGTCTGATCCCTTTGCTCATTATCATCCAGACTAAAATATAAAGTCCCATCGGAAGAGCTATCTCCTAAAGTCTCAAACCCGTCCTCTGTCAAACATTCTTGGGTCTCTACCTGGTATCTTTCGAGGTCGTCAAGGCGAACCTCATCCATGTAATCGCAGGAGGCTAAAGAACTCAAAAAATCTGAAGATGCATCACTGGAAGTGTTTGATTCTCTCGCCATCTCTATATGTACCTTTTCACCCTCGGCGCGAAAAGATACCTTCCCTGTATCATAATCGAAGAGAGCCTTTGCGGTCTCTAGAAAAGGCCTCCCGAGAATGATCGGGGTAAGGTGTAACTGTGCAGGGCAATTCATCTCTAGGACCGTAAAGTCAACGGGAAATTGCAAACCCTGCACGGTTACGATAACGTTCCTAAGTATACACTTATGTCTCTTTACGGATCTATCAGCAAACTGAAGGATCGCACGGGATTTGTAAAGAGGACCTAACTCGAGCTTCTCGAGTAAGGAAGCGGGTATCAGATTGATTGAGGAACCGTTATCTAATAGAGTGCGATCGAATTCGTCTTTTGCGATCTCACATCTGACATAATGTGCACCTGAGTCTTTCTTCTTCTTTGGAAGCTTATTCTGTATCGCACATGATGTAGCCTTAGTCAAAACATGCTTTTCTGTTCGGGATCTCTTTTTCCTACGCGTGGTGCATCTGTTTTTCAATTGATTCTTAAGCGTAGGAAATTGATCTAAGGCATCATGGAGCGGGATCTTCAGAAAGATATGATCTTTGAGCAACTTTTCAAATTGTGGAGATTCGGGATTATTTTTGGTCTTTTTCTTTCCTTTTCCAAACAAAGCATCGGGAAAAGGAATAAAGTTAGGATTCAGAAAATCAGAACTTTTATTGAAATCATTGGAATCAGCTTGTACATCGAGAGTCTCAGAATTATTTACAAAACTCTCTAAGACAAGGGAAGAAATGTTTTTCTCTGGGGATTCTGCCTGATATGGCGTGATATCGTCATCTGAGTCGCCAGTATCCATATCTGAACTGTTGGCATTGCTCCCGTCTCTTGATTCTATGTCCTCATCCTCTTGCGATTTCTCCTCCTCGGCATTCGGATCATGCTCGTGCTCCTCTGGTTCCCTCTCCTCTCCAGTAGGTGTTTGCGGTGATCTACCGCTCCTGAGACGAATGAAGTTAGACAAAAATTCAGGAAACGAGATCTTACCTGTAGTATCTACCTGATCTGGATGCCTCCTCTTGTTGTTCGGATTCATCTGAGGCTGGGCTGGAAGAGTGGTCTTCGGCACGGTTAACTCGTCTAGACGACGGTTAACCTGCTCCATCTCTGTCTTGTGTGCGATCTGGAGCATACTGAGCATGTCCATAATCTGGTTGAGCGCCTGGGCCTGTGAAGACATCTCTGGTTCGGTATGGGGGCCCTGGCTTGCTCCTCTCTCCTGCTTTGGCGTGAAGTGCTGAGAGGTGGACGGCTGGAAGTAGCACTGTGGTGTAGAGGAAGATTGCTGCGGCTGCTGAAAAGAATAGTTCGGTGAAAACTGAGCAGGGTGCTGATAAGTAGGCTGCGGTCTCTGATGGTAAACGTTCGGATGAGACTGCGGCGGCGTGAAATTCTGGCAGTGCTGGAATTGAGGACGTCCATGCTGCGGATGACCGTACGGCTGCTGCTGCTGATGATTCGGTAAACTCGGCTGCTGGACTGGAGTATACCAAATCCCATTTATCTCGAAAGTGGCTTGCGGCTCCACCTCCATCTCTGTAGCACTGATGACCTGGCCGGCATTGGCATGAGACTGATCCTCATGCCAATCAATCTGCGGAATCTCGGGCTCGCTCTGAACATATTGTATCTGACGGGAGGGTGGAGCGGGTGCGATCCTCCGTGCTGGCTGTGAAGAAGTCTGACTCTGCTGGTACTGAAGTTGAAGATCAGAGACCTTCTTCGAAAGATCACTCAGCTGCTGAGGTAGAGATGAGAGTTTCTCCAACTCTCGCAGCGGCTGTAGGTCTTGGACCTGCTTGTGAATCACGTCCACCAACGTTAATTTCTCACTAATGAAGCCCATGTTGGTGTTGGATTCAGAGTCTGATATATTCACCACCTTGTGATGCTCTCGGTGATGTGGTGGCTGCGGGGCTTTCTGATATGCCCGAGTAGAGTCTACAACTCTCGAGTTCTCGGCCATCCCTTCGAAGATGGCCCAGACTGACTCGGCATCCTTGTTCAAGTAACTGCCGCCACATGCGGCACTAACTAGCCCCTGAATTTCCGGCTGGAGTCCTCCGAAAAAATTCTGTACTAGCACCTTCATTGGTATCTCATGATGCGGGCATCTCTCCATCAGGTCCTTGAATCGATCCCATGCCTCATGGAATGATTCGTTCGGCAATTGCGTAAAATTGGAGATCTGACTCCTCATCATGTTCGTCCTTCCTAGAGGAAAATACTTGCGCAGGAAGGTGGACTTCAGGTCGTCCCAAGTGGAGATTTCTCTCCCTAGATGGCTTAGCCAATAAAGGGCCTTATCGGCTAAGGCAAAAGGAAAAGCCTTTAGGCGCACGGCTTCCTGTGTCACTCCTGGATAACAGGCCGTTCCACAGATCATCTCAAACTGCTGTAAAAACGTGAACGGCTCCTCTGCGGCATTCCCATAGTACTTGGGAAGCAAAGAGATGAAGGACGGTCGGAGTTCGTATGGCCCTTGATTCGGCGGTAGCCGAATCCAGTGATGGAGCGTTCGAGCGCCCGGGTCATACTCGTCCCGTAAAGTAGCGGGAACCGCAGGCGGTAACTGGTTCCCGGCCCCTGCTCTGAGTGCGGCTAATTCAGCCTGCAGCTCGGTCTGAACTCTAAACTGTTCTCGAATCTGTAGATTCATCTGCTGAAGTGTGTCGAGAATACCTGTCGTGACATCTCCGTTCGGATCTGCTCTTCCCTCCGGATGATCCTCAGCTGCTGGCCTCTCATCTGCTACTGGTGCTTTCCCACGAGCCATCTGATCGTCTGTAAAATGGAAACTCTCGTAGGAACTCATCGAGAAATACTCAGGAGATTTGGATTCTGTATTGAGGCGAAGGTCTGCCTCAATGATCTGGCCAGGAGGCGAGGGAGTCTGGGTCTGACTCGCCTCGAGATCGGATGGGACCAGCTCGAGAAGAGGGTCATCCCGAGCCTATGAAGACATACACTCGACGGTGGACGGTCGAAAGATCACAGAGTCTGAGCCGAAAAGCCGTCGAGACGTCATCTTCGATGTCAAGAGAAGATTGGAAGAGCACGTGTACGATTCAACTGAAGAAGGAATGCGAAAGCCGCGGAAAACTCATGCCCCGCAAATAAACACAAGGCAAACCCCGTTTTCACCAACTCAACCCTGATGAAGACCGTAAGAGTTCAATCTTTTTATCTTTTCGGTTTTAGGGTTGTGATTAACAATCGTTGCGGTTACGCGAGCTGAGCGAGCCAATAGGAGCCCGATAGTTTCTTCAAGACACTGGCCCGAATCCTTACGCGAGACCACTCGCACTCAGCCAGTATGGGAGTAAGTACGGACCGTTTCCGGCTACCCGTGTTACATGAGGACGGAGCCTTGCGCAGTGTCCTCTAAACCTCCCACTCTGCTAAGTAAACCCGGACCATTTCCGGCTACCCGAGCTTACCCACTGAGGAACAGCGATCAGGTGTATGGACCCAGTAGTATCCCGCAAGAAATACGGGGTTTTGTCTCTATTCTTAAGTGTCGGCTCTCAACTCGCGCACTCTGAGAAATGTGCGGGGGTTACTCTCCCCAAATCAATTGAATCGATTTTACGGTTTTTGATCAGATATTTTTAGCAGTCCCAATTTTTAATTTTGCAATTTTTATGGATTTTCAAACAACGTCTCTCTTTTTTTTTGTTAAAACCCTAGCGCAAGCACCTAGGTTGCAAGTCCTAAAACTAGCTACGAGGCACAAGCATATAGAGCGAAAAAAACCTAAGCAAGCATCTAGAAAACCGCGGAAAACCGATAAGCGATGAAAAAGCCGCGGTGGGTGCCCTGGTTCACCAGATACACGGTATCCGATGAATCAAGCCCCTAAAAAAATGAAATTTTTATTAAGCTAAGTACAACTCTCTCCCTTTCTCTCTCAAATAAAAGGATACTAAATCTCTGCTCCTCTGCAGTCGACTCGTGAAGAAGAAGCCGACCTCTGCCCTTTCAACTGACTCGGCTTTCGAAGAAACCGGTTGATCCTGCAGGCCTTGCAAAGATGATTAGCACAAAAGAATATCGAGAAAGCCGAGAAAGCCTTAAAGAAACTAAAAAGAAAAACTCAGAAAACAATGCACGAAAAAGCCGTACGAAAAACCGTACGGAAAACAAAACAAAAAGAAGAAAAAGAATAAGATCACGAAAAACTAAAAATCAAGGGAATCTAACGCCTCCCCGGCAACGGCGCCATTTTGATAAGGGTCCAAAGATCGAGTTTCGCGGCCTTCACTTTTTAAAAGAGAACAAGAGTGAAGTGTCGGTTGTAGCGGAAAGCCGCGAAACAGAAAAGTGTTTCGACCTTTAGACCTATCAAACAAATTTACGGTTTTCTGTCGGAAAACCATTCACTAATTATTTAACCAAGCAAGTGTTCCTGGGTCGAACTCAAGGAGGCAGAATATATTCCTTAATTTTTCTTCTCGTGATTTTATTTTAATTCTTCTCTAAGTCGGAATGCCTTTTTTAGTGGTTTTTATTTTTGTAATTTTTATTTGATTTTATTATTTTTAAATTTTTATTTAATTTTCAAAAAGGGATATTTTTCAAAAGATTTATTTATTATATAGTAAGTGGATATAATATAGGTGATACTAGGTAGTAAAGATGAACGAGGTTCGAGCCGCGTACTCGAACTACACAAGAAAACAAAACAAAACGAGGCGGTTTTCGAGAAAATCAAATCACGTCAAAAACTCGTCGAAAAGCCGTGAAAACTTTATACTATGTATCTAGGGTAGTTGTGTAACTACCCTCCAAGAATCGTCGGGATCCGAGGTCAAACGAACAAGATACAGCCCCTACAGCCCAGGGACATAAGCGTAAGAAAATTCTAATTAAAATGTTCTCAAAAAGGTCCTCAGGGACTGTTCTGCAAGAAAACTAACAAATTCTTACATATAGGTCCCTGCGGAGGGACCTATATGTAATTAATGAAAACTTGAGCGGCGGGATGAAAGTCTGGAAACCTCGCTGGGCTTATGATGCAATTTTCACACCGGTTCGCGACCAACGACCGAGATTAGATTGTGCTGGCGCGATCCGAAGGCCCTCGCGGTGCCACGTGGCGCAAGCCTATGCTCCGGGTGTTCTTGGGCAGTTGGAGCTCCTGGGGGACTCGCCTTCTTCTCCGATTTATGGCGGCTGCACTCCGGCGATTCTGAAGCTCAGGCGGGGCCAGAGGGGTGGCTCCTCCACCCCTCGAGCTCGCCCGCGGGGGAAGGCGGTCGGACACAGCTCCGATCGGCGGCGGTAGCTCGAGGAAGATGACGGCTCGGCACTTGAGAGTTGTTGCAGGTCTGGATGCTCCTCTTTGAAACAAATTTAGACGATGATCAGAGCTTGTTGTGGTTGAAGCAAGGCCTTGCGAGGATCCTGGACCTACAATGAAGATATGCTTGTGCTCGATTCGTGATGAATCGGCCGAGATGTTAAGATATAAAGCCTCAAAGTTTAAGAAAAATTCATATGTCTCCAGCCAAACAACCAGAATGCGATGAAGGAGGTGATTTGAAATCGATTTGACGGCGATTTGAAAACTATTCGAAAGGGCTTTTGATTTAGCGTGAAAGATTGGTAATTAGACTATCTGAAAGGGCGATTAGCCACGCTAATCGTGGCTCGACTATCGAAAAAGAAATTTACGAAATGGAGGAAATAGGTCTGGGATGTCCAAGTATATTACCTGGAAAAGGATGCTCGATGGTCGACCTTCGCCGGAGCTTCACGCTGCGATGGCGGCGATGCAAGGCGGCGCAGCACCTTGGAACTCTTCTCCGATGAACCTTCTTCCTCGCGAGCCCTTCCCGTGGCGCTGTCACCGCTCGAATGGGTTGGAATCAGGTGGGAAAGTTAGGTAGTCGGTGCACTGGAGCTGGATAGCTTGGAGGCTGGAAGAAGTTGTTTTGCAATGGCGTCTTGTGGGCCTTTTATAGGGAAGATGCTTGGGCTCCAAGGTTAATCGAAGGGTCGGCGAGGTAGAGGGTTGTTAGGTGAAGGGAATGAAGGGCTTAGATGAGTCGGAAGGTTCGCGAAGCGCGCGGGAAAAATAGGTGGAAGTTGGCCGGCCGAGCAGTTGGTTGAACAACAGCTTCTTTGAGAAGAAGCTCCAGGTGCTGACACGTGTCAGCACCTGGTTGGTCCAGGAGTAGAAATAATTTAAAAAATAGATAATTAAGTTATTTCAAGTAGGTATAAATACAAGAAAGTTACATAATTTTATTTTCTAAATTATTGTATACTTACTTTTAATAAATAATAAATATTATTTAAAATATAAATATTTTATTAATAAATATGTATTAATAAATAGGTTTTGAATTATTAATTTAATAAATAATTAAGTAAAAATTAATTTTATATTTTATTAATTATTAGGGCATTAAATAAGACTTATACATATTTTTATGGATTTTTATGAATGAATTTACATATTTTAATAAATAGAGTAAGTAGCTATATAGGTCAATTATACCTATATTTTGGGGTATTTGATTTTATAAAAATAATAAATAGTCTCCAAAAATTATGAAATAATTTATGGTGAAACTAGAGGATCATGAAATAATTTAAAAATTATAAAATTAAGAAAATAATAAATAAGGTGTGTTACATAAAATAAATAGCCCAGAAACCCCTTTGTCTTTTGGTCCCAAAACCGACTTTTTGCAAACGGACTCCGAATTCAGTGAAATCACCTTTATTAATTAGATAATATTATTTTATGAACTTTAAAGGTAAGTAGAGTGAAATTGGAGTTCGTATGAGGAAGTTATGATGTTCGGAAGTTGAGATTTTGACAATTTGTAAGCTGAGTTTCTTAGCATATTTACAGGGTAATATTTTTAACTTATTTTTATATTTTTATTTACATTATTATGAATAATTAGGAGAAAGATTTGTTGAAGAATAAGTTAAGATGAAATAATTAAAATTCTTTGAAGTTTTGTATTTATTTTATAAATAGTGAAAGGTGTATATTCATGAGATAAATTATTTTTATTGGGTTTTCTTTCCTTATCTCCCCCTACTTATTGGTTTGTCGACCAATCCATGCTGACTTGGTCTCGGGGGTTAGGCTATAAATATTCCTTACAGTTATATTTATAGTTTAAGTCATATTACATATATATACATATATTCCATATGCCTTTTTCTTTCTTTTTCTGGTTCTTTATTTATTTACATGAATTTAGTGGTTAAAAGTGAATATTTACATATGAATGGGGTTTTGTTAAAATATGGAAACTAGTGAGTATTTACATGTATTTGTTAAGGGTTTTAAGACAAAATGCGACAGAAAAGTTAATGAATCATGGATTCATCATCACACACACATGCTTCATTACAAATGGCCCTATCCATTAGCTCTTCAACTTTGTTGGGAAAAGTTTTAACTTTGCATCAAACAACCGGAACTTTTGACCAGGTTCGAAAGTCTTGCAGCGAATGTGCTTGTTGTGTCCCCTTTTGACCTTCTTCTTGTACATACGATTATTGTCGTATGCATAGTCATGATATTCGAGAAGTCTGTTCAGATCTAGCTTTTTGTTCTTTCCTGCTTTCTTAGGATCCATATTGCAAATGTTGATTGCCCACAAAGATTTATGAATCCGTTGAACATGCAAATGGCATGGCTTCCCATACACCAGGTAGTAGGGAGACATTTCTAGAGGTGACTTGTATGCAGTCCTATAGTCCTAGAGAATCGAGTCCAGTAGTTGAGACTAGTTCTTCTGTCTAGACGTACAAGTTTCTAGAGAATCGTCTTGATTTCCCTATTCGAACATTTTTCTAAGTCATGGTATGGAGAAGCTACTTGATGTTCTATACAGTATTCTTGAGTCAGCTTCTTCACTTCTCCGTTGATAAATGGCTACTCCTATATGACATTAGAATTTTAGGGATCCTGAACTATGCAATGATGTTTTTCATCAGAAACTGACAGATTATGTGATTATTGGTGTCCCAGGTTGGGATAGCCTCCACCCAATGACTCAGGTAGTCGACATCAAGCAGAATATACTCATAACCTTAACTAATGGGAAATGGGCCCATAAAATCAATGTCCCATGCATCAAACACATCTGAAATCTGAATATATTTCAGGGGCATTGTATACCTGAAGTTTCAGGGGCATTGTATCCCTGAAGTATATGGAAAGTTCCTTAAGCGCATTACGGAAGCGTGATGATCACATCATATGCGATCGAGAGCGACTAGTCTTACTAGTGGCATGGGGTAATGGATTTTTTTAAAATAATTTAAAGCAATGAAACCACACAATCCAAGAACATTTCTCAAAATATTTCATCAAAACCACAAAGGGGTATTATGGTTACCTCTTGAAGCGTGGTTGCAATCGATGTTTCTAAATAAAGAGATCTTCTATCTCAAGTCTGAACCGAAGAAGGAAACGCTTGCGAGCCCATCGATGAAATGCGTTCTTCTCACAATCCAAGTTGATGATCTAAGTGGTGAGCCTCCTGATTTCATCTCATGAAATCCAACATTTTCTTCACGATTCAAGTGCACGAAGAAGATGGAGATCCATGAGTAGCCGATGGCAGCATAATGGCATCGCGGTGACTGCGAGATTCTCTAAGTTATTAAGTGGACGACCACTATAATTATATAGAGAGGGGGGACGACTATAGAGAGAGATGGAGAGAGTTTAATTCCTCTTGGAATTATATATATGAAAAGGATAGGGATAGCATTTCTTTTATACTAGTTGGATGAACAGGGATCCCAATCCATGTGCACTCTTAATCTACGATATAGATTAACAGTTTATTAATCAATGACCATGATTTGTTTCTCCTAAAAACAACAGCAATTAATTTAAAACAAATTAACTATATCATTTTCAAGATAATAATTAATTTATTTTAAAATTAATAAATATACATAGATAATTTGGAAGACCAAGTCCCTATACTAAAAAAGGTTGGCAGTCCCCCTCCCGAACAAGTCAAGGTTGATAACAACAACAACAACAACAACAAAGCCTTTTCCCACAATTAAGTAGGGTCGGCTACATGGATTCTTCGCCTCCATTCAGATCTATCTTGGGTCAATCTCGGACTTATATCCAGCAAACTAAGATCCCTTCGTATAGTCTCTTTCCAACACTTCTTGGGCCGTCCTCGCCCTCTCTTAGCCGGCTCAACATCCCAACACTCGCATCTCCTAACCGGTGCATCAGTTGACCTTTGCAAATGACCAAACCATCTTAAGCGGTTTTCTCGCATCTTATCCTCGATCGGAGCTACACCAACTTTCTTTCTGATTGCATCATTCCGAATCCGATCTTTACGTGTATGTCCACACATCCATCTTAGCATTTTCATTTCTGCTACAGCCATTCTCTGCACATGTCTATGGTTCACAGGCCAACATTCAGAACCATAAAGCATAGCAGGTCTCACGGCTGCTTTGTAAAACTTTCCTTTAATTTTTAAAGGCATTTTCTTATCACAGAGAACAGCAGAGGCTCCTCTCCACTTTAGCCAGCATGCATTGATTCTATTAGTAACATCTCCATCAATTTCTCCATCATGTTGCAAAATAGATCCCAGATATCTAAAAGAATCTCTCTTGTGGATGTTATCGTCACCAATATTCACCTCGATTCCTTCACCATTGCTTCCATCAAAGGTGCATTCCATATATTCCGTCTTAGCCCTACTTATACGAAAACCTTTAGTCTCCAATGAATGTCTCCAAACCTCAAGCTTCTCATTTGCTCCATCTATAGTCTCGTCAATCAACACAATATCATCAGCAAATAACATACACCAAGGTAATTCATCGTGAATGTGACTTGTCAACTCGTCCATAATCAAAGTAAAAAGAAATGGACTCAAAGCTGAACCTTGATGTAAACCAATGTTGATATCAAAATAGTCAGTCTTCCCCGTTGGGGTCCTTACACAAGATAAAGCCCTATCATACATATCCTTTATGAGATTAATGTATAGGACAGGTACTTGTCTCTTCTCCAAAACTCTCCACAGTATCTCTCGTGGGACGGAATCATAAGCCTTCTCCAAATCAATAAAGATCATATGGAGATTCTTCCTTTTAGCTCTATAAATCTCCATTGTTCTCCTCAGCAAATGGATGGCTTCAATAGTTGAGCGACCTGGCATGAATCCGAATTGATTTTCTTTTATTTGGGAAACTTGCCTCAACCTTCTTTCGATCACACGTTCCCAAATTTTCATAGTGTGACTCATCAGCTTGATACCTCTATAATTTGAACAATTTTGAATGTCTCCTTTGTTCTTATAAAGAGGCACCACGATACTCCTCCTCCAATCTTCAGGCATTTTCTTGCTTCGCCAAATAACATTGAATAGATTCGTAAGCCAAGCCAAACCATGCTCACCTAAAACTTTCCAAACTTCTACAGGGATGTCATCCGGTCAAACACCTTTCCCAGGTCTCATAACCTTCAAAGCCTCCTCTACTTCTTTTCTTTGTATTCGTCTATAGCATGCACGATTCAAGTAACTTTCACTACTAGCTAGATCACCCAAAGTGATCTCTCTATTTCCTTCTCCAATGAAAAGTTTATGGAAGTATTGCTCCCATCTAGTCTCTATATCCTTCTGATGAACAAGCACGTGACCTTCCTCGTCCTTAATGCATCTCACTTGAGAAAGGTCTTTGGTCTTTCTTTCTCTTGCTTTGGCCAACCTGAATATATCCTTCTGGACCTCCTTAGAGTTGAGATTTTTATACAAAACCTCATAAGCTTTTGACTTAGCTTCGCTTACAGCCTTCTTCGCTTCCTTCTTCGCTATTTTATAGTCTGTGACAGTTTCCTCTGTTCTATCCTTAGACATAGCTTTAAAGCAAGCTCTTTTAATTTTTAGCTTCTCCTGCACCCCTTCACTCCACCACCAAGCCTCCTTTTGTCCCGGAGCTCCTCCTTTTGACTCGCCTAGCATCTCTTTGGCTACCTTTCGGATACAAGATGCTACTGCCTCCCACATCTCGTTTGCACTACCGCTACAATCCCAAGATAAGTCTTCTAAAACCTTCTCCCTGAAGCTTGATTGCTTCAGCGGAAGATTCCACCACCTAGTTCTAGTGATCTTAGGAACCTTCCTTTTCTTCACCAGCCCTTTTATTTGTAAATCCAAGACTAACAAGCGATGTTGGGTTGTCAAACTCTCTCCAGGAATTACTTTGCAATCTTTGCAACACAACCGATCTCTTCTCCTCAACGCAAAGTAATCGATCTGTGATCTAGTTGTGCCACTCTTATAAGTAATTAAATGCTCCTCCCTCTTCTTGAAAAGAGTGTTTGCTATGAAAAGATCATATGCAGTTACAAAATCCAGAATGACTTTTCCCTCTTCGTTTCTATCCCCAAAACCATGTCCTCCATGCACACTTGCATACCCTAAAACATCTTTTCCCACATGTCCATTAAGATCTCCACCTATGCAAACCATATCTCTTTGTGGGATTACTTAAAAGAGGTTGGCAGTCCCCCTCCCGAACAAGTCAAGGTTGATGACCACTATAAATGGGATTAAATCTACCTTTATCTCTCTCTCTCTATATATATATATTAATATGCAATAACAATTTGCATCAGAAATTCACAAAATAATTTCCAAAATAATCTTCGCAAAATTACAATCATGCCATTGACAAATATGAATCATATTCATATATCCAACAAATATGTAAATTAGATTTACAATTAATTGTTTATTGTGAATCCGATTCAAAGAAACATTTAGTTTGTAATTCCTTTTTCAATTAAATCTCTCCAATATATTATAAATCATATTTATAATATCCATGATTATTATGGACAATGATATACACATTAATCATATCTTTGATAATAAAATCACATTATCCAAGATAACTCTTCTCATGTGCCCAAATAATATGAATCATATTCAAATTATTTATGATAATTAAATCACATTTCATTACCAAATTATCTCAATGCTCGGATACATTATCAATAATGGAGTTATTATTGACCTCTTTCAAGAACAATGTGCTTTCTCCGTGGATAATTGGGATAAAGACATGGTGATTGTACATTCCATGTATAGTGACTTGGATATTGAGATCATATCTCAAATCTAAATCTTGAGGACCTCCCATAGATGTTTGATTAAATCAAAGCTGTAAATCTAATATTGAATCACATTAAGACCACTGTCCAACATTTGGACCAAGATTAGATTACTCCTCTACTGATAGGAGTCACTAAAATCTAGACCTATTTCATCACTCCCTCGAAATGGAAGCATCATGGTTATACAATCAGTTATGATCACATCACTCTCATGTATTCCTAATACCTACACATCATGCATATTGGAAGACCTAGAATAAACTTGAAGTTTTAGATCTTATTTAGATTATCTCCTTCAGGGTTTTATCATTAAGTTTCTTATTTGATTCATACTTAGCTCTTTAAATCAAACAAGCCCATGTTAGGGTTCTGCACAATTTAGTCAGTTGGTCCTCTAGGACACTAATACTTATTCTCTCAAGTTAGACACATTTAGTTATCGTAGTTTAATATCATGGATAGTTTGCAATCGTGACCAGTGTTCAGGTCTCACACTAGGACTCCAAGGTACTTTGTGAAGTATACGGGAAAAATCCTCAAGCGCATCACGGAAGTGTGATGATCGCATCGAATGCGATCGAGAGCGACTAGTCGCACTAGTTGCTCGATGTAGTGGAAATTAAATTTTTTTATGTGACGAAACCACATGATCTAAGAATACTTCTCAGATCATTTCGTCTAAATCACAAACAAGTAATAGGATTACCTCTTGAAGCGTGGTTGTGATCGAGTCTCTAAACAAAGAGACCTCCTGTCTCAAGTCTGATCCGATAGAGGAGACGCTTGCGAGCGCATGGATGAGATGCGCGCTTCTCGCAATCCATGTTGATGATTCAAGCCACGTATCTCCTGATCTCAACAAACAAGATACGACGTCTTCTTCACGAGCAAGGCACGCCGAAGTAGATAGAGATCCACGAGCAAATGATCTTGCGACATAACGACGACGATGCGGTGATGGAGGATCTCTCTAAGGCATCCATGGTGGGCGGCCACATGAGAGAGATGGAGAGAGTGGGCATGTATAGAGAGAGAGAGAGAGATCATTCATTGATGTCAAGTTTCAAGAAGAGCAAGGGATGCCTTTTCTTATATAGGGTTTTGGGAGTCCATGGATCCCAATCCATGGACAACACACAATCAACGGATGAGATTGATTGTGTCCCTTTCAACGGCTACGATTGTTTTTGGTAAAACACAACAACAAGTGATTTAATTTAAATTAATTATCATTGATAAATCAATATAATTAATCTCAAATTAAATCACTTTTGACTAGAGATAGGATAATGAGAAGACTAAACCAATCCCTTAGAATAAGGGGACAGTTACCATCATCTCATGAGATCTCAATATCTCATAAGATCTCATTATCTCATGATTATATCATGATCTCTTGCCGATAATATTTTCACCCAAACATAATTACAAATTATCTTATGGAAAATATCAACCATGCCATTAAAATTATGTGAATCTCATTCAAAACCCAAAACTAAATGTAATAATATTTTCAATTAATTGTTCAATGTAAATCCAATTCACATTAACAATTAATCAACAAATATAAATCACAATATACTCTCTTTAATATATTATAAATCAATTTATAATATATATATATGATTAATATGGATAGTGCTATCTACATTATTCATATCCATGATAATTAAATCACATTTAATCATATTGGATCTCTTTTTCTCATGTGCTCAAATAACATGAATCACATTCACATTATTCTTATCTTTAATAAGTAATGCACATTAAATTATCTCGGATAACTTCTCTTATAATATGAATCAAATTCATATTATTCATGTTAATTAAATCACATTTTATTATTAATTTTCTCGATGCTTGGATACATATATCTACAATGAAATTATCCATGAACTCTTTCAAGGATAATGCGCTTTCTCCGCGGAAACTTGGAGATAAGGATAGGGCAATTGTATTGTTCCACGTATAGTGACTTGGATATTGAGATCACATCTCAAATCCCGATCTCGGGCCTCCCATAAATGCTTTATTAAATCAAGACCGCAAATCTAATCTTCTCATTGCATCTGAATCACATTTAGATCAATGTCCAACATTTGGACCAAGATCAGATTACTTCTCTACTGAGAGGAGTCACTAAAATCCAGACTCATTTCATCACTCCCTAGGAATGGAAGCATCATGGTTATATAATCGTTTGTGATCACATCACCCTCAGGTATTTCTAATACCTGTACATCCTGCATACTGGAAGACTCAGAATAAACCTGACCTAACTAATCTGACACCTCCTAATCCCTATTCCCATGCAGAGGACCTCCATCAAGAGGTCGGTCTGATATCAGTCTATGTGAGAAAGGATTTCCATCTCCTTCTCAGGCTGGAGGTCATCTCTTAATAATCATTTGACAGTACTTGATGAGTCCTCAATCTAACTCTTTAGATATTCATCCAAGCACCAGCCTCTATGATTCACTAATTGAATCAACAGTTGTATGACCATTAAGATGGCCATGGTACATAACCCTAATTGTACTAAGGGACCTATTATGCAAATTAGTTATTCTCCATTTCAGATCTGGGAATGATATTTGCAATAACGTTTATTGCATAATGACTCGCCGTGGGCTTGCATGTCCAACAATCTCCCACTAGCCCAAAGAGCCATTAATGGGCTAATCATTTAAACCCACACTCATGTGACAATCATAGGGTATTTAGAAAATATCTAAGTAAGTTGATCTGTCACTCTGTTCCCGCGAGACTACGCCATGTCCTTTTACGGCACTTGCATATCTCCGGTATCAGTCCTCGCATCTTATGCGAATATTGCATCTTATGCAACCAATACTCAATCATGATAAAGCAGCTATAGTGTCCTTGACACTATTGCTTAATAATTATTATAACCAGTATTTCCATAATCCTTATCAGAATACCCTTATTCCTGGAGATCACTATCTTTTAAGGTATCCATAGTTACGACCTTTTAGATCTCTATCTATAAAGTCTTATGTTTTTGAAGATAAGACTTTGAGATCACTATCTCAACAATCTTGTCATCTATGAAGATTTTTTTATTACTGCAATCAAGTGTTTTCTCTCCATAGTCGGATTAGAAACATTTTACTACTCCCACTGCATGGCAGATATCTGGATTTTGTACACATCTAGCATACACTTAGCTTCTTGTAACTGATGCACAAGTGCAAGTAGTTCTAGCATTCACTTCATCAACTCTTTGAGGTGCTATCCCTTTAGATAGGTCAGTACCATATCTTAAGGGAAGGAAGCCTTTCTTGGAATTTTCCAGAAAATAGAATATGTCCAAGGTGTACTACTAATGTGACAGTCCCAATATCCTCTTCTCTTTGCTTATGAACAACTTCAAAACTAAGTTCTAAGAGGTATCCTTGAAATCATATTTTAAGATATGGAATAGCCAATCTATAAAACTCTTATTATCGTCCTTATATCATTCCAAATGACTAGGATATTAATCTACATTTAGCACGATGAACACATTGGTACTCCCACTAAGCTTCACTTGGTTCATCAAGATTCTATTTGAAATCATAACATTTATAATTTCATCAAGTCTTATGTTCCAACTTCAAGAAGCTTATTTGATCCATAGATGGATTTCTTTAGCTTGCACACTTTGCTTTCCTCAACCATGAAGCCCTGGGGCTACTTCATGTGAATATCCTTAGAGAGGCATTCATAGAGGAATGCAATCTTGACTTTCATCTTGAAGATGTAAAAGCCAAGATGTGTAGCGACAATTAGCAATATTCAGATGGGTATAAGCATGGTTACTGAAGAGCAAGTCTCATCGCAAGCAATGTCTTCTCTTCTGGTGTGTAGCTCATGGCTACGAGTCGTGCTTTGAAGGTCTCTACCTTCTTATCTGGTTCCCTTTCTCTTGAAGATCCATTTATACCTTATAGGTTTTACCCTTATAGGTGGATCCTCGAGGGTCCATATATCACACTTGTATATGAAGTCTACCTTAGATCTTTATTGCTAACATCCATCTTTCCATGTCATGATCCTCAGGATCTTCATCACATGAAGTCCGATCATTGTCAAACTTAACCGACACATGGAATACATCCTCAAACTCATTTAAAGAGGTATTAATGTTTCATCTTTAATTATCCTTTTAGTTTATGTTTGGAGCCTCATTATCATCTCAAGATTAAATGAGTTCCTTTACTTCATTTTCATATTGATTCTCAAGAGAGTCATCCTCTAAGAATCACATTCTCAGAGATGAGATATTTTAAGAATCTTAGGGTTATAAAGTAGGTATCCAATACCATCCATTATTTTCCTAATGAAGTAGCATTTTCTAGTGCTCGATTCTAGCTTACATGCATGGAACCTTATTAATGATATATATTGTAGTCTCTACTACACATATATACCTCGAAACTAAGGGATAATTATGTTAAAATTCATCATTGATCAAATTATGTCACACATGATTCAATTGTATCTCTCTACAACTCTATTGAGTTTAGGTGTGTTAGGAGGATTGAGATAGAAATGATATTCATATCTTCATCAGGTATTCTTTGATTGTATCTAACAGGTACAAGCTACCTAAGTTAGATCAAATTCATTTCATCTTTCTTCAGATTTTAGTTCCAAACCAAAATTATGAAATCTTTAAACATTTCAAAAGTTTCTTAGGTGAAGAGAAGAAATCTCATATCATACATACTCATCAATAGATATCACATATTCATAATGTTTAATATGATATAGATGATCCACATACATCAATATGTATGAGATCTTGAATACCTTGACATCAAACATCATTCCCAGAGAAGGGTGTATTGGACTTTTTACTTTGAATACTATATTCATAAATATGTAAGATTTGAAATTTTATATATTCTAAATTTTCATCTCTTACTTGTATGTTGATCAAATCAACATACATATGTCCAAAGGTTGATGCCAAATCATTGTCAAATGATCTTTGTCCTCCTATTGATCTTATAAGGTTAAACTTTCAGTATTAGAAATCTTAGTGAACCATTCATTAATTTTCTAATTTTGTGGAGTCCACTAGATGTTAGATTACTATCTGAAATATATCCATCATAAGTATTTATGATAGGTTTATTCCAGAATTCATGTATATTTCTAACATTTAGAAACAAACAACGAGTGTATTCTAATATCTAGGTGATAGGGACATTCTCTAAGACTAAGGACTCTCCTACTGAAAATATGAAGTCCATTTATCCAATAGAGATTGTTGCAACAATTGCATCAATTTCCATGTGGAAAACTATAAACCTTAAGATCAAATTTTCCAGTCTTCTTAAAACATATGCAACAATTGCAAGTGTCATTAGAAGAATGAGATACAATTATTAGACTTTATCTTATCAAATAAGCAAGTCAATATCAGAGATTAATGTAGATTATTCGGGTGCTCTATCAGAGTCTTTCTCTAAGGATTCAAGAGAGACTTGATAGTCATACTATCAACACACCAACTTATTGCAGTATTGACATTTATCCAACTCTTTGGATGTCATATAGAAGTCACAGAAGTAGGACAACTCTTTGACTTTCCATCTTACTACGGTCCGACCCATGCTTCCACAACGCTCCCTACATCTATAAACAACCATTGCTTAAGACTTAGGATCTCTTATGTTAAATTCAAAAGACTTCAATGTAAGAGCATTTCAACATTTATACATGCTTCATTAAATTCATACAATATGAATATTATGAAGCTTTACGAATGCCTAGAGTATAGAAAGTAGAATGATGACACTCATCAAGTCTACATCCATCTAGACTCTCAAAACATTGGTTTAGGTAGGTATTCAAACATTTTGAATATATCATCTCTTATAGAGCTACCATTCTACATGATGTAGTGAACCAAGTCATTCATGATTAAAATGTCGAGAGCACATATGCATGCCAGAACATCTTCTTAGGGTTTTATAAGGATTAATTGACAATTATGATCATCATCGACGTGTCACTTCTAAAGTACACTCGATGAAAGATCAAGACTATAGAGACATACAAATCCTGGGGTTGTAGATCTATTATCTATTTAATTGTAATTCCTCGTTATTATGAGGAAACTTGCACATTGCAACCACATACATTATGTATCCAACTGCAAGTACAATATCTGGATCATGAGTCCAATATGATATTTTAATGGTTATTATTGAGTATAACATTGATGGGTTTAATGAAGGATTATCTGAAATAAGAAATTAGCATAAGGGTATATTATATATATATACATATTTTACTTTGATTTATGAGTTTTTATATCAAAGTTGTCCTGCCTTGTCAACATTGAAAGTTCATTCCACTAATCACTTTCAATGTAAGAGATATACTTACCATTATATCACAAGCAAGATCTGGGATGTCCTTCCTTATCTTTGTCACATCCCAATAATATGAGAACCTGCAACTCAGATAAAAAGAAGTGGGAACACATTTCGCCTTGCAAGTCCAACTTGCATCTTCCAATTCTGTCTTTAACACCCGGGACCACCACCTCTAAAGTGATTTTGACCCGTCATTAATTGAACCAACCGTCAACATGCTTAATACTCGCTATACGCAATCCAATATCACCCCAATAATATGAGGACTCGATATTGGGGTCACTACGTATACGACCTTACTCTTTCGAGAAGCGAAGAGCCCGATCCAAATGGAATGTATGCAGGAGCTGTCACTTCGGACAGGCGTCTCCTACATACAATATCTGGCGATGGAACCCTTCTCCTTGACAGGAGACCATGGATGTCACTTATGTGATCCTTCATATCATATTCAAATTCTAATTAATCATTATGAATCATATTCATTATGATTAATTCTTCCAAGGGAAATAACAACTCTATTCAAAATAGAGTGTTTTAATTTTAATTGGATTTAATTAATCTAATCATATTAAATTAATGATCCAATTGATATCCAATAAACATAATTGTTACTTGAAATATGATATTATCTCAAATACGTATTATTTCGAATTTTAATAATTAGAAAATACATCATGATCTCTCAAGCGTCATTCGTTCCTTACTTGCTGTCATGGCCAGTACCAATGGGAGTGGGACGGGCCGCAACCGGTGCGGCATGCTACCTCAGCGATCCCCGACTAGACACCATATCCGTCTCGGGAAAAAGCAATCCCGAGTCAATCACTTTGTACTTTAGATGATCATCGGTCTTTCAAACGAAATTATACCATATAATACTCATCAAAACCATTTTGATAATATTATAAGGATATTTACTAAACAAATCCCCAATCATATTCAAGTAACAAGGTTTTGCTTGTAAAAGTTGTCCTACAACTATTGTAGGATAAACTAGAGTTTTCGTAAAAACAATGTTTGTTGGAATGTGTATCAAGCAACAATTGTGATCTAGATCTAATCTAATCATTCGTTGGTTGAGTCAATGTCATTTAAGGGAATAAATATTGTTCTAATATTTCTCAAATATTATCCACAATTATTCCAGAAAATTAACTATTAATTTCACAATTGTCCTTAAACAACAGTCACAAGGTTTTGGATAATGATGCAAATTCCAGCAGTGACCCTCACTAACTAAAAATATAATGTCTCATTCATTTTAAATCCAAATTGAGCAAAATCAATTTTCAGAGATTGATAACTTGATTTAAAAATAAAATCATGTGATAAACATGCATTTCAAGGCGTTTTAAAAATGTAATTAACATCTTAATTACGTCTCTAATCGCCATCCCTGAAACAGTGGACATATGGTCATAAAACCATCATATCTTGAGCAAACAGAATCCAAATTACGCAAACGTAAATCCTATTATTTCTTTAATTAATGGGGAACATTATCCAAATTAAAATTTCGTGTTTAAACATTTTAAACAGGGCCGAAATTTAATCACAAGACAGGGCTGCAAAAATTGAAATGCTAAAATTTTCAAGAACCCAAACGAGCCCAAATCTTCGTAGGTTCATGGATCTCATCCAAAACCTTCGACAATGTGGCTCTGATACCACTTTAAGGATACGTGAAAAATCCTCAAGCGCATCATGGAAGCGTGATGATCGCATCGAATGTGATCGAGAGCGACTAGTCGCTCGATGCAGCAGAAATTACAATTTTTTTATGTGACGAAACCACATGATCCAAGAACACTTCTCGGATAATTTCATCTAAATCAAAAACAAGTAATTGGATTACCTCTTGAAGCGTGGTTGTGATCGAGTATCTAAACAAAGAGACCTCCTGTCTCAAGTCCGATCCAATAGAGGAGACGCTTGCGAGCGTGTGGATGAGACGCGTGCTTCTCGCAATCCATGTTGATGATCCAAGCCACGGATCTCCTGATATCGACAAACGATATACGAAGTCTTCATCACGAGCAAGACACGCCGAAGTAGTCAGAGATCCACGAGCAAATGATCGGGCGGCATAACGACGATGCTGCAACGATGGAGGATCTCTCTAAGGCATCCATGGTAGACGACCACATGAGAGAGATGGAGAGAGTGGGCACGTATAGAGAAAGAGAGAGAGAGAGCATTCATTGATGTCATGTGTCAAGAAGAGAAAGGGGTGCCTCTTCTTATATAGGGTTTTGGGAGTCCATGGATCCCAATCTATTGACAACACACAATCAACGGATGAGATTGATTGTGTCCCTTTCAATGGCTAGGATTGTTGTTGGTAAAATACAACAACAAGTGATTTAATTCAAATTAATTATCATTGATAAATCAATATAATTAATCTCAAATTAAATCACTTTTGACTAGAGATAGGATAACGAGAAGACTAAACCAATCCCCTAGAAAAAAGGGACGGCTACCATCATATCATGAGATCTCAATATCTCATGAGATCTCATTATCTCATGAGATCTCATTATCTCATGATTATATCATGATCTCTTTTCGATAATATTTTCACCAAAAAAATAAATCCAAATTATCTTATGGAAAATATCAACCATGCCATTGAAATTATGTGAATCTCATTCACAACTCAAAACTAAATGTAATTATATTTTCAATTAATTGTTCAATGTAAATCCAATTCACATTAACAAATAATCAACAAAAATAAATCACAATATGCTCTCTCTAATTTATTATATATCACATTTATAATATATATGATTAATATGGATAGTACTATCCATATTATCCATATCCATGATAATTAAATCACATTTAATCATATTGGATCTCCTTTTCTCATGTGCCCAAATAACATGAATCACATTCACATTATTCATATCTTTAATAATTAAATCACATTTAATTATCAATTTTCTTGATGCTTGGATACATATATCAACAATGAAATTATCCATGAACTCTTTCAAGGATAATGCGCTTTCTCCGCGGATACTTGGAGATAAGGACATGGCGATTGTATTATTCCATGTATAGTGACATGGATATTGAGATCACATCTCAAATCCAAATCTCGGGCCTCCCATAGATGCTTGATTAAATCAAGACTACAAATCTAATCTTCTCGTTGCATCTTAATCACATTCATATGAATGTCCAACGTTTGGACCAAGATCAGATTACTTCTCTACAGAGAGGAGTCACTAAAATCCAGACCCGTTTCATCACTCCCTAGGAATGGAAGCATCATAGTTATATAATCGTTTATGATCACATCACCCTCAGGTACTCCCAATACCTGTACATCCTGCATACTAGAAGACTCAGAATAAACACGAAGTATTAGATCAACTTTATACTGTCTACTTCAGAGTTTTATCAGTAAGTTTCTCATCTGATCATTGGGAGTTGGTATCAATCATATACTTTCCAAAAGCATATATCATACCTAGGTCTTGATCATATACCTTCCAAAAGTATATATCACACCTACAAATTCAGTCAAGCTTCCAAAGCGAGACGACCGTGAGCATGGAATTTGATTCTTCCCAATATCTCATGAGTGAGCTCTTGTCTTCCGATTCAGTAATGAACCTGTATGATCCCTTTGAGAGATCGTATTACTCATATGCCCTTATATGCACACCACCGTGCCGGTGTATAGACCTTGGTTAGGCCAACAACTTATTGGTCTGCCAAATGTACATACTCAAACATATAGTAACACATCTGTCTGCGGTCAGAGGATGCGTGCCTGTATCGTGATAGCATACGATATATGACTTTGGTTATCTCGATCTCGTCAAGTCAACTCTTTGACCTAACTAATCTGACACCTTTGAATCCCTATTCCCATGCAAAGGACCTACATCAAGAGGTCGGTCAGATATCATCCTATGTGAGAAATGATTGCCATCTCTTACTCAGGCTGGAGGTCATCTCTTAATAATCATTTGACGGTACTTGATGAGTCCTCAATTTAACTCTTTAGATATTGATCAAAGCACCAACCTCTATGATTCAATAATTGAATCAACAGCTATAAGATCATTAAGATGGCCATGGTACATAACCCTAATTTTACGAAGGGACCTATTATGCAAATTAGTTATTCCTCATTTCAGATCAGGGAATGATATTTACAATAACATTTATTGCATAATGGCTCGATGTGGGATCGCATGTCCAACACATTGTAAATTAGGGTTGGGGGGCCTTTGTAGGCATGCGTTGAGGTACATTCATCCTAACTAAATTCCAACACTCCATCCATCAATATTGTGGTAAGTCTGCGGTCTTGTCCCAATATAGGTTCACTCTATGACTTCAAAGTACTTATTACTTTAGCGTTGGAGTACCTTTGTAGGCATTCATTTGAAGTACGCACATCCTATTTAATTTCCCAACAAACTCCCACTTGCCTCTAAAGTGAGCATTTTCACCTCACACATCATGGAAGCATGGGGATTGCATCGTCTATGATATAGGTCGACTAGTCGCAATAGTCATAAGGGGGAGCAGAAATTAAAAATTTTTCCGATGAAACCATATGACATGGGGACCATTCCGATATCATTTCATCATTATCACAAACAAGTATTACTTCTTTTAGCATGATTGAGATTCTCGTGTCAATAAATAAAGAGACCTCTTGTATCAAGTCTGACTCGATGGAGTGATAACTTGTTGGTATTGAACATGCGAGCCCACAACGAGCCATCATGCAATAAATATTATTGCAAATATCATTCCTTGATCTAAAACGAAGAATAACTAATTTCCATAATAGGTCATTTAATACAATTAGGGTTATGTGCCATGGCTATCTTAATGATCATACTAATGCTGTTTCAGTTGTTGAATCGTAGAGGCTAGTGCTTGGATGAATATCTAAAGAGTTAGATTGAAGACTCGTCAAGCATCGACAAATGATTATTAGGAGATGATCTCCAGTCTGAGTAGGAGATGACAATCCTTTATTTCATTGGTTGATATCTAATCGACCTCTTGATGTAGGACCTCTACCTAAGAATAGAGATTCAGAGGTGTTAGACAAGTTATGTCAAATAGTTGACTTAACGATATTGAGATAACCAAAGTCCTATGTCGTATATTGTCACGATATAGGCATGCATCCTCTGACCGGGGACAGATGTGTTACTTAGGTCTGAGTATGTACATTTGGTAGACCGATAGATTGATTGCCTAATCATGGTCTATACACCGACACAATGGTGTGCATATAAGGGTATATGAGTAATAAGATCTCTCAAAGGGATCATACAGGTTCATTTACTATACTGGAAGACATGACCTCACTCATGAGATACTGGAAATCAAATTTCATGTGGAATTGTCTCTCTTTAGAGCATGACTGAATTTGTATGTTTTATATATGCATTTGGAAAGTATATGATCAACACCTAGGTATGATATGTGCTTTTGAAAAGTATATGATCGATAACAACTCCTAATGATTAAATGAGAAATTCAATGACAAAACCCTGAAGGGGATAGTCTAAATAGATCTAAAACATCATGTTTAGGTCTTTCAGTATGTAGGATGCACAGGTACTAGGAATACTTGAGGGTGATGTGTGATCATAAACGATTATATAACCATGTCATTGTTATTCTTAGCGAGTGATGAAACATGTTGGATTTTAGAGACCCCTCTCATAGACAAGTGATTTGATTTTAGTCCAAATGTTGGTCATTGATCTGAATGTGATTCGGATACAATTTGAAGATTAGATTTATTGCTTAGATTTAATCAAACATATATGGAGGGCCCCCAGGATCTGTATTTGAGATGTGATATCAATATCCAAGACATTATACATGAAACATACAATCGCCATGTCCTTATCTCCAAGTATCTGCGGAGAAAGTGCATTGTTCCTGAAAGAGTTCAAGAATAATTTCATTATTGATAATGTATCCAAGAATTGTGAAATGGATAATTAAATGTGATTTAAATATCTTGAATAATATGAATTTGATTCATATTATTTGGACATATTAGGGGAGTTATCTAAGATAATTAAATGTGATTTAATTATCAAAGATGAGAATAATGTGAATGTGATTCATGTTATTTGGGCGCATGAGAATAAGAGATCTAAAAAGATTAAATATGATTTATTTATCAATGATATGAATAATGTGGATAGCATTATCCCTATTATTGTATATATTATAAATGTGATTTATAATATATTAGAGAAAGCTTATTTTGAATAGTATCGTCAAATTAATTATTTATGGGAATTGGATTCATGTTGGAAATTAATTGGAAATACAAATTACATTTTATTTTGGATTGTGAATATGATTCAGAATTATTTAATGGCATGATTGCAATATTCATGAAATTAATTTGGAATTCTTTTTGTTAATTGATTTACAACAAAAATTGTTGTAAATTTATATGAAGGATTAAAGGAGCCAACACCATCCATTTAATGGATGGTGGACAACCACCCTTTGACTTGGTCATAAGGGTGGCTACCCCCCCGTCCCCCCTTTGGGAGGGTGGAAGGGTTCCCTCATTATCCTTTTATGTTGATAAGTTTATTTCAAAATTAAATTATATTGATTTTTAATATATTTAATTTAAACTGAGATTTTTTGTTGTATTTTTTACAACAAAATCATGGCCATTGAATAGAAATACAAATAAATCTCAACCACTGATTTTGCGTTTCACAAGGATTGGAATCCATGGATTCCCAAAATACTAAAAAAGAAGAGGCAACCCTAGCTCATCTTGGATACAATATAATGTGCTCTCTCTATCTACATGTCAAGTCTCTCTTGTTGTGGCCATCGAGCTTGATGCCCTAGAGAGAGATCGTCACCGTCATTGATACGTCGTTGTGTTGCCGCTTTGACCGCTCATGGATATCCGTCTCCTTTGGCGCACCTCGCTCGTGAAGAAGATTCTAGATCTCATGAGGTGAGATTAGGATATTCACTATTAGATCATCAACATGGATTGCGATGAGCACACATTTCATCAACACGCTCGTTCGTGTCTCCTCCATTGGATCGCAATTGAGGCAGGAGGTCTCTTCATTTTGAGACTCGATCGCAACCATGCTTCAAGAGGTAAACATAATAACTAATTATGATTTAGATGAAATGATACGAGAAGTGTTTCATATCATGTTGTTTCATCGTTTTAAATATTTTAATTTCCATTGTCCCGAGCAACTAGTGCGACTAGTCACTCCCGATCGCATATGATGCGATATAGAGGAGTAGAGTAGCCTTCCCCCTTTTTAGGAGAGGACCGTGGTCTTCTCATTACACTTACGTGATGCGCTTAAGGATTTTCCATATCCTTTAAGTGGTATAAGAGCCATAGGTCGGAGGTTTACGATATGATCCATAAGCCTAAGATGACATGGACATTTTAAGTTGTGTGAAGTTTCGTCGCATTTTATTCACGTAACCCTATTTATGCATTTTTCGTCCTTTTTAAATATTTTAAAACGTGAGTTTATCACTTCTATTATGTTTTTCATTAAAAAAGAAAATCATGAGACTTGAGTTTGCATGATTTGGAATTTGCTTACTCAAGTTATGATCTTTTTAGTGAACAAGTATCTACTGTTTCGGGATGGCGAATCTTGACGTATTAAAGAGTTAATTTTGGTTTTAAAATGCTTAGAAATGCATGTTCATCAGTTGGGTTATGTTATAAATCAAATTGGCAAATAAAATAAATTTAGTTTGCTTGATTTATATTTAAATTGATTGAGATATGCTAATTTTAGTAAGTAGGAATCACTGCTTAAAATTACTTTCCCAATCATGAACCTTGTGATTGTCATTAAATGAAATTAATGGAAATTAATGGTTAATTTTCTGAAATAATGATTGATGAATATTTGTGAAATATTTAAAGATGCTAATTATTTCCTGGAATGACACTACCATAACCTACTTTATAAGATAATTGATCTTGATCACAATTGGTTACATCTTTTCCAACAAATATTAACGCATGAATAGGATTGGAGATTTGTTTAGCAAATATCCATATAATATTAATAAAAATATTTTTGATAAATATTATGTGGTATAACTTCAGATGAAAGACCGATTATCATCTCAAATACAAAATGATCAAATCGTATTATCCTGACCTGAGGCGGATATAGTGCCTAGTTGAGGAGCGTTGGGATAGCAGGTTGATCCATGAGTGGTTTGTCCCACTCTCTTCGGTACTGGCCATGATAGAGGGTAAGGAAAGGATAATACTTGAATCGGTCATGATATCTTTTTTTATTATTAAAATTTGAATAGTACATATTTTGAGATTATGCCATCCTTTAAGTAATAATTAAAATTTGTTTATTGGTTGATTGATTGGATTGACAATTAATTTGATACGATTAAATTAATTAGATCTAATTAAAATTAAACTCTCTATTATGAATATAGTAGTATTTCCCTAGGATTAATTGATTATGTGAATATGATTCATAATAATTAATTAAAATTTGAATGGAATCTGGAGGATCACATAAGTGACATCCATGGTCTTCTGTCAAGGTAAAGGGTTCCATCGCCATGGATTGTATGTAGGAGACGCCTGTCCGAAGTGACAACACTTTAATACAAGCACATCTGGATCGTTCTCTTTGCTTCTCAAAAGAGTAAGGCCATATGCATAGTGACCCCAATATCGGTTCCTCATATTATTGGGGTGATATTGGATTGCGCATAGTGAGTTCTAATATTGTTGATGGTTGGTTAAATTAATGACGTGTCAACATCACCTTAGGGGTGGTGGGCTCGGGTGCTAAAGACTGAATTGGGAGATACAAGTTAGACTTGCGAGGTGGAATGATTTCTCGCCTTTTTTTATTCAAGTTGCAGTTTCTCATATTATTGGGATGTAACAAAGTTAAGAAAGGAGATCCCAGATCTTTCTTAAGATATAATGGTAAGTATAACTCTTACATAGAAAGTGATTGAGAGAATGAACTTACAGTCTTGACAAGGCGAGAAAAAATTGATATAAAAATTCCTAAATCAAAGTAAATTCTATATATATACACAAATTTCTTATTTCAGATAATCCTCATTAAACCCACTCAATACTTTACTCAATAACAACCAGTAAAATATCATGGATTGGATCCATGATCAAGCTATAGTACGTGCAATTGGGCACATAATGTATGTGGTTGCAATGTGCAAGTTTCCTCATAATTAATGAGGAATGACAATCAAATGGACAAAAGGACAACAACCTAGGGTTTGTATGCCTCTATAGTCTTGATCTCTCATGGAGTGTGCTTTGGAAGTATCATGTCGATGATGATCATAATTTTCAAATAATCCTTGTAAAGTATAAGAAGATGGTTTTGGTATACATATGTGCTCTCAACATTTAATCATGAATGACATGGTTCACTGCATTATGCAGAATGGTAGCTCCATAAGAGATGATGTACTCAAAATGTTTGAGTACCTACCTGAACCAAAGTCTTTTAGAGTTTAGATGGATGTAGATACGATGAGAGTTATAATTCTACTATCTATACTCAAGTCATTTAAGACGCTTTATATTATTCATATTGTATGAATTAAATGAAGCATGTATAGATGTTGAAATATTGTTATATTGAAATCTTTTAAATTCAACATAAGGCCCTTTTTTAAGCAATGGTTGTTTATAGATGAAGGGAGCGTAATGGAAGCATGGGTCTGACCCAAATTAGAAGGAAAGTCAAAGAATTGACAGTACTTCTATGATATTCATATGACATCCAAAGAGTTGGATGAATGTCGATACTGTAATAAGCTGGTGTGTTGATAGTATGACTATCAAGTCTATCTAGAATCCATAGAGAATGACTCGGATAGTGCATCGGAATAATCTACATGTGTATAATGTCATTGAAATTGACTTACTTATTAGATAAGATCAAAGTCTGATAATTGTGTCTCATCTTCTAAGAACATTTGCAATTGGTTGCATATGTTCTTGAGGACTAGAAAATTTGATCTTATGGTTTAATAGTCATCGACATGGATATTAATGCAATTGTTGGAACAAACTCTATTGGATAGATAGACTTCACAATTTCAGTGGGAGAGCCCTTAGTCTTAGAGAATGTCTTTATCACCTAGATATTAGAATACACTCATCGTTTATTTTAAAATGTTGGAAATAAACATGAATTCTGGAATAAATCTATAGTACCAAATTAGGAAATTAATGAATGGTTCATTAATATTTCTAAATACTGAAAATTAGACCTTAAATAATCAATAAGAGAATAAAGATCATTTGAAAATGATCTGGCATCAAGTCTTGGACATATGTCTATTGATGAGATCAATAGACTAGTAAGAGATGAAAATTTAGAATGTCTGAAATTTCAAATCTAACATACTTGTGAATATTGTATTCAATGAAAAATGTCCAATACATTCTTCTCTGACAATTGTGTATGATGTTAAGGTATTCAAGATCCCATACATATTCATGTATGTGGATCATATGTATCATAATAAATATTGATGATATGTGATATCCTTCGATGATAATTTGTGATATGAGATTTCTTCCCTTCACCTTACAAAGCTTTAAAATGGTCAAAGATTTCTCAATTTTAGTTTAGAACCAAAGTTTGAAGGAACATGAAAGAATTTCATCTAATCAAGGTAGCAAGTACCTATTAGATTAATTCAATGAATACCTTATGGGGACATGAATATCATTCCTATCTCACTCCACCTGATACGCTTAAACTCAATAGAGTTGTAGGGAGTTGTAATTGGATCAGGTGTGAAACAATTTGATCAATGACGAATCTTAGCATAATTATCTTTTAGTTTCCAGGTATATATGTAGTAAAGACTACAATATATATCCTTAATAAGGTTCCATGCAAGTAAGCTGAAGTTTAGCACCACAAAGTTCTAGTTCCTTAGGAAAAAAAAGAATGGTATTGGATACCTAATTTATGACCTTGAGATTCTTGGATTTCATCTCTAAGGATATGATTCTTAGAGGATGACTTTCTTAAGAATCAAGATGAAGATGAAGTGAAGGAACTCATTTAATCTTGAGAAGATAATGAGGCTCCTAAAATAAAAAACTAAAAGGACAATTAAAGATGAAACACTCATATCTCTTCAAATGAATTTGAGTATGGACTCCATGTATCAGTTAAGTCTGACAGATGATCTTATCATATGATCAAGCTTCTGAGGATCATGACATGGAGAGATGGATGTTAGCAATAAATTCTAAAGTAGACTTCATACACAAGTGTTGTATATGAACCCTCGAGGACTCACCTATAAGGGTAAGACTCATTAAGGTGTAAATGGATCTTCAAGAGAAAGATGGAACCTGATGAGAAGGTAGAGTCTTTCAAAGCACGACTTGTATCATCAAGATACAACAAAACGTAGACATCATTTGCAATGAGACTTGCTTTCTAGTGACCATGCTTAAACTCATCACATTATTGCTAACTATAGCTACACTACTTGACTATGAAATCTTCAAGATGGATGTCAAGATTGCATTCCTCTATGCATTCCTCAACGAGGATATCGCAAGCTGAATAACTCCATCTATGGACTCGAATAAGCATCTGTAGCTGGAACATTAGATTTGATGAAATTATAAGTGTTATGATTTCAGATGGAATCTTGATGAACCATGTGAAGCTTTGTGGGAGTGCCATTGTGTTCTTCGTGCTAAATGTAGATGTTATCCTTATAATTTGGAATGATATAGAGATGATAATGAGTGTTTTATAGCCTAGTTGACATACCTTGAGATATGATCTCAAGGATACCTATTAGATCCAGTTCTGAAATTGTTTAGAGTCGAAGTGACAAAGAATATTGGAACTGTCACATTAGTGGTACACCTTGGACATATTATATTTTTTGGAAAACTCCAACGAAGACTTCTTTCCCTTAAGACATGGTATTGACCTATCTGAAGGGATACCACCTCAAAGAGTTGAGGATGAAAATATGAAATCTACATGCCATAGTGCATCAGCTTTGGGAAACTCAATGTATGCTATATGTATACGAAGTCACAAGTCTGTCCATGCAGTTGGAGCAGTAAACTATTACTAACCCTAGTATGGAGATAAAGAACTTGATTGCAGTAATAACAATATCTTCAAAAGATTAAAAGATTTTTGAGATAGTGATCTCAAAGTCTTATCTTCAAGAACTTAAGATTTTGTAGATAATGATCTAAAAGATCTTATGTGCACGTGCCTTATATGACTTAAGACAGGATCTTATTCTTAAGAGATAGAGATCACCAGAAATAAGGGTATTCTAATAACAAAAATTGCATACTGGTTATAATAATTGAGTTGTAGTATCATAGGCACTATAACTACTACAAGATTGAGTATTGGTTGCATAAGATGCAACATTCGCATTTGATGTGAGCATTATTGCTAGGGATATGCAAGTATCGTAAAAGGACGGCATAGTCTCTCGGTAACAAAGTGGATGATCATCTTACCAAGCTATTTTTCTACAAATCCAGGGATTTTCACATGAGTGTGGTTTTAAGATTATCCCAATAATGGCTCTTTGGGCTAGTGGGCGATTGTTTGACATCGAGCCCACGACGAGCCATTATGCAATAAATGTTATTGCAAATATCATTCCCTAATCTAAAATGAAGAATAACTAAATGTATAATAGGTCCCTTAGTACTATTAGGGTTATGTACCATGGCCATCTTAATGATGATACAACTATTGATTCAATTGTTGAATCATAGAGTCTAGTGCTTTGATGAATATCTAAAGAGTTAGATTGATGACTCATCAAGCGCCGTCAAATGAGTATTAAGCGATGATCTCTGGCCTGAGTAGGAGATGGAAATCCTTTGTCTCATTGGTTGATATCTGATGTATCTGTGATTCATCACTTCAAAAGTCAAAAATAGAGCCTTGTTCCCGAGAAAATAGAGGCATATTTCCCCTTATATTGCATAGATAGCATTCATGCATATATTCATAACTCATGCAGTTTAGCAGATCATTTGCATTTAAATAAGAAGCCAAAAATCCCTTGTAAAATACATATTCACCAAAATAACCTCTTCTCTATAATCTATACTACTTAGTTAATAATATAGGGAAGAATGCCAAAAATCACCCTTGTGAAATAGCCAATAAAGCCTGAGAACCCCTGTACACTAGAATGCACATAAAGTCCTCATGCAAACTCCGATTTAGGTCTACTTACTCTTAGAATACTACACATTAAAAGACCTTTAAAATGAGACTAATTTCATTGAATTTGGAGCTTGTATGAGAAAGTTGGGTTTTTGGGCCACTTTGTATACTACATATGTATATTTATGTATCCTTGTATTTATGTATCATATTTGACCTCATCTCCATCTTTGGTCAACATGAAACTTGTAGATCTCATCGAGATCTACAACTTTCATGTTTTGAGTTTTTCCAAATTCAGTCCTCTCTTCTCTCTACACGTGCATCTTATTCCAGCCACTCACAGCAGGCCACGTGGCGCCCTCTGGTTGCGCCGCGTGACCCGCCTCCCATCGCCTCATCCGTCTGCGTCCTCAGCCGTTGGATCTCGCTTCAGATCCAACGGCCCAGCCTTTTCCATGCACGCCCCTTGCCTGGACCATCCGATCATCTCATGCATTGATCTACGCCGCTCATTCGCGCCTCCACCAGAGCCCTCCACGTGGCAGCATCTACGCCGCTTGATCAGACCCTTGATCTCTCAATCGCAGCCGCCCTTCTCCCAGCGAATCGCGGCCCTCTGATCAAATCCATCTCCTCATTTAAACCGTCCGCTCGCGCCTTCACCAGTGCCCACCACGTGGTGCGCTCTCGACCCATCATCAGCGCGCCTTGATCTCATCCTACCCGCCCACCACGCTCTGATCACCACCGTTGGATCTCAAGATCCAACGGTAGAGACCTCGTCTCCTACCTCCAGGCACCCCTCTCTCCCACGTCCCTTGCCTTGCGGGAGGGGCGCCCCCCTTCCTATTCTTGGATGCACGTCACCACCCTCTCCCACCGCTGACACCCCCACGACGTCACCCACTCGTCCCTCATCCTCGCCGTCTACCTCACGCTCCACCACTCCCACCAGAGTCGCCCCACGTCGACCACCAACCTCGCCTCGTCATCAGCCAACCCACCACCTTCACCTTATAAATACGTCACCACCGGCAACGTTCACCCCCATCCGCCACTCCAGAGAGGTTCCTCGAGCTCAGATCGATCCATTGGTGACAACAATTGGGTGTGTCTTCGAGCGAAGACAAGTTTCTTCTCCGGCGAGATCCACGGCAAGCTCTGCCGTGTCGCAGCCTCCCTCCGCGAAGCTGCGCGAGCTCGGGACCCTACCGATCCCTCGAGCGAAGACCTGGAGCTCAAATCTGAGCTCCATTCCCCAGGTATCCCCCTCCATCATCTTCTGATCTTCTCCTTCATTCTTCCTTTGATTTCTCCTAATTTATTCGCCGTCCACCGTTGTTTTCTCGCACCACCTTCATTCCTCCGAGCTCAGCGACAGAGCTCCGATCTTCGCGCACCCTTCCGTTCCCTCAAACACCGCATCTCGACTTTCCTCGACTCCAGCTCCGCCACCTCGGCGGAGCTCGCTCGCCAGACCACTCACACTCCGCCTTAGGCCTCGCCGTTCACCCTACATACCTCCACGCGCACACACGTGCTTCGGCTATACCCCTAACCCCTTGCAGGTCCTCACTTCTTCACTGGCCGGAGCTTCACCGGAGCCCCCTTCGAGCTTCTTCGCCATCGAGCTTCAGCGCATCTCTGATGAACCTCAGTTTCATCATCTTTATTTTCCATAATTAACCCCCTTGCTTAAAAGTTTGTCAATAATTTCCTGTTAATGTCTAATAATTAACAGAGTCCTAAATAAATTAAAAAGCACAAAAAAATGACAAAACAAAATTCGTGGTATTTTTAGACTTTAAAATACCTTCAAAAATATTTCGGGCCCTTGTTTGATTTCATTTCCAGTTTTGGTCAACATGAAACTTGTAGATCTCGTCAAGATATACAACTTCATGTTTTGAGTTTTCTCAAATTCGGCCAATAGGGCCCTCAAAAATAAGAAAAACCCTCTGAATAACCTGATTGGGCCACGTGGCCCAATCTGGGTTAGCCACGTGGCCCGGCCCCTTTGTCTTATCCGCCCCCTTCCTAGACCGTTGGATCTCCTTCTGATCCAACGGCCAGTTGGCTTCCACGCACGCCTCAAATCCCGGCCATCCGATCATTCCTCCGCCTCCATCATCACCGCACGTGAGCGCTCTCACCAGAGCGTGCCACGTGGCGCAGACTGGTGCCCTCCGATCGCGCTCCTGATCGTCCATCTCGACCGCTCATTCCCCTAACGCTCCTCATCCATGCGATCAACCGCTCCTTCATCTGAGCCATCCGTTCGCGCTGCTCTCTCGACACGCCACGTGGCAGCTCCATCTGCCATCGATCATGCCGCCCCAGATCTTATCCTGGCCGCCGCTCCGCGCCTTAGCCTCCACCGTTGGATCTCCAGATCCAACGGTCAGGAGACCGTCGTCGACCTCCAGCAGACCCCTTCTTCCCCACGATCGCCTCTCGCGCACCTCTCCCCCTTTCCATTTTCCCCACGACTCCAGAGCCCCTCTTCCTTCGCCAACCGTCCCACAGTCTTCCCCACTCTTCCCTCTTCCCCGCGCACTCCTCCAAGACCCACGAACACCTCTCCACTCGCACCACTTTCGCCTCAAAATCCACGTCGAACTCCACCATCTCCGAAGTTCGCCGCTTCAAATACTCAGCACCCCCCTCTGTTCACAGCTGTCCATCTTTACGCGGGGAGGGGCCCAGCCCTCCTCCGCCTCTCTGTGACAGAGAGGGGCGAGAGGATCGAGCGAGAACGACCCATCTCCCCCGGTGAGACCCTCCGCCTTGAACGGCGGAGCTGCGGCGCGTCGAGCCCGCCAAGCTGCTCCCATCGGCTGGGGGAGTCCAGCGATGACCCGGTGCTCACTTAGAGCTCCAGCCCAAGCCCTTCGATCCGCTTCCGACCAAGGTAAGTTCTTCTTCCTCTTCTCTCGCATTTTATCTTAATTTTCTTCGATTTTTCTCGGTCACTCCGGCCGTTTTTACCCTCCATTCACATCACCATTATCTCAGCCACACTCCCCCCGTCCTCGCGACCATCTCCGATCATGCTCTCCTTCTTCCATACCCCCCATCGCCTCCGACCCACCTCCTCCGCCACCCGCGGCGGAGGAGCTCCGAGCTCCCCATCTTCTCCGTCCTCGACGAGCTCCCATCTTCATCCCACTCACTCACCCACGCACCCTATCGTCGCTTCGGCTATGCATCTAACATGCAGGTACTCACAAACTCGCACTGGCCGGAGCTTCGCCGGACTTATCTTCGTCACAGTCGGCTGAGACTCCAGCATCCTGATGGCCCGAGCCAAGACGCCAGTCTCCTTCCTCGAGCTCCGATCTTCTTCGACGACTATTAATGGAGCCTCGGGGAGATCGACAGCAGCCAAGGAAGCGCGGCGGAGGAGGAGCTCCCTCGCCGGAGCTCCAACATCGCCGCCAGTCCTTAGCAAAGGAGAAGAGCAGTCACCGTTGGATGGTCCACCCCCGGTGACCATCCAACGGTCCAGGTGGAGCCACGTCCTCGCCTTCAGCAGCCCTTGGATCATCACGATCCAAGGGCCGACATTCAGCCACGTGTCCTCCCCTGAGCTTCCCCGAGCCGAGCGACCGAGCCTCAGGCTTGGACGGTCCCGAGCCTTCTCCGAGCCTGCAGCGGATCCAACCCTCAGCCGAGCCTACCCGAAGCGTCTTCGAACCTCTGCCTTGACCGAGCCTCCATCCGAGCCTGGGCCGCACGTGCATCGCACGTGCTACCCTGGGAAATTTGCAGAGGAGCCCAAATCTTCTCCAGAATTGCAGAATGGTCCTGAGTCACGTGCAGATCACACGCACGGTGGGTAATTTGCAATTATGCCCTCACGGGTTTAATAATTGCAAAAATGCCCCTGTGCGTGTGGGTCATTTTCAGGGATGGTCCCTAACTTTATTTTTATTACATTTTAGTCCCTCCCAGGGGCCTGTATGCAATTTTATTTTCATGTTTTCTTGCATTTATGCCCTTATCTTCATTTTTGCATATCTTGAGCACCGTACCTCTGTTTTAGTTGATTTCAGTTTCGTTTGAGAGCTTGTTTGATGTACTTTTTGATGGCATGATTAATCTTTTATCTTAGAGACTTGAATTTTAATGGAATATTAAGTTATCTAAGTGGCTTTTATTTAGTTCTCATGCCTTGTTCATTTTGACGATCAAGCTCTGACACTTCAAATAAATCTGGAATTAACTCATTGAATATTTTGCTCATAAATTTGTGACTAGGGCATATTTGTGATGCTTTGCATGTGCATTCATTTGCATGATAAAAAATTGATAAAAAATGCATATTGATTTTTAATGCATTGTCTGGTCATGTCTTGTCTTGTTGTGTCTTAGCATGGTTTGACCTATATGCTTCAACTCTACACTTAGTTAAACAACCTTAAATCTGAATAATACGAGAGAGGCTCGTGTCCCTGAGTTCGACCTTGGTATCTTACCAAGTAAAAATAAATCTTCGATCACCTCATTTCGATTTTTGGCATATATTTAAATGAGGTGATCGCTTTGATGACCCGAAACCGGCCCGACTGCACCGACATTTCATAGTGCTAATTTAGCATTATTAAAGGGCCGATTTTGCGACTCGTCAAATGGCACCGTTGCCGGGGACACGGCTCATTTTTTTATTTTTTGGATTTTTGTGTGTTTAATTTAGTGTTTCTTTTTATAGGTCATTTAGCCACATATTTTGCATATAAAATTTTTCTTTCTTATTTGATCTCTAACCATTGTTTCTGTGGCAGGGCCCTTGATGGATCAAGGAGGCGAGGAGCAGGACGTTCCCCGCTGCGAGGAGCCGCAAGAGCATACTTGGAGCAAAGGAGGAAGAAAAGAAAAAAAAATGTGTCTCCCATTTTTGTTGTATTTTATTTTTTAATAATTCGTCGTTTACAGCGGTCTTCGATCGAAGACTCACGATTGTAATTGGACGAATGTGGTTGTGTGGGGATCGTCCCCACTTGAGTGTCGACCTAGGACTAGGCACGCGGCTCTCCGAGCTCATTTTATTTTTTATCTTATGTGCTTGATCGTAGGTTAGGACACACTTTAAATGAAGACGCACATAATCTCGTATCACTTAGCTAAAATTCATGAAGATTAATCACCGCTAATAGATGCATGATTAGGTGCGGCTTTTTCGACTTGCATACATGTTTGATTTGATTTTCAAAACGGCCCCAGATTTTTCACGGCTTTTATCGTCAAATCACTGCATGATTTCTCACTTAGCCTCGATCGCGTTTTTCTTCATCGAATACATGTTTTTCACGGCTTTCATTTTTCTAGATTGATCACCTAGGATAAATGGAAAATGGAATGAACGGTAGACGATGATTTTCTGATTGATGTGCTAATCATAATTCAGTGAAAACCTAAAATAAAATTGGGACTGTTAATTGCAAGTCACCAAAAATGGAGTAAAAATTCGGTTTTGGGAGAGCAACACCCGCGCATATGCCTTGATTCACATTTTCTTCGCGTAAATATTTAATGTTTTATCACCAATAAAATGGACAAGATAATTAACCAACCTTGGTTGGTTTCATGTGTGAGTTGGTGAAACTAAGGGTTTGCTTGTTTGAATTGAGCCATGTTTGCTGCACACACCCGAAATCCAAAGACACTCCATTTAATCTCCGAAGATTCAGCCGCTCACTTGTATATTCATCCTTCTTCTTCGTTCACCTTGGGTTTCTTCCAACATCAATCTCCATCTTTATACTTAGGCTAATCTCAGCCTAAGTATAGGGGGGACCCAAGTCCCTGTGATTTCTCTACTCATCTTTTCATGCCTTTATACTTAGGTTATTTCTAACCTAAGTATAGGGGGAGCCCCTCTTAGCTCCCGTATATTCTTCTATATTTAAATGGACCTATGTACTTGTAACATCTAGTGCTATGAGGACATAGCAAAGTTTAAGTATAGGGGGTATACCGTATATACCGTATATTTACTTTAGCTATAATCTGAAAAATTTGAAAAATTAAAAACTTTTTGGCTAAGGTAAAAATTCATTGGACTAAGAAAACTCAAAGGATTTCGCGGTTTTTCGATATTATGTTACACCATTTTATAGAAATATTTTCGAAAATGATTTTTGAAAATGTTTTGAAAATTTTTATTTTGTGTGACATGGATTTTGAAAAATCGCCATCTCTTTTCAAGGAAAGTTGAGTCTAACTTGTGTTTTAACTCTCTTATTAAAATCCACAAAAATCAGAAAACCCCTAAAAAACTTTAGGAGCTATTAGTGACTACTAAACCCAATTAAGAAAGCCGCGTTCAGTGAGGGTTCGCCCTTAGCAGATTGGATGGTTTAGAGGACATCGCGTAAGGCCCCGTCCTCAAGCAACGGGCTTCGGCCTGTACTTACATCCATACTGGCTGAATTGTAGCTACTTAATTGAGTTTAGGCAGTTGTTATATCTCTTGAAGTTCAAAAAAAAAAGTGTCTTGTTTTTGAATGAAGAAGTTGGATTAGTCCTCTACATTTTCACTTTCACCCGGGATCTGATTTGGTCAAGAAGACTTAGCTTTTAGAAGTCTTTGAGATTTTAGGTTAACCAGCCTTAGCCATCAGGGTCTTAGACTTAATCATCCACATTCCCCTAGGTTTCTAGATTTGCATGCTATATGCCATGCTTAGTCTCAGACAGAAAGAATATGATCAGCACATCACATGCACGACTGCGGTTTTTGATGAGATGAGTCGATTTTTCACCTGAGGGATTGGGATGAGGAAGTCGAATTTGGATTTGATCTAATGATGCTCGAGGATGGGATAAAATCTTTGGAGGCTTCATGAAACCTGAGTGTCAGCAATATTAGCCAGTATGAGAACTTGATTCTTATACTAATCTCTTGACATTAACCTAAGTGCCTGGGTGTGAAAAATAAATAAAAAATGTTGATCAGTGTGCGCCAACTCTTGGTAAAAGCAGTGGAGCTAGCCACCAATTATACAAGTCAATGAAATTCAAAGAAAAGCTCACATTCCACCAAAGTCAAATATCAAAGAGCTTCCACCAAAGGCGAGCGCTCCCAAACTTTTCAAAGTGTCCACTTGGACCACCGCTATTAGGACCAGGAGTCGGGCTTGCACCAAAAAAGGGCTCTGCATCGTAAATGCTACAAGTCTGGGTGTCGAAGGTACGATAGGTACTCAAAAGAGACACACCCCGGTGTACTCCCAGGAACAAGTGCAGACGGCTCCAACTTCTCTTGACGGACGCACTGATCAACACCAAAAAAAATGTGTTGCGTAAAAGGCACTAGAGAGAATCCTTGTTCCAATGAGAGGGAGAGAAGAATTGACACAATCCCATGCCCTCCATTTCTGGCCTGCCATCTACATTTTTTAAGTCTGACAACTAAAGAAACGGTGGACTGAATGCAAGATCTGATTTCTTCCCTAGTGTTGAGGATTGGGTCCTTAGGAGATTTTCTCGGACCGAGATTTTGGGTGAAGACTTGACTCTACTCTCGAAATTGCAGTCAACACTAAAACTTCATATCCTTTAGTTTATATGTACATCAGAGAGAGTCTAGAGAAATAGAGGAATTGGAAGCCTCTTGATTAAGGCTGGGTTGAACTCTAGAATTTTGGATCTCTAAAGTCAAGTGGACTTGATCAGCTTGGATCCTGTATTCACATGCACAAGGGGGTTAATCCAACTTAGTCATTCTTTTTGATGCTCGAGGACGAGCATAGTTTAAGTATAGGGGGTGATGAACCTCAGTTTCATCATCTTTATTTTCCATAATTAACCCCCTTGCTTAAAAGTTTGTCAATAATTTCCTGTTAATGTCTAATAATTAACAGAGTCCTAAATAAATTAAAAAGCACAAAAAAATGACAAAACAAAATTCGTGGTATTTTTAGACTTAAAAATACCTTCAAAAATATTTCGGGCCCTTGTTTGATTTCATTTCCAGTTTTGGTCAACATGAAACTTGTAGATCTCGTCAAGATCTACAACTTCATGTTTTGAGTTTTCTCAAATTCGGCCAATAGGGCCCTCAAAAATAAGAAAAACCCTCTGAATAACCTGATTGGGCCACGTGGCCCAATCTGGGTTAGCCACGTGGCCCGGCCCCTTTGTCTTATCCGCCCCCTTCCTAGACCGTTGGATCTCCTTCTGATCCAACGGCCAGCTGGCTTCCACGCACGCCTCAAATCCCGGCCATCCGATCATTCCTCCGCCTCCATCATCACCGCACGTGAGCGCTCTCACCAGAGCGTGCCACGTGGCGCAGACTGGTGCCCTCCGATCGCGCTCCTGATCGTCCATCTCGACCGCTCATTCCCCTAACGCTCCTCATCCATGCGATCAACCGCTCCTTCATCTGAGCCATCCGTTCGCGCTGCTCTCTCGACACGCCACGTGGCAGCTCCATCTGCCATCGATCATGCCGCCCCAGATCTTATCCTGGCCGCCGCTCCGCGCCTTAGCCTCCACCGTTGGATCTCCAGATCCAACGGTCAGGAGACCGTCGTCGACCTCCAGCAGACCCCTTCTTCCCCACGATCGCCTCTCGCGCACCTCTCCCCCTTTCCATTTTCCCCACGACTCCAGAGCCCCTCTTCCTTCGCCAACCGTCCCACAGTCTTCCCCACTCTTCCCTCTTCCCCGCGCACTCCTCCAAGACCCACGAACACCTCTCCACTCGCACCACTTTCACCTCAAAATCCACGTCGAACTCCACCATCTCCGAAGTTCGTCGCTTCAAATACTCAGCACCCCCCTCTGTTCACAGCTGTCCATCTTTACGCGGGGAGGGGCCCAGCCCTCCTCCGCCTCTCTGTGACAGAGAGGGGCGAGAGGATCGAGCGAGAACGACCCATCTCCCCCGGTGAGACCCTCCGCCTTGAACGGCGGAGCTGCGGCGCGTCGAGCCCGCCAAGCTGCTCCCATCGGCTGGGGGAGTCCAGCGATGACCCGGTGCTCACTTAGAGCTCCAGCCCAAGCCCTTCGATCCGCTTCCGACCAAGGTAAGTTCTTCTTCCTCTTCTCTCGCATTTTATCTTAATTTTCTTCGATTTTTCTCGGTCACTCCGGCCGTTTTTACCCTCCATTCACATCACCATTATCTCAGCCACACTCCCCCCGTCCTCGCGACCATCTCCGATCATGCTCTCCTTCTTCCATACCCCCCATCGCCTCCGACCCACCTCCTCCGCCACCCGCGGCGGAGGAGCTCCGAGCTCCCCATCTTCTCCGTCCTCGACGAGCTCCCATCTTCATCCCACTCACTCACCCACGCACCCTATCGTCGCTTCGGCTATGCATCTAACATGCAGGTACTCACAAACTCGCACTGGCCGGAGCTTCGCCGGACTTATCTTCGTCACAGTCGGCTGAGACTCCAGCATCCTGATGGCCCGAGCCAAGACGCCAGTCTCCTTCCTCGAGCTCCGATCTTCTTCGACGACTATTAATGGAGCCTCGGGGAGATCGACAACAGCCAAGGAAGCGCGGCGGAGGAGGAGCTCCCTCGCCGGAGCTCCAACATCGCCGCCAGTCCTTAGCAAAGGAGAAGAGCAGTCACCGTTGGATGGTCCACCCCCGGTGACCATCCAACGGTCCAGGTGGAGCCACGTCCTCGCCTTCAGCAGCCCTTGGATCATCACGATCCAAGGGCCGACATTCAGCCACGTGTCCTCCCCTGAGCTTCCCCGAGCCGAGCGACCGAGCCTCAGGCTTGGACGGTCCCGAGCCTTCTCCGAGCCTGCAGCGGATCCAACCCTCAGCCGAGCCTACCCGAAGCGTCTTCGAACCTCTGCCTTGACCGAGCCTCCATCCGAGCCTGGGCCGCACGTGCATCGCACGTGCTACCATGGGAAATTTGCAGAGGAGCCCAAATCTTCTCCAGAATTGCAGAATGGTCCTGAGTCACGTGCAGATCACACGCACGGTGGGTAATTTGCAATTATGCCCTCACGGGTTTAATAATTGCAAAAATGCCCCTGTGCGTGTGGGTCATTTTCAGGGAAGGTCCCTAACTTTATTTTTATTACATTTTAGTCCCTCCCAGGGGCCTGTATGCAATTTTATTTTCATGTTTTATTGCATTTATGCCCTTATCTTCATTTTTGCATATCTTGAGCACCGTACCTCTGTTTTAGTTGATTTCAGTTTCGTTTGAGAGCTTGTTTGATGTACTTTTTGATGGCATGATTAATCTTTTATCTTAGAGACTTGAATTTTAATGGAATATTAAGTTATCTAAGTGGCTTTTATTTAGTTCTCATGCCTTGTTCATTTTGACGATCAAGCTCTGACACTTCAAATAAATCTGGAATTAACTCATTGAATATTTTGCTCATAAATTTGTGACTAGGGCATATTTATGATGCTTTGCATGTGCATTCATTTGCATGATAAAAAATTGATAAAAAATGCATATTGATTTTTAATGCATTGTCTGGTCATGTCTTGTCTTGTTGTGTCTTAGCATGGTTTGACCTATATGCTTCAACTCTACACTTAGTTAAACAACCTTAAATCTGAATAATACGAGAGAGGCTCGTGTCCCTGAGTTCGACCTTGGTATCTTACCAAGTAAAAATAAATCTTCGATCACCTCATTTCGATTTTTGGCATATATTTAAATGAGGTGATCGCTTTGACGACCCGAAACCGGCCCGACTGCACCGACATTTCATAGTGCTAATTTAGCATTATTAAAGGGCCGATTTTGCGACTCGTCAAATGGCGCCGTTGCCGGGGACACGGCTCATTTTTTTATTTTTTGGATTTTTGTGTGTTTAATTTAGTGTTTCTTTTTATAGGTCATTTAGCCACATATTTTGCATATAAAATTTTTCTTTCTTATTTGATCTCTAACCATTGTTTCTGTGGCAGGGCCCTTGATGGATCAAGGAGGCGAGGAGCAGGACGTTCCCCGCTGCGAGGAGCCGCAAGAGCATACTTGGAGCAAAGGAGGAAGAAAAGAAAAAAAAATGTGTCTCCCATTTTTGTTGTATTTTATTTTTTAATAATTCGTCGTTTACAGCGGTCTTCGATCGAAGACTCACGATTGTAATCGGACGAATGTGGTTGTGTGGGGATCGTCCCCACTTGAGTGTCGACCTAGGACTAGGCACGCGACTCTCCGAGCTCATTTTATTTTTTATCTTATGTGCTTGATCGTAGGTTAGGACACACTTTAAATGAAGACGCACATAATCTCGTATCACTTAGCTAAAATTCATGAAGATTAATCACCGCTAATAGATGCATGATTAGGTGCGGCTTTTTCGACTTGCATACATGTTTGATTTGATTTTCAAAACGGCCCCAGATTTTTCACGGCTTTTATCGTCAAATCACTGCATGATTTCTCACTTAGCCTCGATCGCGTTTTTCTTCATCGAATACATGTTTTTCACGGCTTTCATTTTTCTAGATTGATCACCTAGGATAAATGGAAAATGGAATGAACGGTAGACGATGATTTTCTGATTGATGTGCTAATCATAATTCAGTGAAAACCTAAAATAAAATTGGGACTGTTAATTGCAAGTCACCAAAAATGGAGTAAAAATTCGGTTTTGGGAGAGCAACACCCGCGCATATGCCTTGATTCACATTTTCTTCGCGTAAATATTTAATGTTTTATCACCAATAAAATGGACAAGATAATTAACCAACCTTGGTTGGTTTCATGTGTGAGTTGGTGAAACTAAGGGTTTGCTTGTTTGAATTGAGCCATGTTTGCTACACACACCCGAAATCCAAAGACACTCCATTTAATCTCCGAAGATTCAGCCGCTCACTTGTATATTCATCCTTCTTCTTCGTTCACCTTGGGTTTCTTCCAACATCAATCTCCATCTTTATACTTAGGCTAATCTCAGCCTAAGTATAGGGGGGACCCAAGTCCCTGTGATTTCTCTACTCATCTTTTCTTGCCTTTATACTTAGGTTATTTCTAACCTAAGTATAGGGGGAGCCCCTCTTAGCTCCCGTATATTCTTCTATATTTAAATGGACCTATGTACTTGTAACATCTAGTGCTATGAGGACATAGCAAAGTTTAAGTATAGGGGGGTATACCGTATATACCGTATATTTACTTTAGCTATAATCTGAAAAATTTGAAAAATTTAAAACTTTTTGGCTAAGGTAAAAATTCATTGGACTAAGAAAACTCAAAGGATTTCGCGGTTTTTCGATATTATGTTACACCATTTTATAGAAATATTTTCGAAAATGATTTTTGAAAATGTTTTGAAAATTTTTATTTTGTGTGACATGGATTTTGAAAAATCGCCATCTCTTTTCAAGGAAAGTTGAGTCTAACTTGTGTTTTAACTCTCTTATTAAAATCCACAAAAATCAGAAAACCCCTAAAAAACTTTAGGAGCTATTAGTGACTACTAAACCCAATTAAGAAAGCCGCGTTCAGTGAGGGTTCGCCCTTAGCAGATTGGATGGTTTAGAGGACATCGGGTAAGGCCCCGTCCTCAAGCAACGGGCTTCGGCCTGTACTTACATCCATACTGGCTGAATTGTAGCTACTTAATTGAGTTTAGGCAGTTGTTATATCTCTTGAAGTTCAAAAAAAAAAGTGTCTTGTTTTTGAATGAAGAAGTTGGATTAGTCCTCTACATTTTCACTTTCACCCGGGATCTGATTTGGTCAAGAAGACTTAGCTTTTAGAAGTCTTTGAGATTTTAGGTTAACCAGCCTTAGCCATCAGGGTCTTAGACTTAATCATCCACATTCCCCTAGGTTTCTAGATTTGCATGCTATATGCCATGCTTAGTCTCAGACAGAAAGAATATGATCAGCACATCACATGCACGACTGCGGTTTTTGATGAGATGAGTCGATTTTTCACCTGAGGGATTGGGATGAGGAAGTCGAATTTGGATTTGATCTAATGATGCTCGAGGATGGGATAAAATCTTTGGAGGCTTCATGAAACCTGAGTGTCAGCAATATTAGCCAGTATGAGAACTTGATTCTTATACTAATCTCTTGACATTAACCTAAGTGCCTGGGTGTGAAAAATAAATAAAAAATGTTGATCAGTGTGCGCCAACTCTTGGTAAAAGCAGTGGAGCTAGCCACCAATTATACAAGTCAATGAAATTCAAAGAAAAGCTCACATTCCACCAAAGTCAAATATCAAAGAGCTTCCACCAAAGGCGAGCGCTCCCAAACTTTTCAAAGTGTCCACATGGACCACCGCTATTAGGACCAGGAGTCGGGCTTGCACCAAAAAAGGGCTCTGCATCGTAAATGCTACAAGTCTGGGTGTCGAAGGTACGATAGGTACTCAAAAGAGACACACCCCGGTGTACTCCCAGGAAAACAAGTGCAGACGGCTCCAACTTCTCTTGACGGACGCACTGATCAACACCAAAAAAAATGTGTTGCGTAAAAGGCACTAGAGAGAATCCTTGTTCCAATGAGAGGGAGAGAAGAATTGACACAATCCCATGCCCTCCATTTCTGGCCTGCCATCTACATTTTTTAAGTCTGACAACTAAAGAGACGGTGGACTGAATGCAAGATCTGATTTCTTCCTAGTGTTGAGGATTGGGTCCTTAGGAGATTTTCTCGGACCGAGATTTTGGATGAAGACTTGACTCTACTCTCGAAATTGCAGTCAACACTAAAACTTCATATCCTTTAGTTTATATGTACATCAGAGAGAGTCTAGAGAAATAGAGGAATTGGAAGCCTCTTGATTAAGGCTGGGTTGAACTCTAGAATTTTGGATCTCTAAAGTCAAGTGGACTTGATCAGCTTGGATCCTGTATTCACATGCACAAGGGGGTTAATCCAACTTAGTCATTCTTTTTGATGCTCGAGGACGAGCATAGTTTAAGTATAGGGGGTGATGAACCTCAGTTTCATCATCTTTATTTTCCATAATTAACCCCCTTGCTTAAAAGTTTGTCAATAATTTCCTGTTAATGTCTAATAATTAACAGAGTCCTAAATAAATTAAAAAGCACAAAAAATGACAAAACAAAATTCGTGGTATTTTTAGACTTAAAAATACCTTCAAAAATATTTCGGGCCCTTGTTTGATTTCATTTCCAGTTTTGGTCAACATGAAACTTGTAGATCTCGTCAAGATCTACAACTTTCATGTTTTGAGTTTTCTCAAATTCGGCCAATAGGGCCCTCAAAAATAAGAAAAACCCTCTGAATAACCTGATTGGGCCACGTGGCCCAATCTGGGGTAGCCACGTGGCCCGGCCCCTTTGTCTTATCCGCCCTCTTCCTAGACCGTTGGATCTCCTTCTGATCCAACGGCCAGCTGGCTTCCACGCACGGCTCAAATCCCGGCCATCCGATCATTCCTCCTCCTCCATCATCACCGCACGTGAGCGCTCTCACCAGAGCGTGCCACGTGGCGCAGACTGGTGCCCTCCGATCGCGCTCCTGATCGTCCATCTCGACCGCTCATTCCCCTAACGCTCCTCATCCATGCGATCAACCGCTCCTTCATCTGAGCCATCCGTTCGCGCTGCTCTCTCGACACGCCACGTGGCAGCTCCATCTGCCATCGATCATGCCGCCCCAGATCTTATCCTGGCCGCCGCTCCGCGCCTTAGCCTCCACCGTTGGATCTCCAGATCCAACGGTCAGGAGACCGTCGTCAACCTCTAGCAGACCCCTTCTTCCCCACGATCGCCTCTCGCGCACCTCTCCCCCTTTCCATTTTCCCCACGACTCCAGAGCCCCTCTTCCTTTGCCAACCGTCCCACAGTCTTCCCCACTCTTCCCTCTTCCCCGCGCACTCCTCCAAGACCCACGAACACCTCTCCACTCGCACCACTTTCGCCTCAAAATCCACGTCGAACTCCACCATCTCCGAAGTTCGCCGCTTCAAATACTCAGCACCCCCCTCTGTTCACAGCTGTCCATCTTTACGCGGGGAGGGGCCCAGCCCTCCTCCGCCTCTCTGTGACAGAGAGGGGCGAGAGGATCGAGCGAGAACGACCCATCTCCACCAGTGAGACCCTCCGCCTTGAACGGCGGAGCTGCGGTGCGTCGAGCCCGCCAAGCTGCTCCCATGGGTTGGGGGAGTCCAGCGATGACCCGGTGCTCACTTAGAGCTCCAGCCCAAGCCCTTCGATCCGCTTCCGACCAAGGTAAGTTCTTCTTCCTCTTCTCTCGCATTTTATCTTAATTTTCTTTGATTTTTCTCGGTCACTCCGGCCGTTTTTACCCTCCATTCACATCACCATTATCTCAGCCACACTCCCCCCGTCCTCGCGACCATCTCCGATCATGCTCTCCTTCTTCCATACCCCCCATCGCCTCCGACCCACCTCCTCCGCCACCCGCGGCGGAGGAGCTCCGAGCTCCCCATCTTCTCCGTCCTCGACGAGCTCCCATCTTCATCCCACTCACTCACCCACGCACCCTATCGTTGCTTCGGCTATGCATCTAACATGCAGGTACTCACAAACTCGCACTGGCCGGAGCTTCGCCGGACTTATCTTCGTCACAGTCGGCTGAGACTCCAACATCCTGATGGCCCGAGCCAAGACGCCAGTCTCCTTCCTCGAGCTCCGATCTTCTTCGACGACTATTAATGGAGCCTCGGGGAGATCGACAGCAGCCAAGGAAGCGCGGCGGAGGAGGAGCTCCCTCGCCGGAGCTCCAACATCGCCGCCAGTCCTTAGCAAAGGAGAAGAGCAGTCACCGTTGGATGGTCCACCCCCGGTGACCATCCAACGGTCCAGGTGGAGCCACGTCCTCGCCTTCAGCAGCCCTTGGATCATCACGATCCAAGGGCCGACATTCAGCCACGTGTCCTCCCCTGAGCTTCCCCGAGCCGAGCGACCGAGCCTCAGGCTTGGACGCTGCCGAGCCTTCTCCGAGCCTGCAGCGGATCCAACCCTCAGCCGAGCCTACCCGAAGCGTCTTCGAACCTCTGCCTTGACCGAGCCTCCATCCGAGCCTGGGCCGCACGTGCATCGCACGTGCTACCCTGGGAAATTTGCAGAGGATCCCAAATCTTCTCCAGAATTGCAGAATGGTCCTGAGTCACGTGCAGATCACACGCACGGTGGGTAATTTGCAATTATGCCCTCACGGGTTTAATAATTGCAAAAATGCCCCTGTGCGTGTGGGTCATTTTCAGGGAAGGTCCCTAACTTTATTTTTATTACATTTTAGTCCCTCCCAGGGGCCTGTATGCAATTTTATTTTCATGTTTTCTTGCATTTATGCCCTTATCTTCATTTTTGCATATCTTGAGCACCGTACCTCTGTTTTAGTTGATTTCAGTTTCGTTTGAGAGCTTGTTTGATGTACTTTTTGATGGCATGATTAATCTTTTATCTTAGAGACTTGAATTTTAATGGAATATTAAGTTATCTAAGTGGCTTTTATTTAGTTCTCATGCCTTGTTCATTTTGACGATCAAGCTCTGACACTTCAAATAAATCTGGAATTAACTCATTGAATATTTTGCTCATAAATTTGTGACTAGGGCATATTTGTGATGCTTTGCATGTGCATTCATTTGCATGATAAAAAATTGATAAAAAAATGCATATTGATTTTTAATGCATTGTCTGGTCATGTCTTGTCTTGTTGTGTCTTAACATGGTTTGACCTATATGCTTCAACTCTACACTTAGTTAAACAACCTTAAATCTGAATAATACGAGAGAGGCTCGTGTCCCTGAGTTCGACCTTGGTATCTTACCAAGTAAAAATAAATCTTCGATCACCTCATTTCGATTTTTGGCATATATTTAAATGAGGTGATCACTTTGACGACCCGAAACCGGCCCGACTGCACCGACATTTCATAGTGCTAATTTAGCATTATTAAAGGGCCGATTTTGCGACTCGTCAATCTCCACCGCTCCTGAGCCCACCGGAGGCTCTGACGTACGCTCCGCATCTTCCGAGCTACTCGAGAGCATACGAAGAGCTTCATCGACGCCTAGTGACCGAGGCGGAGCAGAGCCAGCTACGCCGGAGCCCCGCCTTCTCCTCCGCAGGTGGCGGAGGACCGTTGGAGACGACGTACAGCCATCGTTCGATCATCTTGATCGAACGGTCCGAATCATGCCACGTCACCCACGACCGGAGCAGCAGAGAGCCATTAGATTCGTCACGATCCAGCGGCGATAGATCAGCCACGTCACCACTTCATCGCGCTCCAGGTGCCGTTGGATCAACCTAGATCCAACGGTCACTAATCGCCCACGTTGCTATCAGCAGGAGCGATCCACAACCGTTGGATCGATCAAGGATCTAACGGACGCAGACACGCCACGTCGACATATACCGAGCCTCGGCCCCAAGCCTAGGCTCGGACGACCCGAGGCTAATCCGAGACGCAGTCCGGACCTCCAGAGATCCCGAACCTCGCTCCGAGCCTAGGCCGGCCACGTGAGGAGCACGTGCGGCCTGGGTAAATTGCATAGAGGCCCCTGGAGCTTTCCAAAATTGCAACGAGGTCCCTATGAAGCAGACCCCACGTGAGGAGCACGTGCCCTGTGGAGAATTTGCACAAGAGTCCCCTGCATTATAGGTAATTGCATTTTAGTCCCTGTCTGCATATTTGTTTATTGCAATTTTAATTTCCTGTATTGCATTTATACCCCTGTGTGCACGCATCCCTAGATTGCATTTTACATTATTTTGAAATTTTAAAAATTGCATTTTGTTGAGAATTTTGTCCTCTGTCTATTGGTACACGTGTCTTATTTTTGTAAGCTCATTTGAATTATTAATGAATTAATTGGTGAATTGTTGACATATTTTGCCCAGTGACACCTTTTGATTTTTAATTAATTCTCTGTGTGTTCAAAAATTATCAAAAATTCACAGTAGCTTAAGGACATCATTTTTAACATACCATAAAAAATTCATAGCATTTGCACGCATATCGAGGCTATATAAATTATTAAGTGATTTTCTTAGATTAATTTTAATTAATTCATTTCACAGCGAAATTAAGTTCTGGTAATTTTCCTAGGTCCCTTATCATTAGAGCCACCTAGGATAATTTTAGTTCTTGAAAAAATTGTGGTTTGATATTTATTAAAAATTAAATACTGAAAATCACTCTGTCTGTTCATTAAATACACAGTAAATTCATTTAGTGTCGAAAAATTCCAAAAATATTAGTGTAGGTCATTTTCATCACCATTAACCATCTGGCCAATTTTCATAATTTTTGGACTTCATTTGATACTTTAATTAAATTAGAACATTAAATTGGCCTACATTGTCTGCATAAGTCTGCACAAAAATTTAAGAAAAAAAATATTACTCCTCGAAAATCAACACTTGAATAATTGCTTAAATTCATCTAAGGAGACAGATGCCTCCCTGAGATCGACCTTGGACTTCCACCAAGTAAAAAAAAATTTTGCCGCTTAAAATTAACTTCACATTAACCGATAAGTGGTTTTTGATTAACCCCTCGTATCCAACTGCAACGAATCACTTATAGTTTGGACATTAATTTGACCGGATTAACATAGGGTGCGGGAGCGTTATCACAGATTCATCAATATCCAATCGACCTCTTGATACTGGTCCTCTACATAGGAATAGAGATTCAGATGTGTTAGATAAGTTTGGTCAAAGAGTTGACTTAACGAGACCGACATAACCAAAGTCCTATGTCATATGATATGACGATATAGCCATGCATTATCTGACCAGAGACAGATGTGTTACAATATGTCTGAGTATGTACATTTAACAGTCTGATAGGTTGATGGCCTAATCAAGGTCTATACACCGGAGCACTAGTGGGCATATAAGGGCATATGAGTAATACAATCTCTCAAAGGGATCATATAGGTTCATTTACCGAACCGGAAGACATGAGCTCACTCATGAGATATTGGGAATCAAATTCAGTGCACGATCCTCTCGCTTTGGAAGCTTGACTAAATTTGTAGGTTTTATATATGCTTTTGGAAAGTATATAATCAACTTCTAGGTATGATATATGCTTTTGGAAAGTATATGATCGATACTGACTCCCAATGATCAAATGGGAAACTAAATGAAAAAATACTGAAGGAGACAATCTCACTAGATCTAAAACTTCAGGTTTATTCTAGGTCTTCCAGTATGCGGGATGTACAGGTATTAGGTATACCTGAGGGTGATGTGATCATAAATGATTATATAACCATGACGGTTCCATTCCAAGGGAGTAATGAAACATGTCTGGATTTTAGTTCCCCTATCATAGAGAAGTGATCTGATCTTAGTCCAAATGTTGGACATTGATCTGATTGTGATTCAGATACAATTAGAAGATTAGATCTACGACTTTTATTTAATCAAGCATCTATCGGAGTCTCCGAGATATTGAGATGTGATCTCAATATCCAAGTCACTATACATGGAACGTACAATCTCCATGTCATTATATCCAAGTATCCACAGAGAAAGCGCATTGTTCTTGAAAGAGTTCATGAATAATTTCATTGTTGATAATGTATCTGAGAATTGAGAAATGGATAATTAAATGTGATTTAATTATCATGAATAATATGAATTTTATTCATATTATTTGGACATATAAGGAGAGTTATCTAAGATAATTAAATGTGATTTAATTATCATGAATAATATGAATTTGATTCATATTATTTAGATAAATAAGGAGATTTATCTAAAATAATTAAATGTGATTTAATTATCAAATATGATAATAATGTGAATGTGATTCATGTTATTTTGGCACATGAGAATAAGAGATCCAATATGATTAACTATGAATAATATGGATAGCACTATAAATATTATTTGTATATATTATAAATGTGATTTATAATATATTAGAGAGAGCTTGTTGAAATAATATCTTCAAATTAATTGTTGATGTGAATTGGATTTACATTGGAAATTAATTGGCAATACTATTTACATTTTATTTTGGGCTGTGAATATAATTCACAATTATTTAGTGGCATGATTGCAATATTCACAAATTAATTTGGAATTATTATTTGTGAATTAATTTACAACAAAAGTAAATACAAAATTATATGAAGGATTAAATGTGCCAACACCATCCATTTAATGGATGATGGACGATCACTCTTTGACTTGGTCATAAGGATGGCCGTCCCACCCATTTTAGGGCGGTGGGTGGCTTCCCTCATTATCCTTCAATATTAATTAATTTAGTTCAAAACTAAATTATGTTAATGATTCAGGTATATTGAATTTAAACTAAGTTAATTGTTATTGTATTTTTAACAATAAAATCATGGCCATTGAAGACAAAACAATCTCAACCATTGATTTCGTGTTTCACATGGATTGGAATCCATGGACTCCCAAAAAACTATAAAATAAGATGCAACCCTAGATCTTCTTGAATATAATATAATGTTCTCTCTCCCTCTCACTCTACACGCCATATCTCTCTCTCTCATTGTGTTCATCCAACATGATGCCCTAGAGAGAGATCGTCATTGTCTTCGCCACGTTGTTGGGTCGCCGCTTCGACCGCTTGTGGATCTCCGTCTCCTTCAGTGCACTTCGCGCGTGAAGAAGATGCCAGATCTCATGAGACAAAATTAGGAGATTCACTGCTTGGATCATCAACATGGACTGCGAGGAGCATGTGTTTCATCAACGCGCTCGCAAGCGTCTCCTCTATCGGATCGGACTTGAGACAGGAGGTCTCTTCGTTTAGAGACTCGATCGTAACCATGATTCAAGAGGTAACCTTAATACCTAATTGTGGTTTAGACTGAATGATCGAAGAAGTGTTATCAAATCATGTGGTTTCATCGTTTTAAATTATTTAAATTCTGCTGCCCCAAGCGACTAGTGCGAATAGTTGCTCCCGATCACATATGATGCGATCTCTAAACTTTTGTGATGCGCTTAAAGATTTTTCCATATCCTTAAGTGTGCACATAGATGAGACGTATGCTTCCCGTAATCCGAATTGATGATCCGAGTACGGAACCTCCTGATTTCGACAAACGAAATCCGTAGTCTTCCTCACAAGCACGAGGTGTCGAAGAAGATGGAGATCTACAAGCAGTCGATCCAGCATCACAACAATGGCACAATAACGGTAAAGCTCTCACAAAACCTTGGAATGGATGACCACTAGGGTTTGAAGGGAAGAGATCTTGGACGTGTATATGAGAGAGAGAAAGAAAGAGTTTTATTACTTCAACTTGTGTGTTGAAAAGCACATGGTTGGAACTTTTTTATACAAAATTGGATGGCTATGATGCACTCCTAATTGAAATCTAAAGGTTACGAATAAAACCTTTAGCGCATCACAGAAGCGTGATGATCGAACCAGCGGGAGCAACTAGTCGCACTAGTTGCTCGAGGCAGCGGAATTAAAAAAAATTAAAGCGATAAAAACACATGATCCGAGAACACTTCTCGGATCGTTTCATCTAAACCACATAGGAATAATTAGGGTTACCTCTCGAAACTTGGTTTTGATCATGTCCCTAAAAGAAATGACCTACTATCTCAAGTCCGATCCGACCTAGATCGCACTTGCAGATACGATGATGATCACCTGGTTCCCATAATCCATGTTGACGATCTAAGTGGCAAATCTCCTGATATCATATTGGACCCTCGGACATTTGTGTACAACTTTTGGACATTATATTGAGCATCGTATTTTTCTATAATTTATTTTGAATCAAATTTCTAAGAGATTTCATCGCATTTTTTGTTTGGATTTTATTCTTCGATATTTGAATTGTTTCGATTTCTTTTTTAGTTCTTTTTCAGGCTTGTTGTTTGAGAAATTCATCTACTATATAGTGTCACTACATTTTTACTATAATTGCTATATCCTATATTATACATCAAATGATTAAAAATATCACTTTGAATCAAATTTAGAAATAAAAAATAGAAAATAATATAAAAATTGGAAATCATATACTATAATCCCTATATACTTAAACTTATATATAATATTATCTAATATTAAAAATTAAACAAAAATAAAAAATCAGAAAACTAAAAATAAAAATTATAAAAAGTAAAAATCAAATAAAAATTTAAAAACCAAAAAACCACATAAAAACACTAAAAGAACACTTGTGTACACAAATCGTTTCTATTAGAAATAATCATTAGGCTACCATGTTTGCTCTCAGTGGTTCGACCTCTACATGCTTACATGATATACACCTTTATTTGTAGAGTAAAATAAATAGTACTTCACATTTGTGTCATTCATTAATTATTCATATGTTGTGGGTACTTGTTGTTTGAAGAGTGGATTCGGGAACGATCGCCTCAATGACACTCTATCTTTGCTATTCTTTTAGTGAGGATAATTTTAGACCCTGCAAATTCCCCTCTCAACATATGGCATTGTTGTCGGAGAGCAACATGTTCAAGCCTAATTTGTGCATAATTGTCTTTTATTTTAGTTTTCATGTGCATACTTTTCTATCTTTGACTTACGTGTACATATTTTAGTTCTCATTTCTATGTAAAAATTATTTGATTATTTGTGCTAATAACTCTCTTTCTTGTGTTTGATGTGAGGGCCCACTACACGAGGATGACTTCTTCAGGAGTCGATGCAACCAAGCATGGTGGAGAATCACCTTCTTGCGCTGGCCAGTAGGAGAGGCAACCAGAATGATAAGGAGAACAATTAACATAGATCTTAGCTTAGAATTTTATTTTATTTTTTGTGAGAGAGTTACTTATTATTTGTTATTAACTGTAATAATTTTGAACTTGGACATTACTACGGGGTCCATTGCCCGGGTGATTGTTCACCTGGGGTCTCGTCATGTTTTTTTCGTGTTTGTCCCTTTATTTTACTTTTTTTAGATGTTTTGAGTTTTCCACCTTTGTTTATATTTGTTTTATATGCATGATTCCTCTAGAATTTAGGACTTCTTGTATTGGTAATTAGGTCCAAAATCTAATAAGAATTATATTCCTATAGTCTCTTACGTTTGGATCTAGTCAAATTATTAATTGTCAACTTTTCACACTTGAAACACGTCGAGAGTGGCACCATACAACACTAGCCGTACCCATTGTGGCGGGCATCAAGGTGTCTCCAAGATCGGACTCCCGGGTTCATTTCTGAATAATTGGCTTTTGGTTCTTCATGAGTAAATAGTATTTAATGCTTCGGGTGATTATGTCAATTTCACACCACCATGTAGATAGGTTTAAAAATTCAGTTTTGCATACAACATGGAGAGAGCTGGGAAGCATTATAAGTCCTCCAACTCTACATGCATCATTAAATTCTATGGTGAGATTTCCATCATTGAATCAACTTGCATGGATCCTTCGTTATCTCCCTCTAATTTTGAGCACCTAGGACTTAAATGAAAATTCACAAAATCATTATGCTCTTGTATGCAACATATCCAAAAAAAGAGAAAACCCAAAAATAAAAAACAAGGGGACAACTAAATAAACTTTGACCTTAATTGAAATCTGTAATAAACTTCATTGTTTTGGGTTTATAAAGCCCTCATTGTCTTCATGTATCTTAGGAGGGGACCAAAACCCCTCTCATGGGCGAGGCATAACCCGCTAATGATTAGAGCCAAAAACCCAGTCTCTAATGGCCTTGTAAATCGCCTAAATTTATGAAGTATTGGTGCTTCTATCGTATATGGAAGAGTAGGACCCGGTCAATGATGATGTTCTCGCCTTGTGTAGAATGTTGACTTTGTCTGAAGTACTGAGTTCAGGCCACACCCTTATGGGTGTGTCTGTCTCATTGTCTTGCATCCGAGTAGGGATTTGCACGCTCACATTGATTCCGTTGTAAGCAGGATCCTTAGTAGTGGTTTTTCATATCGACTTTCGCTCTCTCATTCTTTGGATGAGTACGGATCCAGGAAGGGTTACAAGGACCTCCAATAATGCAAACTGCATGTTACAAAGAAGGAGGACAAGTACGGAAAATTAAAATTATAAATACAACTAAAAAGAATCAAAATTTGTAAAATAAAATACTTTTTGTTTTTTATATTTTCTACCAATTTTTATTTTTCAGGTATTTCTGCTACTTTTTAGGTATTTTTAAGGTTCAAGATTTCCCAAAATAAGGATTAAATAAATAGGTTAAATTGTTTTAGAAATTTAAAATACTAAATTAAGTCAGAAATTCCCCAAAACTAATTTTAATATGTAATAATGTATAAATAAAATTAACAAGTAGAAACTAATATTTTTGGTATTTTTGAAGAATTTTTATATTTTTATATCATTTTGGAGATTTTTAATTTTTTATGATTTTCTTTTCCTATTTTTAAGGATTTTTGGTATGGAGGTATTAACTACTAAAATAAATAAAATATAATTTTTTGTTATTTATAAAAAATATTTTATACTTTTTAGATATTTTCTAAATCAAATAGGGAAAATTTTGCTCTTTTTTATTTTTAACAAATAGGTAAAGTGCTTAGAATGAAAAACCAATTATATGTGTGAAAGAGCATATATTCATGTACCTTGTCATATTTTTTCTATAATTTTTGAAGCACAGATGATATTTATAAAAATTCGATAAACATGCACAAAATATTATAAATTGGAAAGGAAATTTTTGTAATTAAAATATAAGGCAAGGGGTACATGCAGCCGATATTTAAAATTTATGGACTAAATTAAAATTACAAAATTCCATAATGGCATACATGCAAAATGTCTCCTCACGTGGGGGTCCACGTGAGGTGATCTGGCAAGGCTCTATATGTAATATCAAAGAGGTACATGGGTCTATATGCAATTATTTCATGAAGTTTAAAACTAAAACAATTATTTACATGATTAAATAAAAAATGAAAAGTCAGAAGTGGTTAAGTGCAACAAAACCATTTCTTTGCATGCACGGACGGCTTGGGTCACATCATTTAAGCGATCAAGGACCATGATTGGCCTATAACGCTACAGTGATACACATTCAGAATCAGATCTGTGACACAATCGAGTTACTGGGACTTCGCACCATCGTACGGTGCTGGTGCAATCTTTAGCATGGGCTCCATCAGACGGTGCTGGCCTCATCACCAAGAATAGGGAAGAACACACGAGGTGTCTTCCCTGTTCCACTGATTCACTACGCTCCAGAGCTCCTTCCGTGTTCCTGGGAGTCTCCATGTGTTCCTATAAGCGATCCACAACTAGTGGATCAATCAGACGAGTCCATATCCCATTGTTGGGGTCCTAGAAGGCTGACGAAGCACAACCTCCGAAGACTAAAACATGGAGTGCTTCCAGGACTCAAACGACCCCTTCAGGACCTATAAATGGGTTAGAAAGAATCTGGGGCTCGAGGGGTGAATCACAGTTGGAGAACGACATGAATAATGCGGGAGCTAAGAGTTCTAGTAATCGAAGAATTAAAATTAAGGCTAATATTAAAATCTAACTACGAAATAAAATTTAGGAAGGGAAAAACGACAACTACATCTATATGAAAATGGGTAGAGGACGTAACTCGTACCTAGTTTGCACCAAGGAGCAGAGACCTCACTGGAGCAACGCCTTGGACTGCCTCCTCTCCTCCTAGCGTTGCCTCGACCTCAAGGGATGCTCTCTCTATCACTGGGAACACACACACACACACACACACACGAAGTGAGGGTATTTAGGGCTTGAAGAGTATCCAAAATCAAGTTTGGAGGAGGAATGTTTTATTTATAGACAACAGTCATGGCAAACTTGCGGATAAAATGGGGGTCGATTTGAAGAAAATGATGGGATATAATGATCCTGCGTGAATCGTGGACATCCCATATGTAATTTTCGTTCAAGGCTCAAGGCGATTCGATCATTAGATCACTAGGGGAAATGGCGAGAAATGGGTGACTCGAGGTTATGACAGAGGTCCGAGGCACCAAAGGGCCAGTTGACTTGGATTAACAAAAGAATGAATTTAGTTGGTCCACGTGGACCAACCAAGAAAATGCTAGGCGAAAATGCGTTGTAAAATTAATAATAATTATTAAACGAATTAATTAATTTTAGGTTATAAATTTAGAAATGTTTATTATTTTCTATAGTATTTTATTCTTATTTTTATTTTATTTTTATGATGTTGTTTATTACAAGTTATTATTCACGAGTATAATTATAGGTATATTTACCTATATAATACATATTTTATTTTTATTTTTATTTTTAATTATTACTTTATACACTTAATTTATATATTTATAACTTATTTAGATATATATATGTCAATATATTTTTATTATATTTTTCTGATGTTATTTTTATATTTAAATGAATAGACGTATTTATTATATATGTATAAGTATAGGTAATTCATCTATAAGTTTCGTTTTAACGATTTTATTGTATTCTAAATATCTATACAAGTTTACATGATATTTACAAAATTAAAAAACACAAAATAATGAAAATATAAATATTAATTAAAATGAATATTTTGTTCATGTATATTTTCTAATAGGGGTCCAAAATCTAACTTTTGCATCTTAGCTCCAAATTAAATGCAATCACCTTCATTAAAAAGCTAATTAAATGTTATATACAATTAAAGTGATTTTGATGCAATATGAGCTTATTTGGAGAAGATATGGGTCTGGGAAGTTTGGATTTTCGATTTATTATAAGTGTAGAGTGAACACTGTATATTATTTTTTGTGAGATTATTTTGTATTTTTCTTTATACTTTATCTACAACTTTCATTTACAATGTTTATTGATTTGATGTATAAATAAAAGAGCATAAAATAGGTCCCGCAAGAGCATCATTGAAGAATAAAAAATAGGGTTTTTATCGTGTTTTTGACCCTTATCTCCCTACTTTTTTCCTTATCGACCCAATCATCAAGATGCCTACTTCTCGGGGTTTAGGGTCATAAAATACAAGAGGAATTAGATTTATTTTTCTTTTCTTTTCTTTATTCATTTATTTTGGCTTTACTCAATAGATTTTAAACAATATTTGTATAAAAAATAATAAAGGTTAATTTAGGCAAAATAATGATATATACATTCATTTAACTAGGGAATGGAGGTCAAAATGAAAGAATAAAGTTGATGAAATGAAGAATCATCACAAGGTCATTTCAACAAATAAACAAGAGCCTAACAAGTTTGTGAGACAGGAGACCCTCTGTTGAAATGCTATTGCTTAATATAATTCAGTTATTACCTCATTGCAGGGCATTATAACAAGCTATCAGTTAATATAATCATAGGTATTTCACCTACACCCTTAAAATATCAGATTGGTAAGCCCTAATTAAGAAACTTAAAAAACATACTGGGACGAGAATCCAACATCGTGGCACTACCATATAGGATGACTATTCTAACATCTTCAGTTACAACCCAAATTAATCATATACTTGCCTCCATTAAAGTACCTAAATACACTCTTCTTGAAATTGACAAGACAGAGCATTGATTTAATTGGCATGGGAACTCATCGATCGAGCATCAACATGAAGCAAATTGGAACCTCTTATGTCTATCCCAAGGTAATGATGGGCAGGATATCCTAAACTTGGAATATTTTAACCTCTCCTTGTTTATTATGGTTTGGATTGAATTAAGGAGAATCCACACATGTTGAAAGCATCCATAATCAGAGCTCAATAATTTGACAATCGTTCACCTAGGATCTGGGTACTCGACAAATCAATTCTATACACACACATTTCCACATTTGAAATATGAAATATAGTATGAACATGCGAAATTTGCACAATACTGGAATTAAAATATTTTGTTCAATTCGTAACTTGTCCATCATTCATTTTATTACAATCAAGTCCATGTCCACAAAATATATAATTGTATACATGCAAAAATTGTCCATACATACATGGTACATCACATGGCTCTTAAAATAATACAAGTAAACTAAGAACATTAAAAGCTATAGCTATTGTACCACAAAAATTGCGTAGCTTCACAAAAGAAGTAGCTCCAAACCGCTCATTGTTGTGGCTGCTTCTGAGAACCTGCATATCCAACACATATGTACGTTATGAACAAAGTTGTCTAGTACGATATCAAAATTACAACAAGTAAGGTACTAAAGAAGTCTACAAATGAAACAACTGTGAAACCATCATCACAATGAAATATCACTCTAGCAGTTTTCATTTGATATGAATAACCCAAGATTTGTGGTTAGTTTGTGATCTTGGTTCGGGTGAGACCTGACACTATGACTCTAAGGAAAGAAAAAGGCCTTAGGGTTGGTTTCCCTCATAGGAATGTAATTAGGTACAATGCATCTTAACTAAATTCCCAACACATCCAATAACTTCACTTAACAAAATGTAGTTCTGACTCTCAATTCAAATTTCAACATGTGAATCATTGTGAACCACCCAAATCCACTACCTAAGTTTAAGAATCCACCGTGGAGAAGGGAATGAGTGAGGGCATAGATTACCAAGATCATTCTTCATGAACCACCCAATCCAGTACCTACGTGTAAGAGTCCACCGCCGGGTAGGGCACGAGTCAGGGCATAGATTACCTAGATCATTCTTACCATAGTCCAAATCTCCATGACTAAACCAATCCTCTTAATACACCGGAGATTTATATTTTATTACCAACTTCATTAAACCACATTTCTTCGAACTCCCCTCTTAGTGCTCCCAATCGGAATACAAACTCGGGTGGACTACACAAGCTAGTACACGAGTGCTAACTCTAAGAGAATAAGTGAAACACTAGACCACCAACCATGACTACTCGACACAAGCTCTAAGTATTGGGCGAAGGCACGCAAGTACTGAGGCCTAACACTATCAGATTTACACCTCGGTGTGCCAAGCAATATGCCCTCCAACTGTTACAACTACAAAGTAGTGGTTGGGATCGTGACAATCTAGACTTCTACCCAGGTACCAAGGGTGAATGCCCCTCCCTTGGTAGAAGCTACTTCACTACCCACATGCCATTTTCGACGGTATCTATGCACAAAAGCATATAACCATATCTCACTTTCATAAAAAAAGGAGGAAGTACAAATGTAATGTGTTGCTAACATGCACCACAAAGAAATTCTTTCAACCTCAATAAACACTAGCAAGCCAGTTAGTAGTATGAAATAATACTTGCTACTTAGTGGAATAATTGGCCAAATAAGAAATATACGTGACATTATTTGATAACCAGGACAACTTAGGAAGAAATATTTGTGGAGAAACATAAGAAAAGGTTTAGAAATATTCAATCGCTTTAAATAATATTACATTGTTAATCAAGGAATATGCATCGAACTGACATACTAAGTAATCAACTCAACATTTATTTATTACTGGAGGGTTCACATCCACAAGCCATTCATGTTCGATTTTCAAATTATAAGTTCAGACCTTCTACGATTCTCATCTGTTTATAGCAAAGGGGCACTTCCTGGGTGATCTAAAACCATCATCGCTAAGATGTTGAAATAAAGTACCCAAAAAGATAATCAATTGCCTTATGCCCTGATACAACTTCTCAATAATAAAATGCTCATCGTCTGGATGTTGGATGAAAACACCAAAATCCATGTTGACTGTACTTGTACCAGCACTAAAATATGTTAATACATGATATTACTTGGACACAAACATATTTAATTTCTTCAATTAAATCTTGGTTTGAACTGATCCCTGCTTATGAATCTTCCAATATAACAAACAGAGGAATGTCTAATAATAGAATCATTCACCCCACACCCCATGTGTAATTCCGCCATCCAAACAATGTAATGCTGTCTAACAATTAGCTCTTCTAGACTACGTATGCCTTTGCATTAAACTTCCTAGATGCTCAGGTTATACTTTAGCAATTAATGAATGATTCTTTATGCATATCTCTATTGTTGCATAATATAAAGTCGTAATGCCATCATTAAATCTAGGTAAAATGACAATGAAATCACTTGTGTAATAAGCTTAACTCTAAAGATCCTTTATTAGTGGTGTATTGTAATTGTACAAGTGCCATTAACTATGTAAATAAATCCTTTTGATAGTTCTAAAACTCCTTGGAAGTTATTTGTGTTGCCTTTGAACTACTATTATATGATTACAACTAAAAGACATAGCACTTGATAACAAAAGTGAGACAACACACACCAAAAAAAACCATCTGCTTTTTAAAGGAGGATGCAATTTTCAAATTTAAATTTGACATATAAATGTTTATGCAGATCAATAGAAGAAATAAATTACCCATTAAAGTCTTATACTAAAAGTGCGCTGACATGGAGAGTTGGAAAATGGCAGTTGACCTTTGGGATTTTTTTGTTGTTCTTATATGTAAAACCAATATGTATGTTTCAATGGATACATAACTCTTAACCAATATAAGATGGGGTATGCTGAATTACTGCTCTTAATGTAGGCTGATAAGCTACTAAATCCAAAGTGAGGCCACTATTAAGTGATTGGCAATATGAGATTATATCTTCTTCCTTTGTCTCATATGTATCATCAAGACATTTATAAGCAACCTTTACGTAAGCATACATATTCTGTTCACTTGGCTTTCTAGAAGACTGCCCATATCCAAAATAATCATGATCCATGAGATTGTCCTGGTAGAAATTGAACATTTATCTTTAACTCAGAAACTAAGATAGATTGACAAAAGTTCCACTGCTACCATGGCTAATATTTTGAGAATATATTTCCTAACAGTGGTTCGATAGGATTACCAAGTTCAAACATCTAGGTCTCTATTGCAATCTCTGCATCAAATCAAACTACTATAAATCCATTCAACAGTTCTACACCTTCTTGAAATAATATATCATTACGAATACCCAAACAAATGAAATACTCATTTATCTCACTTTTCTGCACCGAGAAGAATCAAGAAACAACCCAACAAACCAGGTCACCACTCTCTAGCCATTAAAAACATGCAATATATTGCATCCCATTCACATTGAACCTAACAAATTCAAGAACCCACTGTCTCTACTATTACCAAAACATATAGGGTCATCTCATGTGGAATCCGCTGCAAGGAGGAAGAGAATATAAAACCTCAAAAAATTTCCATCTCGGTTTCTCCGTCCATGGAGAAACGATACGCTCGATGCTCTATTGATGATGAGGAACAACATACATGGATGACTTCGACCTCCTCTACATGATGGATGCTTCAGATCATCGACTAATGGGCCTCGACGAGGGAGAGGGAGGAGGAAAGGACTTCTCTTTGAGTTGGAGTAATTTTGGGATAGAGGGGTGACTTTTAAGGGATATTATGTGATGACAAATTCGGATACAGATCTTGGTTCAAATCTGAATTTACATGGACATCGACTCGCTAAAATTACCATATCTCGGGCTCCTTAACTAGGATTTTTGTGTTCTAATACTCCTTGGAATGGTCTCAATGAGCTCTATGCTATGGAGTACTCGATCAATTCTTTTGGACATTCGATAAGATAGTTATTTTAACAAACAAGTTCGGGTCCACCTACAAGGGGTCTCACATCATAAAATTCTCAAAGGAAGTCTCATCCTCGAGACTTAATATGATCCTAACTAACTTCTAGTTCCGACCTTAATGTATAAAATATCAAGAAGGAATAAAACCATAAAAATCTTAAAGAGGGTGAAATCCACAAAAATCACAAATGGAATTTGACTATGATTTTTATTCCATACCTACGAATATATGAGGATACTTCTCTCTCGTGTCCACCTCAGACTCCCATGTCACCTCCTCGAAATCTTGATTCTACCACAGGACATCGACTGAAGGGATCTACTTCCGCATCAGCCTCTTGACCCCATTGTATAGTATCTGAACCGGCTCCTCAAGGAAGGAGAGGTTTGGCTCCACCTCCAAGTCCTTGTAGTTGCTAACCTAGGATCGCGGATGTACTTTCGAAGATTTGACGTATGGAATATATCGTGAATGCCCTCAATATGTGGGCGCCACTCTGTAAGACTCCTTCCCAACTCAAGCCAAAATCTTTAATGGTCCCACAAAGAGCGATGAAAGCATGCCTTTGACACGAAATCGCTGAATGCCCCACATTGGGGATACTAGTAGGAACAGGAAGTCCCCAACATGTGATCTTGAGGAATACTTCAAACACACAAGGCTTGTTATGAAGTCAATATTTAAGGTATAAATGTAAGACACTATACCTGAAACTCAAGATCTCGACGTTGCCGGTCTATGTAGCTCTTCTGATGGCTCTGCACAATCACCAATCCATACATGTCCATCTCCACAACTCTAGAGGTATCCTCTATGATCTACAGGGTGAACGAGGTGTTATCACCCACCTGCTACGAACTCAAGGGAGTAGTGCATTCTCGCTCATACAGGGCATCAAAAGGTGCCATGCCTATACTGGCATGGTAGTTGTTGTTATATGTGAACTAAACTAGTGAAAGGTGAACCTTCCATGATCCTTTCAATTCAAAAACACAAGCCCGTAGTATATCCTTCAAAGTATCAATGGTCCTCTCAGACTGCCCATCGGTTTATGGATGGCATGCTGAACTTAGATGCAGCTCGATACTCAAGTCTCTCATGAATTCTCATTAGTCATGTGAAGTGAAATGTGAATATCTATCCGACACTACCTCATTGGGTATCCAGTGTAATCGAATGAATGAAGGGTACATAGTCTAGCTAGTTCAATTAGTGTACATGTCATGTTGATCAGAATAAAATGAGATCACTTGGTCAACTAGCAAATGATCACCCATATCGCATCATGCCTTCCTGGGGTGCACAACAATGACGTGACAAAATCTATGGAGATGCTCTCCCATTTCCATAATAGGACGGAAAGGATGTAGTAAACTAGGGGGTCTCTAGTGCTCTACATTCACCATCTGACAGGTAAGGCATCAACATGCGTGCTTTCCTATATCCTTCTTCATTCCCACCCACCAAAATTACTAATTGAGGTCTCGGTGCATTTTTGTGCCACCTGAATGTATAGAAAGTCTCAAATTGTATGCCTCATATAGGATATCTCTCCTCAACTCCTCGTCATTTAGGACACACGCACATTCCCCCTTCCATAGGATGGATTCATAGACTCATAATCCATCAAACTAATACTTTAAGTATCTGTGGTACATGTCTTCGATCCTCTTATCTCTCTGTTACCCCTGAACAGTCCTAACACAAGCAATTATACTTCACTAACACAATCGTTGCATTCGATGTGCTCTCGCTTAGTGCGGTGAGACATCCCAACTCTGTAACTATTGAATCATCAACTTTTGGGGAGGTAGTCGTGTGGTCCACACAATGGGGAACCGACAGTTGCTGCAGTTACCTTTTTACGATAGCCGATGAATAAAACAACAATCAACTCACAACTGAAGCAATCAAACAATCAAATGAGAGATATGCGTCAAAATTTATTGTTAACCATACAAACAAGTATCTATAGTGGACAAGTAGAGTAGGGTGTCATACACATGGAACAAGGGACGTAGAAGGTACTATTTATCTCTAATTAAAATAGGTTTGTATGTGTGTGTGTGGACAATATTTACTTAAGTTGCTTGAATCTCGTCGTTTTTTTTACGCCATGTGGAGGATCAAACAGGTGGGCTTGCGTACCTCTTCGATTAAATTGGACTGTCTAGATTAAATATGTAATCTTTTCTTGATCAAACGAGCGAGAGGTGGTCTGCAAGAACAATAGAAGAACACTCCTTCGGCGACCTTCGATTCCTTCATTCTCCATGCTCCAACGGTGAATTTTCAATCCGATAAGGGGCATGGCTTCTTGGTGATATGCCTGTACAGGTGCCTTCAAGTAAGCTCGAGGCGGTTTGGAAGAGGATATGGAGGTTAGTTTCATTCTAGGTGTCTTGGGGTAATCTATGTGAGATCTTAAGCTCCAGATAGGTCTTCATAACATACGCCCTGCACCAAAACTTTTACTGGCTCAAGGGATTTCCCTTCAACCAAGTATTGAAGCTTAATGCAAAATAGGGAGGAGAGGCGCAGAGTTCCTGACAAGAGAGGTGGAGGAAATCGAAGTCCCCAAATCCACGATGGATCTGGGTTGGTTGATGGGTCGAGATCATGGAAAAATTAAAGGGGAAAGATGTGAGATGGAAATGAGGTGGAGATACGGTCAAATACTGTGGAATTTTTCTTGGAGATCAAGCTCCAGGACAAAAGGGAATTTCAAATTAAACCTAATCAACCAGATTAAGGCGGTAATAGAAAAGAGGACTAAAGTATTACCTAGGAATACAAAGATATGTTCTCGACCTGGGCTAGAAGCCAAAGAAGCGGAACCAGTTGACGATGCTTGGATCTTCTCCTCTACTGATCCTCTTGGCTGCATAATCAACCCAGTCCTTGTTGTCACCAAGAAGAATGTACGATGAGGTCCTGAGGGGATATGATTGTAAGAAGAGGTATCAAAACATGAAATGGGTAGTGGAGCAAAGTTTATAGGCAAAGCGAGGAGGCAATTTTCGATGAAGATGCTCATCTATTCACTGAAGATCAGCAAGATATCATGGTTGGGAATGAATCAATGGTGACACATCGATGAATCCTCACTTCATCGTCTTTATTCTACATTTTGGCCTTAAATCACTAGCCTAATGCATGTATATATCATTAATTTACCAAAATAAGCACTCTATAAATTATAAAAACTTATTTTATAAAATATTGTAATTATTGTATTCAATTCCAAAATAAAGGAATAAGGGAAGAAAAGAAAAATAAACAAAATACCGTGGGTATTGAATGACCCTAAACCCAGAGACACAGTCATTATGATGACTTGGTCGACAAGGAATAATGTAGGGGGAGATAGGGTAGAAGAACTGCATAAAAATACATAGAAAATCACACACAAAACCCTAATTTAATTTGCATAATATTTACTTTTTGGGACCCATTTTATTTTATTATTTTTACACCTCAAATAACAAAAATCATTAACATGAACATTGTACATAAAATTAAAAAATTGATTTCACAAAACAAAAAAATGCACAATGTGCCTGGGACACACAAAATAAAAATCTACAAAGAAAACTTTGCAGACCTGTATCTTCTCCATAATGTATCAAAATTGAAAAATCATATTTAATTGTATATAAAACTAAATAAGCTATTTATAAAGATTTTTTATTTAGTTTGAAGTTAAGATGCAGAATTTAGGTTTTGGGCACCCATTGTGCAATATACATGTATAATATATTCAATACAATTATTATTTACATTTTTTAATTCCTTATATTTTTATAAATTGTAAATATTATTTAAAACACATGTCCATAACTAAAATAAGTTAAAACCATCAAAAAGCAATCAAAATATATCATTTACTTTTATACATAGATGAAATAAATAAATAAATATATACCTATAAGAATAATTTATAAAAGTAATTAAATACATAAATAAACTCCTAAAAATACAACAAAAATATCTGGTATGTAAACAAACAAATAAATAATATATAAAATACCTATATATATTAATAAATATATAATACAAATTAAAACTATAATACCCAATATACATGTATATTTACCTATAATTATACATGTAAAAAGTAACTTATAATATATCATCTCGAAAAAATAAATACAAATTTGTATAAAATACTGCATAAAATTAGAATCATTATTTAATTCATAATCTAAAATAAATGATTTCATTTATCATTTATATTAATTTTACTAGCATTTTTGACCTTCGAATTTTCTGGTTGGTCCAATTGGACCAACCACAGGCTCCCAATAGTCAACCTCGGGTCAACTGTACTGACCACCTCGGTGCCCATGTCAGAGCCTCGTGCAGACTCGTTTTATTTGATTTTTCGATGATGATTCAAGGCTCGAGGGGCCTCGATTCTTTCGTCGATATTGCACCCCACTCTTTCATGATCACCACACATTCTTTTGATTAAGCATTCAATCATGCCAATCGGTCACACCAGTGTTCTTCCTAGCCATCCCTTCTCCTTTAAATTCCACCATTCTCCATCGTTTTGAAGTCTAATCCTTCCTAGAGTGTTATTAGCCCCTCAAGTAGTCGTTGAATCCTGTAGTTGGTGGCAGGAACTTGCAGGTTGCGTCTTGAAGCGAGGAGAAGCGCTGCTAGAGGCGATCTACCACCGCTCCTAGAGAGGCTCTAGGAGGTCCAACCTCCTTGGTCTTCAGGCCGAGTTAAGGCATTTCTTTTGCACATAAGATAAACCTTAGTTCTAGTTTCAATGCCTACCTTTATTTTTTATTTTAATCACATTAGTAGGTTTAATTTCAAAACCCTTTTTTTGACCTGGAGCATGAGCTCGAGGCCAAATTCACCGGTTCTCAATTGTATTTCCGCCCCGCATTTTTTGTTCACATCATTTCCCATTTTTCTCTCCAGCAATCGATCAATCTGAAAAACCCATATCCATTGTAGATTTGGGATTCTAGCTCCATCAGTCTCCTCTCGCCAGAGTTTCATCCCCATTCTGCTCCATTTGCATTCCTGCTTCAAGGACCGATCGATGGAGTAGTCCTCGAGCCCCTTAATATTTTTTTAAAGGTCTAGTCTTTCAAGGACCCCTCCGGAGTGAGAACATGCACCTGGAAGACCTCCAAGTCACCTAGAACATGAAATACCTATAGATCATCGTCGAAGCCTCCTCGAGCTCATCAAAGGCCATCAACACTTACGAAGACTCCCAACAACATTGAGTAGCTGTCGGATCGAGTGAAGACCACTAGAGTCGTCGGGAAACGAAGGATGAAGCTCGTCAGAGCCCGAGTTCATCGTGGTTCTTGTCGAACATCTTTCAGCCATTAGGTCTTGAACGCGACCCAGATCTAATATGGGTCGTTTGTTCTTGTCGAAGCGGTATGCAGGAGGAAGGGTTGGATCACATTTGGAACACAAACAACGGCCAGATCAACTGGTGTTTAAGTGGGTAATTTGCATAAAGTGCCTCTTCCTTTTTGCATTTTATAAATACTATTATAAATATTTAAGGAAGTTTAAAAGTTCGTTGAAATTTTGTAACAAAGCCAGAATTATACTTGTGATTTACATGTATGTCCACTGCCAGCTCAGCTCATGTAGCCCCCACGTGAGCTGGGAAGATATATATGAGTACCCTTGCAGCTTTCTAAAGTGCAAATTATATATGAAAATCAGAGTTTAGCTAAAAAGTTCGGGTATTTGTTCATATTGCCCCCTGCCTTTAACTTTTATTTCAGAAATACATGTTCCAGCTTAGTTAAAATTTGTGTATGCTTTTCTATTTTTTTTCTAATAGTAAATATTCTCAAAAAAATGAAAAATAGATGTATATTCCTGATGACATGCTTGTTCATGCCATATAATTTATTTCACATTTAATCTACATTTTATATATATTAAAAATCAAAGGAGCATGTTTTATTCCTTATTTGCATTGCAATATACTAAAATTATTTTAAAACCTTAATAAAAATTTTCAGAACAAATTGCCAACTATTTAATATAGTATTTTATCACTATAGACTAAAACTCACAAAAAACAACAAAAGAAAAACTTAAAAATAAAAAACCCTAGATAAACCTAAATAATGCAAAATATTTTTTGAAACCCTAAAAATTATTTCTTTGTGCTATATTTTATATACACTATTTACTATATATAAAAACTAGTTTTGAGTAATTTTGGACCTATTTAGAATTTTTATTTGTCAATGCAATTCAACCTATTACTTAATCCTTGATTTTGTATATTTTGGACTTTAAAAATACCTAAATATTATCAAAAACACCAAAAAATATCACAAAAATAGAAAAAATATATAAAACACAAAACATTTTTTTAGTAATTTTGACTATTTATAGCCATATTTATAAATACATTACCATATATTGTATTATATACCTATATATAGACACATATAGTCTATATTATTATTAATTAATATAAATCCTATAAATATATTTTAAAATATTTTAAAAAATAAAAAGGACTGTTCTTTTTCGTATTTTTTATTTTTGTATATCTATTACATGTATTATATACATTATATCATATATTACTTATATTATACATATTACATTATATACATATATAGTGATATATACCCATAGTATATATTAAAGAGAAATAGAAATTAAAAATCAGAAAATATAAAAAGAAAAAAAATAAAAAATAAAAAATAATATAATAAAAAATATATTTAAATAAATAAATAACCACAAAACATTAAGTGAGTAAATATTGTGCATAAATATATATTATTTATATATAAATAATAATATTGTTACATTGACTTGTTCTTTGTATTCGACACCCTACTCTACTTCTACACTATACACATTTCATTGTAGGGTTTATAGTAAATTTACATCCACACATTCTGGTATTTGATTGTTTGATTATTCTATTGATTGTGGGCTGATTGTTGAATTTAGTTGGATCTCGAGCGAGGTTACCTCAGTGACCGTGTCACTCGCCTTGTTAGCGCACATGACCTCCTCCATGGACTTTGGCTATTTTAGATGGCGTTGTTACCGGGGGAGGTTGTGTCCACTCACAAGGTGCTCACAATGTTCCAACGACGTCTCAGCGATGCATGCTGGCAATTTTCATAGACATAGTTGGTAGTTTTCTCGAGGTTTTCATGGACGATTTCTCAGACTACTAGGATAGCTTCGATCAATGCCTAACTTATTTAGACCGAGTCTGAAAAAGATGCTATGAAGTGAACCTGATGCTCTCATGGAAGAAGAGTCATTTCATCACGATCGAAGGGATTGTGTTAGGCCATGTCATATTGTAACTTGGTATGAATGTGGATCCTACAAAGGTGGACGTCATTTCCAAACTCGAGCCACCTATAAATCTGAAGAAAGTCTGGTCATTCCTTGGGCATGTTGGGGTTTCTATCGAAGATTCATAATTCAACAAAATTTCCTGACCGTTGACTGAGCTTCTAGGCAAGGAGGCCAATTTCATTGTCGATTCCAGAGTCCATTTAATTAGTTGAAAGAATTGATCAACCAAGTCAATGTCTTTAAACCATCACATTGGTTTCTACAATTTCAGATCAGGAAGTAATCTTAAAATTATGCCACTAGAGTGGTTCTAGGATAGAGAAGAGACAATCTACCATTTTTTATTCACTATGCTAGCAGGACATTAGATGAAGCTTAGAAGAACTACGCTATCACTAAAAAAGAGTTGCTAACAATCGTCTTCTCTACGAAAAGTTTAGATCAACCCTTGGTTTGATCCAAAGTTGATGTTTATGTTGGCCATTTTACCATCAAGTACTTGCAAAGCAAGAAGGATGCTAAACCGAGAGTCATCAGATGGATCCTTCTACTCAATGAGTTCAACCTTGAAATCAGAGATTAACCTGGACTTAAAATGTGGTGGAAGATCATCTCTAAAGATTACCAGAGCCAGACACTCCTGAGAAGAATTTGATTCCAATTATAAAAACAATACTAGATGAAGCAATTTTGCTAGTCACCTCACTACCCTGGTTCGTTGATATTGTGGACTATCTTGTTTCCAAGAGAACACCACAAGATTGATAGAAATTGAAACTTGACAAATTCTTCTCAGATATTCATTTTTACTAGCAGGAGGATCCCTATATCTTTCATGATATGGCATATTGCATCTGGAGAAGATTAATTACTCAGGAGGAAGTTCATAGTATCTTAGAGTATTGTCACAACCGTGAATCAGGAGGACACCAGTCTGGGAAACAAATGGCAGTGAAAGTGCTCCGATGCAATCTCCAATGGCCGACTCTATTAAAAGTTGCAGAAGATTTTATGACGATGCATTGACTATTAGAATATTAGTGGAACCATTGGAATAAGAGATGCATTTCCCCAAAAGTACTTTACGATTTCATACATGTTTGATGCATGGGTTATTAACTTCACGGGCCCGTTTCCAAACAGTTAGGGATTTGTGTATATTCTGCTCGTTCTCGACTATGTGAATCTTTGGGTGGACTTTATCTTAACCCGAGTTGCTGACAGCTGCACTGTCTTCCGATTTCTAAAGAAACACACCATTGTAAGGTTCATGATTCCTAAAATTCTGATATGAGATTAGGGTATTCATTTAGTTAATAGAGAAGTGAAGAAGCTATCTCAAGAATACTGTACTGAACATCGAGTAGCTTCTTCATACCACCCATAATCTAATGGACTAGCAGAATGTTCAAATAGGGAGATCAAGACAATTCGTTAGAAGTTTGTACGCACCGATATGAATAAGTAGTCTCAAATTCTCGACTTGGTTTATTAGGCTTATCGGACCGTGTACAATTCACCTTTAGTAAAGTCTCCCTACTGCTTTGTCTACGGAAAGCCATGCCATTTTCCCATGTAATTAATGCATAAATCATTACGGGTAATTTGCTCTTGTAATTTGGATTCCAAGAATGGTGGGAAGAATCGAAAACTTGATCTGAATAGATTCCTTAAATTCTGTGACGATGCATATGACAACATCGTGATGTACAATGAGAAAGTCAAGAAGTGGCACAACAAGCATATCCGTCGAAATACTTTTCAACGGGGTCAGATGGTTTGGTTGTTCGATCAAAGTTGAAATAATTCCTAGGGAAGTTGAAGAGCAAATGGACCGGGACTTTTATAGTGAAGCACGTGCGTTATGATGGATGTATCATCATATTCGTTATGTCATCTAATGCACAACCATTCGTGATCAATGGATAACTACTGAAGCCATAACTTTAGCATTAGACATTCTTCTCCGTTGTTGATTCAATACAGGTGGTCTACCAAGAAGAGCTTCAAGCGGTAACATCAGTAGATTCAGACAGGGCCATCAAAAACATTTATTATTAATTAATCTTTTTCCTCTTTTTGAATTTTATTCCTTCATTCTTCTGAAGTTGCACTCATCCCATTCATCATTGATATACTTATGATATACTTCATCTTAAGTATGGGGGGATGAGTATATTCGGGTGTTCATTCTTTGATCCCTCGCATGTCTCCTCATATCTTGATATTCTGTCTATACTTAGGGATATTTTACCCTGAGTATATGGGGAGATGGGTCAAGCCGATTATTTTATTTGTTCCCACCCTCAACCGTCCCTACATTTTATATAGTGTTCTACACCTATTATTAATTGATCCTAAGCATAGGGAGGATGGTCGACTTTCTATTCTTTATTCATTCATTGAAGTATAGACTTTTCTAGCACAAGCTATGTCTTCCTTTTTCTCTCCGACCTATGAGGACATATCTGAAGTTAAGTATAGAAGGGTCGTATATACATTGCATAAAATTTAGCCATAACTCGTACTTTCATATTTTTAATAATATGTCTGAATAATAAAATTTTAAATAAACATTAAAATTCTTTGTAATTATGATTGAGAAACTAGATAAAGATATTTTGCAAAATGTTTGGAAAATGGTTGAAAAATCTTTTAAAATTCTTTTGAAAATTATTTGAAAAATATTTTATAAAAGGTTTTCAAACCTTTGTAAAAATGCCTTGTTTTAAAAAACATCCTTTTATTTGATTTAATAAAATGTTTTTAAATTCTACTTGCAAATAATTTGAAAAATGGTTTTACAAAATCCTTTGAAAAATCTATACCTACTATTTGAATTTTTTTGCAAAATAATTTTCAAATTTTGAAAATATTGGCAAAAATTATTTGTCAAATTATTTTCAAAATACAATTTTCAAAATATTTGTCAAAATCTTTCCAAATTACTTTGAGAACCATGTACATCATGCATGCAAATAAAAAACTTTACAAACTTTGTATATCAACCTTTTCTAATCATTAACCTAATCCCTATAAAAACCTAGAGTCAATTCCTAAACTAAATCTTGTAAATAACGAGACACACTCCCAAGTAAATATCTACACATAATTATTTGACTAACTCTTTTGTTTTCCAAAAATCACTAACAATTTTAAAATTAAAATGCATAAATAATTGCAAAAGTATTCAAAAACTTGCATAAAAATTTTCAAAACTTTTCAAAATCCCATAGAAGTTCAAAATAAAGAATTGGCCTCATAAAAATATTTTCTTAGATTGTACATAACATCTGCATTTTTTGGTATAACTAAGACAATTGAACAAGTCAAAATATAGTCTAAAGATTGGAGCTTGCTATAGACCTTGATACACTTAATTTAACAGGAACCCATTAAGGACTGGAATTGGGGATACTTAACATCACCTTAACTTAAATCTTTAGGTTCCATGAGACTATGTTCATGAGTCGATTCAATGTGCCAAATAGAACCCTTCTTATCATATGTAAGACTCTTGAGATAGCGGCGTGATCAGAAACCTCAGACTTAACACTTAACGAAACACAGATGGATTGTTGAAAAATCTTGTTGTCTAAGTCGTAATGATTCTAGACAGTTTCTCAAGGGTGGCTCAGGAACCATTCTTGGGGATTGTCAAAATCGATACTCCAACCCACTTTTTTTGGTAGCAATGATATGTAAAGACTCAAGAAGGATTGAGATAATGCTTCGAATGAGAAATGGCCTGTCGGTGCAACTATTTCCAAGACTCCAAAAAATAGGTGTAACAAAAGTTGTTATATCCGTCAGGGCACAAACAAGAATGCAGAAGCTGTACAAATAAAAAAATGTCTAAAGAAATCAATACCGAAAATTCCACCGAAAAATTGAAGCTTCAGAAAAAGCCTACTTCTTGTTGAAGACTCGGTTATCCTAATTGAGCTTCACAATGGAATGAAAACTACACTAGTCGATTCCCACTTCTTTTCCCATTCTTCTAGCTTCATACCCCCATTTGGTTGTAAAGATCAATGACACCTGACCTTATAAGGAAATATTTGTATCAACGAGGACGATTTACCAAATGAGCAGACTCATTTTAGGTTCAATGCTTTGTTTGGGAAGAGCTAAACAATTCACACATGGTTCTATCACTTCAAAGTAGCAAGGGTATGCGACTGAGACGATGGTTCAAACCAAACTGTAAATTGGATTGAATAATACGATTACAGAATCTAAGGATTCTTATATCACAATTACTAACCATAATGTGGTTCCAAACACACAAATCATCCAAAAGTCTTATCTGATCTCCAAACTTTAACTTTATTAAGACAAGTTTAAAAGTCCATATTATTCCAAATTATTTCTTTTTTCTTTTCTTTATTTTCTTTTGTGCACTTATAGGCATAAGCGTTTGCTAGGGACTAGCAAAGCCAAGTATAGTAGGTGATGAATCCTAACTTCAACACCATTATTCTTTTATTTTAACCTTAAGTCCCCATCCAAATGCATATATATCATTAATTTGGCAAAATAAACATTCTATAATTTGTATAACTTACTCCATAAAATATTGCATGATTATTGTATTTAATTTCAAAATAAAAGAATAAAGAAAGAAAAGAAAAATATATGAAATACCATAGGTATTGAATGACCCTAGATCCCAAGACCCAGGCATCATGATGACTTGGTCGATAAGGAATAAAGTAGAGGGAGATAGGACAGAAGAACTGTACATAAGTGCATAGAAAATCACACACAAAACCCTAATTTAATTTGTCCAATATTTACTTTTTTGAACCTATTTTATTTTATTATTTAACACGTCATATAAAAAATATTCAACATGAACATTGTACATAAAAATATAAAGAAAAATACAAAATTGATTTTACAAAAAAATAATACACAGTGTGACACATACATATAAAATAAAAAAACTACAAAGAAACTTTACAAATATGTATATTCTCCATACTGTATCAAAATTTACCAAACTCATATTTAATTGTATATTAGATTAAATAAGCTATTAAATGAAAATAGTTTCATTTATTTTGGAGTTAATATGAAAACATTAGGTTTTGGCCCCCCATTGTTAAATATACATGTATATTATGTTCAATAAAATTCTTCTAAATATTTTTCAGTTCCTTGTATTTTTTTAAAATTGTAAATATTATTTAAAACACATGTCCATATTTAAAATAAATTAAAACCATCAAAAATTAATTAAAATAAATCATTTACTTTTATACATAGATGAAATATACCTATATATACCTGTAAGAATAATCTATATAGTTAATTAAATACATAATAAAACTCATTAAAATGCATCAAAAATACATAAATATGTAAATAAAAAATAATGTATAAATACATGTATATATTAATAAAATATAAAATACAAATTAAAAATAAAATGGCTTAAATGGTGTCGCCCCGCCCTATTTCTTCGCATTTTTTTAATTTTTTTGCAAAATATCACCATGTATATTCATCTATATATCCATCCTATATGTCATTTGAATTTCATCAAAAATAGAGACTCTTATGACCTCCATCTAGAACAGGTCGATTACAACAATGCTTAGACTGTTAAAATTTCATGTTGTATATGGAGGGAATATGATTCTTTGATTCTGACAAAATTCGAATGACATATAGGAGGGATATAGAGATGAATATACATGGTGATATTCTGCAAAAAAAAATACAGAAAATGGGGGTGGGGGTAGCCCCATTTTATCCAAATAAAATACCCAATATACACATATATTTACCTATAGTTATACATGTAAAAAGTAACTTATAATAAATCATCTCAAAAAAATAAATAAAAATATGTATAAAATGCTCCATAAAAATTAAAAACATATTTTAATTTATAACCTAAAGCTAATTAATTAATTTATCATTTATTAATGATTTTACTAGCAGTTCTTACCTTGGAATTTTCTGTTTGGTCCATGTGGACCAAACAAAACTCCCATTAGTTAACCCAGAACAATTGTACTGACCACCTCGTCGATATTGCACCCCACTCCTTCCTGATCACCACCTATGCTTCTGATAGATTATTCGATCACGACAACTCCACCATACCCATGATCTTCCCAGCCATCCCTTCTCTTTTAAATTCTATCCTTCTCCATCATTTTGAAGTTTGATCCTTCTTGGAGGGTTCTTAGCCCCTCAAGTCGCCGTTGAAGCCTGCAATTGGTGACAGGAACTTGCAGGTGGCATCTTGTAGCAATAAGGAGCATTGACAGAGGCGATCCACCACCACTGCAAGAGTAGATCTAGCAGGTCCAGCCTCCTTGGTCTTTGGGATGAGTTGATATCTTTTCTTTCGCTCATTAGGTAAACCTTAGATTCTAGTTTCTATGCTTATCTTTATTTATTATTTTAATCATGTTAGTAGGTTTAATTTCAAAACCCCTCTTTGACTTGGAGCTTGAGCTCAAGGCCAAATTCGCTGGTTCTTGACTGTATTTCTGCCCCATTTTCTCTTCACATCATTTCCCATCATGTTCTCCACCAATCGATCCATCAAATCAACCCATATCCATAGTGGACCTAGGATTCAAGCTCCATCGGTCGCCTCTCACCGGAGTTTCATCCCCATTCCACTCCATTTGCATTCCAGCTTCAAGGATTAACTGAGCATTGAGCCTCCTAATATTTTGGTGAAGATGTTGTCCTTCATGGAACCCTCTAGAGTGAGAACGTGCACCTGGAATACCAGCAGACCACCTAGAACACGAAATATCTCCATATCATCGTCAAAGCCTCCTCGATCTCATCGGAGGACACCAGCACCTACGAAGGCTCCCAATCAACATTTGGCAATCGAGCCTCCTCAAGCTCATTTACTTTTCTTTTCTTCCGTTATTCTTTTATTTCGGAATAAAATACATTATTATACAATAATTTAAGCAGTATTTTGTGCAATTTATAGAGTGTCTATTTTGATAAAATAATGATACATGCATAAATTTATCTAGGAATTTAAGGCCAAAATGAATAATAAAGGTGATGAAATGGAGATTCATCACCCCCTATACTTGCCTTCGATAGTCCCTAGCAAGCACTTATTTCTATAAATGTAGTTAAGAAAATAACGAAAAGAAAAGAAATAACTTGGATTGATTTTCACTTTTGAGCTTGTCTTCCTAATATCAAACTTTGGAGCTCAATTAGACCTTTGGATTTTTAGTTTGGTCATAACCTTATCGTGAACCGGACTTGAAACACAATAGCCTCTGAGAATCACAAAACTCTACCCAAGTCTCCTCAAGAGGCAGGTCAGAACAACTCGATGTCATACACAATCCATTATGATTATGAGTCTATCTTTTACGGTGTCAGTTATATGAAGCTCCTCGCGGTTGAAACATTAACAATCATCTCCAACATGGTGACCCTAATTCCCCAATCTAGTTGCTCTTTCCTCGAGAATCAAGGTATTCCCTTCTAAGTTCAAGTACAACCGGCTCAAGAAGAGGAGGTGGAGAAGAGAATTGATGGTAGGCAATGTAGCTACCAATCCTAGGATGCTTGACCAGTGTAGCTAAGTCATCTGGCCACAAGCTCATATGTATCTTTGACTTTAAAGCTGAAGCTTGTGTATTGACTATATACATAATCCGACGGGAATTGATATTTTCTTTTATTTTTTTCCGTTCTATTTTTTCGAGTTTTTGATTTTGCATTTTTTAATACTATTTACAACAACATTTACAAAAGGACTTTTTTATTTTGAGCCAGTATACTATCTCTTTTTTGAAGCATTATTGCAACCCACAACGTCCTGTTGTTCGACCTCAAGGATTCTGGATTTGGTTGGGGCACAATGGCCACGGGATCGTGACTTCTTATGTTTCCATTCGCTTGTGTCACATGCTGGTAAATCCAGCCCTATAACACTTCAACTGAGTTGAGAATAGTGCAAGGTGCAGGTATGCATGTTAGGTGACTATCAGCAAGAAAGATGTAGTGTTCCGAAATATTCTACTTAGGCAGTCAAGATGACACTGAACTAAGTCTTGTGGTCTCAAAGAATTATGTCTAACAGACCTGAAGCACCTCAATTTCAGTTCCCTAAAAGTTCATGTGATTAAGTGGATTAAGTTCCAACCATGCTCTAGTCTTCGTATTTTATTTAGATTTTTTCGATTTTCATTATCAATCCAAAAAATACAAATGCCATGCAATGCAGGAAAATACTTTCGTGAAGCAGTTTTCTGATTTTGAGTTTTTTACAGATTTTTTAAAATGTTTTGCAAATTTTAATGTAGTTTTTGAAAAAAATTGCAAAATTTTACGGGTTTTTGGTTTTGCAAACTTTTAGCGATTTTCGAAAAATGTAAGAGTTGGTCAAATAATTATGTGCCAATATTTACATGGGAGTGTGTCTTGTTTATTTACAAGAATTATGTGGAAGAATTTACACTATGTAATTGCAAGTTTATGTTAGTGGTCATTTACAGACTTGTATATATAGGGTTTGTAAAGAATCTTTATTTGCTATCAATATGTAAAGGTTTTCAAAATCATTTGAAAATTTTATTGAAACTTTTTTTGTGAAAAAAAATTAATAAATATTTTTTGCAAATATTTATAAATTTTGAAAACCATTTTGCAAAGATTATTCAAATAGTATATATAGAATTTTGAAAGTATTTTAATAACCATTTTCCAAACCATTTGCAAATACATTTTTTGAACATTTTATTCAAATAAAAAAAAGGAATTTTTACAAATAAAATATTTTTACGAAGGTTTGAAAACATTTTATAAAATATTTTTAAATTAATTTTACAATTATTTTTCATACATTTTGCAAAATATTTATAACCGATTTATTAACCGTAATTACAAAAAATATAGATGCATGTCTTAATTTTATTAATTAGACATATTATTGAAAATATGCAAGAACAAGTTATGGCTAAAGTATATACATCATATATATGACCCCTCTACTTAGTTTGAGCTATGTCCCCATAGATCGGAGAGAAAAGGAAGATATAACTTGTACTAAGTATAAAAGAGTCTATACTACAATGACTGAATAAAGAATACAACCCCCCCATACATAGGACTAATTAGCAGACTATGTACAAAGCATAGAGGGTCGAGGTGGGAACGAATAAATCATGGACTTGGCCTTTCTCCCTCTAAACTAAGGGTAAAATATCCCTAACTATAAACATAATATCAAGAGTTGAGGAGACATGTGAGAGGATTAAAGAATGAACACCCACATACACTCGCCCCTTATACATAGGCTGAAGAGAAGCATATCCCAAGTATAACAATGATGAATGGGATGAGTGGAACTTTTTGTAGAATGCAAATAAAAAAGAATAAAAGAAGAAAACAAGAAAAGAAAAAAAATATTAACTAATCAATAATGTTTTTGGTCACCCTATCTAAATATGTTGATGCTACTACTTGAATTCATCGTAAAACACTTGTATTGAGTGAACCACGTAGAAGAATATATCATGCTTGAGATAAGGCTTCAGTAGTGTCTGTTGATGATGAAAGTCTATGTGTCAGTCAACAAACGGAATATAACAATGATTCCATTGTTACGCACATGCTTCACTATAAACGGCCTAGTCCACTTGATCTTCAACTTCCCTGGGAAAAGTTTTAGCTTTGCATCGAACAACCAAACCTTCTGACCTGGTTGAAAAGTCTTTCGACAGATATGCTTGTTGTACCACTTCTTGATTTTATCCTTGTACATTATTCTATTGTCACATGCATAGTCTCTAAACTCAAGCAGTCTGTTCAGATCGAGCATTCTATTCTTTCCTACCTTCTTGGAATCCAAATTATTAATATTAATTGCCAATAAAGATTTGTAAATTAGTTCCACGAGCTAATGAAATGGCTTGTCGTACACTAGGCGGTCGGGAGACATTCCCAAAGTTGACTTGTATGTAGTCCGATAGGTCCAAAGAATCGAGTCAAGTTGTTGTGATCGGTTCATCCTATATGGACTTACAATTTTATGAAGAATTGTCTTAATCTCCCTATTCGAACATTCTGCCAAGCCATTGGATTGTGGGTGGTACAGGGAAGCAACACGATGTTCACTACAATATTCTTGAGTCAGTTTTTTCACTTCTCTATTAATGAAATGACTACCTCCACCAGATATCATAATTTTGAGAATCTCGAACCTCACAATGATATGTTCTTTCAGAAACCAACCTACCGTTCAGCTATCGATGGTTCTGTTGAGATGACCTCTACCCAACGACATACATAATCGATAATGAGTAGAATGGACTCAATTCCTTGACTGTTGGGAAATGCGCTCATGAAATCAATGCCCTATTCATCAAGTACATCTGAAATATGATTATATTTCAGTTGCATTGTATCTCTGATTCTAATAGTTCCACCTATATTTTGATAGATAACACATCCTCTCACAAAATCTTCTGCATCATTGAATAGAGTCAGCCACCAGAGGCTGTATTGTAGCACTTTCATTGTCGTCTATTTTCCAGAGTGGTGTCCTCCTAATTCTTGGGCTTGATAATGTCCGATGATACTGTGAACTTCCTCTTGAGGAATGAACCTTCTCCAGATATAATCTACCCCCGCACGAAAGAGATAAGAATACCCCACTGGTAAAAATGAATATATGATAAAAACTTGTAAAATTTCACCTTCAGCCAATCTTGCGGAGTTCTGTTGGAAATAAGAGAGTTCATAATATCGGTGGACCAGGTGAGCGAGGTGACTGACAAAATTGAATTGTATAGAAAAGTCTCTATAATCGGCAATAGACCTTGCTCAAGAATATCCGACTCTGGCGGTCTTGAAAGATACTCTACCACCACATTTTTATTCCAGGTTTCTCTCAGAATTCGAGGTCACACTCTCAGAGTAGAAGGATCCATCTGATGAGTATGGGTTTGGCATCCTTTTTACTTTGCAAGTACTTGATGGCAGAATGGTTTGTGTGGAAAATAACTCTGGATACAAGAATGTTAGATCTGAACATCTCCAAGGCGAAGACGACCACGAGCAACTTTTTCAGTGGTTGTGTAATTCTTCTGATCTTCGACAATACTTCTACTGTATAGTAAATTGCAAATGGTAAACCATCTCTTCTTTGTCCTAGAACTGCTCCAATGGCATATCCCGGGGCATTTTTCATGGTCTCTAAAGGTAGAGACCAATCTCGTAGTTGGAGGACAGGGGCTTGGGTGATACTAATTAAAGGCTTGGAGGACTCGAACATCACAATGAAATCTTCCTCCGTTTCTAGAAGCTCAGTCAGCGGTCGGGCAATTTGGATAAAATCTTTGATGAATCTGCGATAAAATCCTACATGTCCCAGGAATGATTGGACTTGCTTCAAATTTGTAGGTGTCTCAAGCTTCAAAATGAATTCCACCTTTGCAGGGTTGATCTCCATGCCACGCTCTGAGATGACATGGACTATCACAATACCTTCAGTTGCCGTGAAGTGACTCTTTTCCCACGAGGGCACCAAGTTCACTTCGTAGTATTGTTTCAAGACTCGATCTACTTAAGTTAAACATTAATAAACCTGTCATAGTAGATCGAGAAATTATCCATAAAAACCTTGAGAAAACCAGCAACCATATGTGCAAAAACTACTAACATGCTCCTCTTGAAGGTTGCAGGAGCATTGCACAATCCGAAAGGCATCCTACATAAGGTATATGTTCCAGATGGATAAGAGAAAGTAGTCTTTTCTTGATCTTTTGGGGTGATTGTAACTTGATTGTAACCATAATATCCATCCAAGAAGTAGAAATTTTCCTTCACGACTAGTATTTTGACTATTTGGTCGATGAAGGGAAGTGGGAAAATGATCCTTCATGGTCGCTAGATTCAGGCATTTGTAATCCACACAGATGAGCCAAGAAGTTGGAACTCTGGTTGCGATCTCCTCTCCTTTATCATTCTTCACGATGGTGATTCCTGATTTCCTAGGCAAAATATGTAGGGGACTAACCCATTTTGAATCGAAGATAGGATATATGAATCATGCATCATAAATTTTTGTAATTTCGTTCATGACAACCTCCTAGAGACTAGGATTCAATCTACACTGGAATTCTGAGGACTACTTCCTATCTTCCTCATTGTAAATGTGAAGGGAACATAGTGACGGATTGATCCCATGGAGATCTGATATTTTCCGTCTTATGACCTTGTGGTTCCTTTCTAGAACCTCGAGTAGATGAGATTCTTATTCCTCGATTAATTGCAAATAGATGATCACCGAGAACATATTTTACACACCAGCAAGGAAGGCATATATCATATTTGCTGGAAGTGGTTTATGTTTTGGTGGGGTCTGAGTCATCTCAGTGGCAACTTTTACGACTATGTATGGCATTGTTGTTAGGTCTTTCAATTGTAGATTGTCCACTATTGGCATTTCAAGCTATGATCTCGATGTTGCATAAAAAATCTCAATTATGTCATCTTGTTCAAAGAAATATTCAGTAATCTCCTCTTCCTCTACTAAGGACAGGTGGACATCAATATGGTCTTCTGGCAAACCCAACAAAAATCTCATCGTCACAAATAGAGGGGAATTTGATTGTGCTATCCACTCCTTCCTCAGTGGAGAGTAATTCATGGGTCTTGATATCATCCATAAACAAATTGGTGTCATTGATCTCTACATCAATGCCACAGTCTTCTATTCTATGTTCTAACGACTCACTCGCATTTGATGCAGACTCTGACAGTTTGAACACTTGGATCATCTGAATTGGCACCTTGTTGCTGTTGAAATGAAAGGTGATCTACTCTGCTCCGTAATCAACCACTACTTTTTTTGTTCGAAGGAACAACCGTCCAAGTATAATCGAATTAGCAGAAGACGAGATGGGGTTTCCATGTACAATAATATGAATTCCACTAGGAATTGCATCCCTTGAATGTTGACAATGACATCATCCAAAATTCCTCGGGGCCACTTTATTTATATATATCTACAAACTGCATAGTCATTCTTGTTGATTTGAGTGGTCCCAACCCAAATTCCTTCAACAGTGAAGTAGGTATCAGGTTGATGGACGATTTGTTGTCAAGAAGTGTCATGTCGAACACTTCGTCGAACATCTCACATCTGATGAGAGGGGCTCCCATGTCTTTCTTCTTACTCGAGAGATTGTTGATAGAATTCATTGTTGTTATAGTCAGAATGTGCTTCACATTTCTCTGTCTGGGTCGACATAGTTTTTTTTTAAGTACATGCCTCCTTCAATCCTTTCTTGGTGTTAGGCATGTACTGACTGGCATTTAGCAGAGGAATTTATGGAATAAGATTTTAAATAATTTCCACAACATCTGGATCAGAAAAGGATGTTTTCACATTTTTTGGATTTTTATAAAGCATCTGGAAATGGAATATCTACAGAACCAAAAGAAGAAATAGTTTTATTATTTACATCAAAATCAATACCCTCATCTACTTGTACAAATGGATGGCAAAAAGGAGTGTCTTCATTAATCTGAGGCAGGCATTCAAAAATGGTAGGAGGGGCTCCACCGGTTGTAGGTGTGGTCCTCTCTAATGTTGGCTTGGTGCTGCTTCAGATGTTGTTGTCTTTTCTGTTCTTTTGATTTTTCTCATTTTTTTTTATTTTTGCTTCTGATGCTTCTCCTTTATCTTCTTCTTCCTCACCTGGCATGGTTGCTTAGTCAATTGATGCAGAAGATGATGATGATTTGCTAGTGGAATCTTTATTCTTCCCCTTCTCAGTAGTAGATGATTACAAGGTTCTACCGCTCTTGAGAGTGACAACATTAGATACAAACATATCATTAACATATGATTCAGTTGGATTGGACGTGACATCACAAACTACCTACTCTCTTTTCATAGACCTATTGGGGTTGGCCTCTACATGTACCAGAATGGTAGTTTTGGTAGCGGTGAGGTCATCAAGATTCTGGCTCATTTCTATGAGGCACTTCACCAACAATCCGATGTTGGGTTTATGAGAACAGTCTCGGATGGTTCATCTTGCTGACCATGCTGAGACTGGGAATGTTGTGGAGGTTGCAGGTAGGAATGCTGAGAATTATATTGAGGAGAAGGGTGTCACTATCGATGCTGAGGAGGTCGATGTTGATAAGGAATAACAAAGTATTGCTGGTATGGCTGGTTCTGATGGTACTACAGTTGTTGGTACGAGTTTTGTCTCTAGTTCTGCTGATATGACGGAGATTGCTGGTGGTGATGATGGTTGTACTGTACAAATCTCCCTCTGTGTTATTGAGGGAATTGATGAGGATTAGCAGATTGTCCCTACTGATGTCCACCTAGATGGGTAAGATGTGTATTATTAGACCATACACCATTCACCTCCTAAGTGAGAGGTTGTGGAGGATAGCATGGAACATGAATTATCTGGAGCTTGGGCTGGTAAACAACAAGGTGCCGCTATGGCTGGTGATGTGATGTACGCCCAGGGGCCTACATGCAGTACACGTGTTGGACCCCTGGCTGAGCTGGACTGCACTAAGGAGGCTGAGGTAATGATGGCTCCTTCATCTCAGCAGGAGTTGAAGCTGATGTAGAAACCGACTAGCAGGTGCTAATTGTGCTCACCGGCAGCTCCAGTTGCATGATGATGTAATCCAACTTGTCGATATTTTGGGTCCTCTATTTAATCACATGATGTTTTTCGAGTTCTTTTGATTGTTTCTCAAAATATCAACTTTGGACAAGTGGATTCTAATGAAACTTAGGTTGGAGCTTTCATCTCTATCCTGATCATGCGATGTCGCAATATGCACTAGCTTCTGATGGATTTGTGGTTGTCACTAGTACACACGATAAGACGATAAGGCATATTCTCCCTCGACCATTTCTTCAAAAAATTTCCACACGATGTCCTCATTGCTGTTAAAATGTGACACGCCATAAGCAACATCGATGAGCCTTTCGCTCTCGATGGTGAGCCCCCTCCAAAAAAGTTTGAACTAGGCTGGTCCGTGGAATGTCGTGATGGGGACACTTCTACTGTAAATCCGTGATGTGCTCCCAAGCCTCATGGATGGACTCGTGGGTGGCTTGGGAGAAGTTTACAATGTGGGATAACTTCTGAATAAGCTGACTAAGAGGGTAGAATTTATGCAGAAAGGTTGACTTTAGCTCCTCCCAGGTCGTAACGACCTTCCCTTGATGATTGATCCAGTGAAGTGCCTTATCCTGAAGGCTAAATGGGAATGTCATCATCTTGACTACACTTAATGGTAAGTAAGGTTAGTGACTTATTCTGTAGATGTACCCAAATTATTCTAGATGAATGTATGGTTCTCAGTTGGCGTTCCCATGGAAGGTGGGAAGAAGAGCTAAGAGTTGAATCTTCAACAGAAAGTGTGAATGGACTGTTGGGATCTGAATCCACTTGGTCATTTGTCCAACCCAGGGTTGTAAGTCTCTTTTGAGTAGGCTTGGGCCTCTCTCCTCTTCACTCGTCTGCTAGCCCACTACAGTCTCCATCTTCTCTTTCTTATTCTTCTCCTCCTCACGAGATGTCTCTCTATCACCTTAAATCATTTAGCATATCCTGGAAGGCGATCTAGGCCAATGACTGGTCGGTGAGCTGCTATTATATTGCCTAGATGGAGGCAAGAAGCTGTTCATTCATGACATTCTGATTCGGATGCTGGTCCGATTGTGGTTGTGGTTGTTGTTGTCCCTTCCATTCTCTAGTTGGAGCCATCTCTAAATTGGAGTCTGAATGTGAAAAAATTTCTAACTTCATATGGGGCTCTTAATCGGCATAAGGAATGATGCCCCAATTAGTCTTAATTAAAGCACCAGATAGAAAGAATCATTATATGTTACGTTTAACACAGAATTTCATTAAGGATGGAGAAGTATATGGAGTGAAATTAATTTCCATCCAAAATGGGAAGATTTCGTGACAAGAGTTATCACTGATTATTTAATAAGATGGGGAGTCTTGAGAGCAGTTTGCAAGGTTCAAAATGTGATCTTGGGAATCACCTCGAATTATTGGAGAATACTGCTTTATGGAATCAATATGGGTGTCGATGTGAATATACCCTATTTATATTGTTGTTTTTATGATGTAGTCAAGCAAAAAGAATAAATCAAACATAAAACCACATGAATAATTAATTTAATCAATTAAAGAAGTGAGCGGTTATGTGTTTATTTAACTTTGGAGAGCTTTAGAGACAACTCATGGAGACAAAGGAACAACTTAGGGCTCAATTTATCTAACCAAATGTATTGATTTCAGAGCAATTGTTTTTGGTATTTTTATGCAATTAATGACAAAAATATAGTTTTACAAATTTTTAGGGCTAAAATACAAATTTTACTCAAATGATCTCCAAGAATTCTAAAACTTATCCATAATGTGAACATATGCAAAATTTGGCTACTATCTGTTTTTCGAATTTTCAGTTGCAAAATGAATTAATTATAAATAAAAATGTAAACTAAGTGATTTTTTAGTAAATTAATTTTAATAAATAGTAAACCTAATAATTTCTCAGAAATTAAATTAAATTCTAGATAGGTTTTTGAGATGTACCTAGAACAAATTTTATTTCCTTACAAAAAAACATGTACAATTTAAAAATCAATTACTCATATCACAAAGCAATTTATTTTAACCTAGATAGGTGTGCGAATGTGATGATTTTTATGCATGTGATAGAGAACAATTAAATCTACATAGTATAATTTTTTAGCAATTTTTGGAGCATAGAATACATTAATACCAATTAAAGAGCATACAATGGGTAAAATATGCTAATTTCCACCAAATAAAAAAAATTAAATCAAGCACAACTCACAAAAAATACAATTGAATGACCATAAAGTAGGGCGTAGATTGTTCTACAACATGTTGTTTTTGGAGTAAAAATTGTATGCAAAATGATGGTTCAAATGAAGACATAAAGTGAAGGTTCTCAATGCAATATAGAAAATAAATAAAATAAAAAAATGCTGATGAGGATCTAAAAGCAATTACTAAAAGCTTGTGGGGGTCAAATGCAATTTTTGCAGCACTCACCTGTGGGGCACATGACACCGACATTAGCAAGAGACGGGGCCTCATTTGCATTGTCTAGATATTTATGCCCTGGATAGAAATATCTACTCGCTCAACAATCTACTCACGTGAGGGGGGACTCAGGCATTATTAGCTGGCATTTTGGGGGGATGATAGAAATCGTCCCCACCCCACGTGCTCCTCACGTAAGAGAGTGATTGGGGCGACACTATTAGAGGTGGGTGCTGCTGGGCAGCGAAGGGCGGTTGTAGCTAGGGAAATTGAGGCGATTTAAGAGCTCGAGCGGTGATGCACCAACCCTGAAGGAGCGGACAACAGAGGAACTCATGCGGTCAGCTATGCGAGGAGCTCACTACTACAGGTCATAGGGTGGATGGGGGTGGACAAGCCCTAAGGGCGGTGAGAGTATGATGGATGGAGTACAGTCACACAACATGGATCTTGATAGCGTTGAGGGTGGTATGTTGTTGCTTGGTGGTGGAGGCACAGGTCGAAAGAGGGCGTATGGAAGTTGGGGCTACTGTGTGGACGGTCGGTGGCGGTCGGGATGAGCACAGAGGCATGTGGGAAACACAAGGCAGAGGTGGTGCAGTGGCACGGTGAAGAGTGTGGGCAGATCGAGATTGAAGATGGTAGTGGAACGCAAGGAGGAGGAAGGAAGAAGGAAAAAGAAAAAAATAGCAAAGGATTAAGAAGATACCAAGGGGTGTTCGCCTTGGTAAGAAGCTTGATGAAGAGCTCTGGTTATCACTCGAGCCACACAGCGAGGAGGTGGCAAGCTTGGTTGCAGCGAGAAGCAACTGCAACAAGGTCGGTGATGACCTTGGATCTCGCCAAAGATGTCGACACCAGAGACGACAAGGTGTTGTCACCATTATGGGCTGCTCATCCGTCTTGATTGACAAGGGTTGAGTAATTATGGATAAGCAAGTAGCAAGGTTGGCGATGGAGCTTATGGAGCTTTAAGAGGGAGGGAAGATGGTAACGTCGAGGATAAAATGGGTAACGGTGGGTCGCAATGCGTAATGGTCACGGGTGGTACCAAGGAGGGGAGACGTTTATGCGAAGGCAGGGTTAGCGCGCAGGTTGGCCAGTTGGAGAGGAAGGTGAGGGGGATGGCACGTGCACTGCACATGCCAGAGAGAGGAGAGAGAAGAAGAGGAAAAAAGAGAGAGTGCAGTTTATGTGAGGTGGGGGTGAGAAGAGAGAGGAGAGAGAAAGAAGAGAGAAAAGGAATGGGAAGAAAAAAATAAAAAAATAAAATAAAATAAAAGTAAAATTAAATTAATTAAAAAATTAAAAAAAATAAAAACCAATGAATAAATAAATAAAAGTAAAAAATATAAAATTAAGTAAGAAGAAAAATAAAAAGAAATAGTAAATGAAGTCAAATCAAAAGGCGATCAACACAAAAGTGCTCGTTTCGATGAGATCTACAACTTTTGTGAATGACCCAAAATCACAAGAGGTCATCTGTACAAAAAGTATTTTTGGTGGTGCTCTATAGATAGTAAAATAACGTATTTTTTTATTTGGTGATTTTTTATAGTTTTTAAATAAGATAAAATTAGTTTAAATATAAAATAAATAAATACACATCAATAATAATTTTTCATTTTTAATAATTAAGAAAAATTTTAAATAAAATCAACAAAATAAAGTATGTACAAATATATAATATACGATTAGGTCCCAAAATCGATATTTTGCATACGAGCTTCAATTTGAATGAAATCACTTCCATTGGATAGATATTTCATAACTTGAACTTTAAAAGTGAGGTTGGTGAATTTGAAGTTCATACTGAGCAGGAATTTAGCCCAGAAGTTGGACTTTATGGCTTTTCATTTCAAGATCTAAGAGTATTTATTCAAGATAAAAATTTTTATTTTTTTGTTAACATTTTTGTACAAGTTAGAAAAATAATTAAGTCAAAATGAGTCAGTACGAATTTATTAAAAAAGCAAGGAAGTTTGGGCAATTACAAGGGAATATTTACAAAATTTTTTCAACACTTTTTATTTTTTATTTTTTATTTTTATTTTGAATTATTTTAAGAAGATATTTTCAATATAATTAGTCCATTTTATTTATTTAATTTCTTATATTAGGGACTTTAGTTTGGTGTTCTGTTCAGGGAAACTAAGCTAAGATTAATTTATTAAGATTATCAATCGTAGATTCATCAACGGAGTCCCGACCAAGCCATCCATGAGTCTCCATCTCGAGGGTAAAAAGGTATATTGGGAATGGATGAATGATACAATATGAAATTGAAATAAAAAGAGTGTAAAATAGTAGAACGACTCAAAGTGAGTAAAGGTCGAATGAGAATAAGAAGATAAACTGAAGGCAAAATTTGCACAAGTGTGCAAGACTGATCTTTGATTTTGATCTAAAAAAGAGAAACACTAAACAAGTTGTGGAATCACTAACTCAACCCATGTAAAGTCGTAAGAGTTCAGCTAATTTTATCTTTTCAATTTTATTTAAGTTTTGTAAGAAAATCTTTTAACATGTCCGTAGGAGGGCTATACCTATAGGAGCATGTGTACCGCCAGGAAAGTACCGCGTAGTTCTTCAATCTCCATAGTAACTTGGTGATATGTACACATTGAGGTCCTTTATCTCATGCTTGGGAGGCTACTCGGCCAAAGAAATAGAGAAAGAAAGCCAATAGGTGAAAATAATACTTCTCTCGCAAGCGAGGTACTCTGACACAGGGCAATGAGACAAACACCCCCGTGAGGGCATGACCTATGCTCAATAATTCAAACCAAGTTAGATGCTCCACACAATGTAGGAACACCATTGTCGAAAAGGCCCTAATCACCTACATATGATAGAAGAGTCAATACTTCGTATCCCATGTAATAGTTAAGATTACAACAGATCAAGTTTCGGGTTCTAATCTATAGTGGCCACACCTCACTCAGTCTGAACAAAACCTGAAAATATTGAAGGTTTTATGAACCCAAACAATGATGTCCATTATAGATTTTAATTAAGATGAAAGTTTTATAAGCAATCCCCTTATTTTAATTTTTAATTTCCATTTTTGAGTATTTTTCAAATAAAAGCACCTAACGATTTTTTGTATTTCCTTTTTGACCATAGGTGTGCAGAAACAAAGGAAGATAGCGAACAGAAATGTAAGTGGATACTACAGTGAAAATCTCACTCTCACATCAAATGATGCATGCAAAGTAAGGAGACTTAATGTGCTTCCTATCTCTCTTCATCCGGGGTGCAAAACAATAATTTAAATATCTACACTACATGAACGATATGCAATCGTAAAATCACCCTAACAAGAATTGCTATTAGCATGAAGAATCAAATGCTGACTATTTAAAAATGGATCTGTATTGTCAGGTCTTGGAGACTCCTTTATGCATGCTACAATGGGTCCTGCAACCATTGCGTTGAGTCCCTCATGACTCGTGGTTTCAAATCCAAGTAATTAACAATTAATATTTGACTAAGTCCGAGCATATATGACTATATACATATGAGTGTAATTAAGTTGTGGACTTACTTTACCAATGCAAGCAATCCTAGATCTAGGGGCTCATTCACATAAATTAATGAAAAGAAAGGTGAAAAGATCAAAACGTGGGAAACAAAATAAAACAAAGGCAAAGAAAACATGAAAAACCCAACGAGGCCCCAAGTGAATAGACACTCGAGAAATGGAACTCGTGAAGTGGAAATGACCAAGTATCCAAATTATTACAAATAATTATACAAAAATAAAATAAAAACTCTCCTCAAAAAATAAAACAAAAAATGTTAGAGACCTTGCTCCTTCTCATTCTCTCTCAGCCTCGCTCATGCTCTCTCCTATTAGAGCACTAGAAGAAGCACCAATATCCTCGTGACTCAGATGTGTCCACCACCTAAGAAGTGGTCATCGCCATGTGACCCCTCGCTAGAATGGTCAACAAAGAAAATGGGTTAGAAATAGATAATTAATTATAAAAAACTAGCAGAAAATAATGGATGAAATAATGTATACAATATATAAAATTGTTATGTTATACTTTTCTCCCAAGAAATGTTGCCATTTTTTGAATCGTCAACAACCGAGTAGGCGGTTATGTAGTCCACACAAGGCATAACTGACATTTGCTACGGTGGTCGCTCACGTATGTTGGCAAATCAAACAACAACCAACCTGCAAGTAAAGTAATCAAACAATCAAGTCTGAGAGATGGGTTAAAAATTATTATAAACCCTACAAACAAGTAAGTACAGTGGACAAGTAAAGTAGGGTGTCGAACTCAGGGAATAAGGGACGCGACAGGTATTGTTTATCTCTAAATAATATAAATGTGTGTATGTCTATATATATGCACAATATTTAATCAATGATTTTGTAGGTTTTTTATTTTAAATAGTTTTTGGTTAATTTTTAAAATAGTTTTTTACTATTTTTATTCATTTTTCTTCTTAATATATAATAAATAGATGTATATATGCATATGTATATGGATATGTAATATATTGTAATATGTATAATATAAAGGATATATAAAAAATAAATTTATAAAAATAAAAAAATAAAAACAAAATTAGTCCTTTTTATTTTTTAGTATTTAAAATATTTATAAGGTATTTATAATAATCATTAATAATAGAAACTATATATAATAATATATAGATACATATAGACTATAGAGTATTCTAACTATAAATATAGATAAATATCGTCAAAATTGTAAAAAAATATTGTTATGTTTTTTAAGTTTTTCTATTTTTGGGAAATTTTTTTGAGATTTTTGCTAATTTTTTTATTTTTAGAATTAGAAAAAGTCCAAAATTGGAACTTTTTAGATAGGTCGGATTATTTTGAGAATTAAAAATAACAAATAGGTCCTCAAAACCAAATTTAATATATTGTAAATAGTATATATAAAAATATAATCCAGGAAATTTTTTTTTGGTATTTTTGAGAATATTTTATGACTTGTTTTGGGTTAGCAAGGCTTGCTAATTTTTTGAGTTTCTTTTGAAATTTTTTATGATTTTTGTTTTGTAGTGATAAAATAAGGTAGTAGGTATTTTTTTGGAATTTTTCAAAAAGATTTTACTATTTTTGTATCTTTTATGTCAAGCAGGGAATAATTTAGCTTTGTTTGATTTTTATGAAATAGTAAATGCATGCAAAATGCTAAATGGAACATCTACCATGAACATAGAAGCCATCAAATATTTTATCCTATTTTCACAGAATTTTTAGATCACAAGATCTATTTTTAGAGAATAGGAATGGAAAAATAAAAATAAATCAAGCTGGTAGGGGCATATTTGAAAATAAAATAAACATTAGGGGAACATATGCAAAATAGCCACAATTTTTGAACTATAACTTTATTTTAAAGGACTAAATGATAATTACAAAACCCAGAGGGGTACCAGAGCGAAATTTCCACTCATGTGGGGGTCCACGTGAAGTGACCTAGCAGATGACTAAAATGCAATATCAAGGAGTTCCAGGGGCTGCCATGCAATTTGTCCACAAACTTTTACACACATATTACAATACTAATAATTAAATATAAAAAGTGCATGGGGTATATGTGATATATAGCCCACTTAAGTCAGTTGTTCTTTTTACGCCACATGGAGGATCGAACTGGAGTACTTGTGTACCCCTCTGATTAAATTTAATTTTTCAATTATTCAACCATTTCATTTTACCAAGTTCAACATTAGCTGGATTAGTAAACATTTATATGTTTCGATGCAACAATAAGATATTATTTACAACAAGTAGTTTTCTTGGTTGGTTAATTAGTCACATTTTATTCATAATTGGATTGGCTTGATATTATATTGGATACAAAAAAATTATTTTATTCAATCTAATAAATATTCTTTTATTTATCACTTGTGTTTACTACTTAGGTAGAATGTCATCAACCATTGTGACTAAAAAACTTAAAGAAAGCTCAGAAACAGAAGAAAGTGTAGAAAGCGAAGAAGACCGCGATGTTGGAAAACCCAGATTAAATATGGGTCGTGGTCTTTATCGAACGTACGAGAGGTGGTCTGCAAGTAAAGGTGCAGAACACTACTCTGGTGACCTTGGATTGCTTCGTTCTCCATTCGCCAATGGGGAATCTTCAATCTGACAGGTGGCATGGCGTCCTCGTGCTCCTTCGATTGGGTAGGTGCCTTCAGATTAGTTCGAGGTTGTTTGATGAAGGATATGGAGGTTTGTTCCATTCCAGTTGTCCTAGGGGTACTGCAAGCGAGATCTTAAGCTCTAGATGGGTCCTTATAATGCTCAAACTGCACCAAAAATTTCACCAGCTCGAGGGCTTTCTCATCGACAGGGTATTGAAGATCGAAGCAAAAGGGTGGGGGGCGAAGAGACGAAGTGTTCCCAGCAAGGGTCATGGAGGAAACTCAAGTTCCCAAATCCACAATTGATATGGGTTGGATGATGGTTGGAGATCATGAAGAATTCGAAGGGGAAAGATGTGAGATGGAAATGGGACGGAGACATGGTCAAAGACTGTGGAATTTGGACTAGAGCTCAAGGTCCATGTCAAAAGGGAATATCAAATTAAACCTAATCTGCAGGTTAAAGCTGAATTTGACAGCAATTGAGAAGAGGAGTAAAGTATACCTAGTAACAGAAAGATATGGCCTCGACTTGGCCAGGAAGCCAAGGAAGCAGAACCAGCTAACGATGCTTAGATCTTCTCTTCTGTTGATCCTCCTCGCTACATAACCAAAACAATCCTTGCTCTCAACAAGAAGAAGGCACGACGAGGTCCTGAGGGGATAAGATTGGAAGAAAATGGATCAAATTAAAATTGGGATGGAGGAGCAAACATTATAGGCAGAGAAGGGAGGCGATTTTCGATGAAGATGATGATCGATTCGATGAATATCGGCCAGATCTCCGGATTGGGCATGAAGAAAGGGTGGCACATATCCAAGAATCGCTCATCTTGCTAAGTTAGAAAATTATGAGATTGAGTAGAAAAAATGGCGAAAATCAGGGTCTGACACGTTCAAGGCTTAATGAAGAGAGATGGGGTAGTAGACCGAGGTCAACTAGGGAAGGATTCTTGATGGTCCCCGTGGACTAACAAGAAAATTCCAATCATGAAATGTTTGATTAGTTCGATAAAAAATAAGAAATTATTTTATTAATTTTTAGTAAAGCATGAAAAATGTTTGTAATTTTCTATTATATTTCATTCCTTTTTTTATTAATTTTTTCCAGGGTTTTTATTATGGGTTAATATTTACAAGTTTAAATATAGGTAAAAATGCATATATTTTAGTATTTTTGTTTTATTTTGTTTTTTACATTTTTATTATTTTATATAGGTATTATATATTATTTATTTAAATAAATATTTAGGTATTTTTTGTTTTTTCTGAATTTATAAGTACACTTAAATAAATAACTGTGTTTATTATATAGATAAATACATATATATTTCATATATGTGTGTTAATAAACTTATTTAGTTTATTTTATTATTAATGGTTTAATTTTGTTTTAAATTATGTACACATGTTATAAATAATATTCACAATTTTATAAAAAGAGAATAAAGTGAAAATATAATATAATATACGAGTAAATGAGGGCCCAAAACCTAACTTTTACCTCTTAACTCCAAATTGAACGAAACAACCTTCATTAAGTAGATTATTAAATTTTATATACAATTAAAGTTTCTTTGATCAATTTTAATAAAGTATGGAGAAGAAACAGGTCTGTAAAATTTTTTACTTTGACTTTTTATTTTGTGTGTCCCGGACACACTATGCATTATTTTGCAATGAAATCAATTTGTATTTTCTTTATATTTTATATACAATATACATGTTGAGGGTTTTATTATTTGAGGTGTAAAAAAAATAAAATAAAATAGGTCCCAAAAGATAATTATTGATGAATTAAAAGTTAGGGTTTTGTATGTTTTCTGTACAATTTCTTTGCCCTATCTCTGCCTACTTTACTCCTTGTTGGCCAAGTCATCATGATGACTGTGTATCGGGGCCTAGGGTCATTCAATACCCATGGTATTTCATTTCTTCCTTTATTCTTTTATTTAGAATTAAATACATTGATTATATAGTATTTTATATAGTATTTTATAAAATAATGACATATGCATGCAATTAGCTAGGGATTTAAGGCCAAAATGAAAGAATAAAGGTGAAGAAATGGATATTAATTAGTAACCAAGCCATTGAAACATCCGTGTGTGACCACCTTCTCAAGTCATCAGCAACCACATCTCCCTTACTAGGTGAAGATTATGGAGAGAACCTTAAGCGCATCACAAAAGCGTGAAGATCACATTATATGTGATCGGGAGAGACTGGTCGCACTAGTGGCTCTGGGAAGCAGAATTAAAAAACAATTAAACGATGAAATCACATGATCTGAGAACACTTCTCGAATCATTTCATCTAAATCACAAATTAGATATATGAATATCACTTGAAGTATGGTTACGATCGAAGCCTCTAAATGAAGAGACCACTAATAAAATGCCAAGAGTTGATATGAGACTGAAGTTTATTCCTAACGCTTGGTCATGGAGGGCCTGCAGTGCTTGACAGGTTGGGTTCAGCAATCGTTGTATCATCACCTCTCTCAGTACTCAGATCCTAATCCAAATCAATTCAATAAATAGTCAAAACCCACGAGTGTGTATGTATAAGGAGATCATGCAGCTGTATGAGTTACGAAATGTATTTAACTTTAAATATGAAATATTTATGGGCAAGCAGGTAGAGTCTCGTCCATGGGAGCAAATAAGGATAGACTACCAAAATGAAACTCAACTTAAGGAATCAAGTGCAAAATTGTCGGTTTTGCAGCCTACTTTGGTTTTTATATATTTTTGGGAGTTTTTAATTATTTTTTTCCATCTTTTAGTTATATTTTTTATCGATTTTAATTTTGCAAATGGTTTTAAATTAATAAAATAGAATAATAAAATTTATAATAATAATATAGACATATGTGAGAGACATATAAAGAGTTAAAAAAGAAGTTTTTTTGGATTTTCTTAAATGTACCAAATAAAGTCAATAAAATCAAATAAATTACTTTTAGGTTTTTGTATTTTACTCTGTTTAGGAATATTTTAAGATATTTTTAATCTTTTTTTATTTTAATAATCAAAATACCCAAATAGAAAATAAAGAAATTTCAGAAGGGTCTAAAATATATCTATCAAGTCAAAAAGGGACCACAATGATTTTTCCTGCATAGAGGATGGAACAGAGAAAATTTCAATTTTTAGAACATATTTTTTCTGATTGTTTATAATCTTTTAAGATTTTTGAAGGTATTCTGCATTTTGCCATTTTTAATCTTTCTATTTTGTATTTTTTAATGAATTTTGGATATGCTGTAGTAAAATAAAATGGGTTAAATGGGGTTGCCCCCAAGAGGCAGCTAATATGACTTCCACCGCCCCATTTTCCAGTGTTTTTTGTTAATTTTGTGAAAAAACACCATGTATGTTCATCTATATATCCCTCCTATATGTCATTAGAATTTCATCATAAATAGAGACTCTTATGCCCTCTTGTTGGACATGCAATCTCACGGCGAACCATTATGCAATAAATAATATTGCAAATATCATTCACTGTTCTGAAATGAAGAATAACTAATTTGCATAATAGGTCCCTCAGTACAATTAGGGTTAGGTACCATGTCCATCTTGATGATCATATAGTTATTGATTCAATTATTGAATCATAGAGGTTGCTGCTTGGAAGAATATATAAAGAGTTAGATTGAGGACTCATCGAACACCATCAAATGATTGTTAAGTCACTATCTCCAGCCTGAGTAGGAGATGTCAATCCTTTCTCTAATGGTTTGTTATCTAACCGACCTCTTGATGCAGATCATCTACACAAAAATAGAGATTCAGAGGTGTTAGATAAGTTAGGTCAAATAGTTGACTTAATGATATCGAGATAACCAAAGACCTATGTCGTATGCTATCATGATATAAGCATACATTCTCTGACCGGAGATAGATGTGTTACTATATGTCTGAGTAACTACATTTGGCAGACCGGTGCGGTGGTGTGCATACAAGGGCATATGAGTTATACGATCTCTTAAAGGCATCATGCATGTTCATTTACTGAGCCGGAAGACATGAGCTCACTCATGAGATATTGGGGATCAAATTCTATCAACAGTCATCTCGACTTTTGAAGCTTGATGGAATTTGTAGGTTTGATATATACTATTGAAAATTATATGATAAATACTTGGGTATGATATATGCCTCTCGAAAGTATATGATCGATATTGACTCCCAGTGATCAAATGAGAAACTTAATGATAAAACCCTTAAGAAGACAATCTAAATAGATCTAAAACTTCGGGTTTTTTCTAGGTTTTCCAGTATGCAAGATGTAAATGTATTAGGAATTCATGAGGGTGATGTGATCAATAAACGATTGTATAACCATGACGCTTCCATTCAGAGGGAGTAATGAAACATGTCTGGATTTTAGTGACTCCTTTCGTAAAGAAGTGATCTGATCTTAGTACAAATGTAGGAAAATGGTTTGAATGAGATTAAGATACAATGAGAAGATTAGATCTATAGCTTTGATTAGATCAAACATATATGGGAGGTCCTTGAGATCTGGATTTGATATATGATCTCAAAATCCAAGTAACTATATGTGGAATGTACAATCTCCATATCCTTATCTCCATGTATCCACGGAGAAAGCACATTATTCTTAAAGGAGTTTAATACTAATTCCATAATTTTATATTGTACTGAGCGTTGAGAAAAATGGATAATTAAATGTGATTTAAGTAATATGAAGAATGTGAATTTTATTCATATTATTTGGGGTCTTGAGAATGGAGATCTAGGATGTTTAAATGAGATTTAATTATCAATGATATGTTTAATGTGGATGGTACTATCCATGTTATTCATCGATATTATGAATGTGATTTAGAATATATTAGAGAGAGAGAGAGAGATAATTGTAATTTATATTTATGAATTAATGGTTGGTGTGAATTGGATTCATATTAAATTACTAATTGTAAATGTAATTTACAATTTATTTTGGATGCGTGAATATGATCATAATTTATCAATGGCATGGTTGAATTTTTCACAAAATAATTTGGAATTATTTTTATGATTAATATCACAATAATAGTTATTGGATTTGTGGAATATATGGAGATATTTGAGATCTCAACATACATGGAAGAAAAACCTCCCCTTTTCTTACATAGGGTGGACGGCCAAGTTGAGTGCTCTCAACTAGTGGCCATCCACACCATGTATGGAACGTGAGTTGCTCACCTTCCAATCCTTTCCATATGAGTTTATTTTATTGAATATAATTCAATATATATAATTTCTTTTAAATTAATTATTTGTTACTGGTAATTAAAACACAAGAAGATCGTGGCCACTGATTAATAGCACAAATCAATCTCAACCATTGAATTTGTGAGCACATGGATTGTGATCCATGGACATCCAATATAGTATAAATAGAAGGGTAGACCTAGCCTTTTATTTACACAATGTGGAATACAAGAAATCTCTCTCTCTCTCTCTCTCTCTAATTTTTCATGGTCATCCGCTCTCTATCTCAACAATGTGGTCATCCACTTGTTGGCCTTGAGATCCTTGTATCTGTCGCATTGTCGTTATGCTGTCGGATCAACTTCTCGTGGATCTATGTATTCTTTGATGTTCCTCAATCATGAAGAAGATGTTGGATCTCATGAGATGAGATCAGTGGATTAACCACTTTGGTCATAACCGTGGATTGTGAGGAGCACGTGTTTCATCACTGCGCTCGCAAGCGTCTCCTCCGTCGGTTCGGACTAAAGACATGAGGTCTCTTCTTTTATAGACTCGATCATAACCGTACTTCTAGAGGTAACCTTAAAGCCTATTGGTGGATTAGATGAAATGATCCGAGAAGTATTCCCGGATCATGTGGTCTCTACATTTAAATTTATTAAAATTCCATTGCCTCGAGCAAATAGTGAGACTACTCGCTCTCGATCGCATATGATGTGATCTCTGTGCTTTCTTGATGTGATTTAGGATTTTCCCATATTATTCAAGTGGTATCAGAGCAAGGTTGGAGGTTTTGGATAAGATCCATAAACCTATGATGACATGGGTATTTTTGATGGTAAGGTTTCATCGTATTTGTTCACGCAACCCAATTTTGTGCAATTTTCACCCTTTTTAAGAGCCTAAAATGTTGATTTTATATTAAATTATGTTCCCCAATAAATTAGCAAATTGTAGGACTCGAGTTTGTGTGATTTGGAATCCGTTTGCTGAAGTTATGATTGTTTTAGTGGACATGTATTCACTGTTGCGGGAATGGTATTTTAGAACGTAATCAACATATAACCACAATTTTAAAACATCCAAAAATACATGCATATCACTTGTATTCTATTGTAAATCAAATTGGAAATTCAAATAAATTCAGTTTGCTTGTTTTGGAGTTCATTTGCTCAAGATTTGTTAGTGTTAGTAAACATGTGTCGGAGCTAGAAACTTAACAAATTTGAACAAGAATCTTGTGATTGTCGTTCAATTAATTCATGAAAATTATTAGTTAATCTCTTAAAAAAATTAGTTGTTAAATATTTGTATATTTAATAAAGATAATTATTTTGAATGATCATAACCAACGAGATAAGATAATTGATCTTGATCAAATTGGTTACAATTTCCAACAAACATTGTTGCTTGAAAAGGATTGGGAATTTGCTCATCAAATCTCCTTATAATATTAATCAAAATGATTTTGATAAATATTATATGGTATAACATCAGTTTAAAGACAGATTATCATCACAAATACAATATGATAAAATCACATTATCATTACCTGAGTCAGATATGGTGTCTAGTCAAGAATTGTTGGGGTAGCAGGTTGCTTCGTGAGCGGTCTATCTCACATCCTGTGCGTAATGGCTGTGACAACGAGTAAGGAAAGGATAATGCTTGAAACTATCATGGGTTATTTTTCTATTTGTTAAAATTGGAATAATACATTTTTTGAGATTATACCATCCTTCAAGTAACAACTAAAATTATTTAATTGTTGATTGATTGTATTTATAATTGATTTAATATGACTAAATTAATTAGATCTAATTATACACTCTATTATGAATAGAGTTGTAATTCCCTTAGAAGAATTAATTATGTGAATATGATTCATAATAAATAATTAAAATTTGAATGGGGTATCAAGGATCACATAAGTGACATCCATGGTCTTCCGTCAAGGCGAAGGGTTTCGTTGCCATTTATGTGTGTGATTACAATGTGCATCTTTTTCGATAATAATGAGGAATGATAATGAAATGGATAATAAGATAACAACCTAGGGTTTGTGTGTCTCTATAGTCTTGATCTCTCATCGAGAGTGCTTTGGAAGTATCACGTCGATGATGATCATAATTGTTAAATAATCTTTATAAAATCTAAGAAGATGTTTTGCCATACATATGTGATCTTGACATTTAATCATGAATGATATGGTTCACTACATTATGCAGAATAGTGGCTCTATAGTCAAAATATTTGAGTACCTTCCTGGACCAAGAATATTTAAGAGTTAAGATGGATGCAGATTCGATGAGTGTCATCAATCTACTATATATACTCTAGTTATTCCTGAAGCTAAATGATATTCATATTGTATTAATTGAATAAAGCATGTATAAATGTTTAAATACTCTTATATTTAAATCTTTTGAATTTAACATAAGAAATCCTTTGTCTTAAGAAATGGTCTTTTATAGATAAAGTGAGCGTAATGGAAGCATGGGTCTGACCTTAGTGAAAAGGAAAGTAAAAGAGTTGATTGTACTTCTGTGACTTCCATATGACATCCAAAGTTGGATGAATGTCAATACTGCAACAAGCCAATTTAATGATAATATGACTACCTAGACTATCTGAAATCCTTAGAGAAGGACCCGGATAGTACATCGGTATAATCTACAAATAATCATTGAAATTGACTTTCTTATAAGATAAGATCAAAGTCTAATAATTGTATGTCACTCTTCTAGTAACAATTGCAATTGGTTGCATATGTTTTATAAGACTAGAAAATTTGATCTTAAGTTTTAATAGTCATCCACATGGATATTGATGCAATCATTGCAACAACCTCTATTGGATAGATAGATTTCATGTTTCCAGTGGGAGAGCCCTTAGTCATAGAGAATGTATCGATAACCTAGATAGTAGAATACATTCGTTGTTTATTTCTAAAGGTTTGAATAAACTTGAATTCTGGAATAGACCTATCATAAAGAGTTATAATAAGTCTATTCTAGATAGTAATCTACCATGTATTTGACTCTACTAAATTAGAATATTAATGAATGGTTCATTAACTTTTCTAAAACTAAAAATTAAACCTTAAATATCAAGATGAGGATGAAGATCATTTGACAATGACCGACATAAAACTTTGGACATATGTCTACTGATTATATCAATACACTTGTAAGAGTTGAAGCATTAGAATGTCTTAAATTTTAAATCTTACATACTTGTGCATATTGTATTCAAATTAAAAGTATCTAATGCACCCTTCTCTGGGAATGGTGTAAGATGTCAAGGAATTCAACATCTCATACATATTAATGTATGTAGATCATCAATATAAAAATTAATGATATGTGATATCTATTAATGACTATTCTGTTGGACATGCGAGCCCACGGTGAGCCATTATGCAATAAATGTTATTGCAATTCACTCATTGATCTGAAATAAAGAGTATATAATTTGCATAATAGGTCCCTTAGTACAATTAGGGTTATGTACCATGGCCATCTTAATGATCATACAACTGTTGATTCAATTATTGAATCATAGAGGCTGGTGCTTAGATGAATATCTAATGAGTTAGATTGAGGACTCGTCAAGCACCGTCAAATGATTATTAAGAGATGATCTCCAGCCAGAGTAGGAGATGGCAATCATATCTCAGTTAGGCTGATATCTGACCGACCTCTTGATGCAGGTCCTCTGCATAGGAATAGAGATTCGGAGGTGTCAGATTAGTTAGGTCAAAGAGTTGACTTAACGAGATCGAGATAACCAAAGTCCTATATCGTATGCTGTCACAATACAGGCACACATCCTCTGACCGGAGACAGATGTGTTACTATATGTTTAAGTATGTACATTTGGCAGACCAATAGGTTGATGACCTAATCAAGGTCTATACACCGGCGCGCTGGTGTGCATATAAGGGCATATGAGTAATACGATCTCTCAAAGGGATCATATAGGTTCACTACTGAACCGGAAGACATGAACTCACTCATGAGATATTGGGAAGAATCAAATTCCGTGCACGGTCGTCTCGCTTTGGGAGCTTAACTGAATTTGTTGGTTTGATATATACTTTTGGAAAGTATATGATCAAGACCTAGGTATGATATATGCTTTTGGAAAGTATATGATCGATACTGACTCCCAATGATCGAATGAGAAACTTACTGATAAAACCCTGAAGTAGACAGTGTAAAGTTGATCTAATACTTCGGGTTTACTCTGAGTCTTCCAGAATGAAGGATGTACAGGTATTAGGAATACCTGAGGGTGATGTGATCATAAACGATTGTATAACCACGACGCTTCCATTCCTAGGGAGTGATGAAACGGGTCTGGATTTTAGTGACTCCTCTCAGTAGAGAAGTAATCTGATCTTAGTCCAAATGTTGGACATTGATCTGAATGTGATTCAGATTCAATGAGAAGATTAGATTTACGGTCTTGATTTAATCAAGCATCTATGGGAGGCCCGAGATCTGGATTTGAGATATGATCTCAATATCCATGTCACTATACGTGGAACAATACAATCGCCCTGTCCTTATCTCCAAGTATTCGCGGAGAAAGCGCATTATCCTTGAAAGAGTTCATGGATAATTCTATTGTTGATATATGTATCCGAGCAATGAGAAAATGGATAATTAAATGTGATTTAATTATCATGAATAATATGAATTTGATTCATATTATAAGGAGAGCTATCTTAGATAATTAAATGTGATTTGATTATCAAAGAAGTAAATAATATGAATGTGATTCATATTATTTGAGCACATGAGAATAAGTTATCCAATGTAATTAAATGTGATTTAATTATTATGGATAAGAATAATGTGGATATTAATATCCAATTATTCATAATATATTATAAATATGATTTATAATTAGAGAGAGCTAATTATAATTTATATGTGTTGATTAATTATTATGTGTATTGGATACACATTGTGTGATTAATTAACAATGTAAATTATATGTTGTTTTGGGTTGTGAATTTGATTCACAATATTCCAATGGCAAGATTGCAATATTCTCAAATATAATTGTGAATTATTTTTGAAGAATAAAACCCAACAAAAGTTGTTGGAAATAAATAAAGAGAGAATTTCCATGGAGATATGCAATCTCATGAATTATCATGAGATTGCCCTCCATTAGGAAAGGGGTGGGCGGCACCCATGTCCTATTTGGAATGGGTGGCCGTCCACCATGTTGTACATGGAATTGTGATTTCCATGTATGTATTCTCTCCTTATTTATTGGTTTGATTTAGGACTAATTTATATTTGATTTTGTCAAATATATTTTAAACCTAAATTTGTTGGTTTTACCAACAACAATCTTGACCATTGGATTGACAAAAATCAATCTCATCCATTGATTTTATATGTCCCATGGATTGAGATCCATGGATCCCAAAACCCTATAAATAGAGAGGCATACCCATGCTCTCTCTTTACACATAATGCTTGAGAAGCATCTCTCTCTCTCTCTCTCTCTCTTTCTCTCTAGAGGTCAGCCCTCTCTCCCTCTCATGGCCGTCCACCATGGATGCCATGGAGAGGTTCTCCATCGCCGCGGCATCGTCGTTATGCTACCCGTTCTTCTGCTCGTGGATCTCTGTCTCCTTCGGTGCGCCTCACTCGTGAAGAAGACGTCGGATCTCGTGTGTCGAGATCAGGAGATCCGCCGCTTGGATCATCAACATGGATTGCGAGAAGCACGCGGTTCATCCCCGCGCTCGCAAGCGTCTCCTCCGTCGGATCGGACTTGAGACAGGAGGTCTCTTCGTTTAGAGACTCGATCGCAACCACGCTTCAAGAGGTAATCCTATTACTTGTTTGTGGTTTAGACGAAACGATCCGAGAAGTGTTCTTGGATCATGTGGTTTCGTCGTGATAAATTTTTTAAATTCCGCTGCATCGAGCAACTAGTGCGACTAGTCGCTCCACGTCGTATTCGATGCGACGTTCACGCTTCCGTGATGCGCTTGAGGATCTAACCATATCCTTCAAGTGGTATCAGAGCCAGGTTGACGGTTTCGAATAGTGATTCGCTAACCGAGGACGACTTGGGTTCGTTTAGGTCGCGAAAGTTTTCATCGCATTTGATTTCGCAGATCTGTTTAATAAATAAATTCGGCACTGTTTAAATTGTTTAAACACGAATTTTTTAATTGGATTATGTTCCCCATTAAATAAGGAAACCATAGGATCTGAGTTTGCGTAAATCGGATTTCGTATGCTCGAGATATGGTCGTTTTAATGAACATGTATGCACTGTTGCGGGAACTGTGAATCTGAACGTGATTAAAATATTAATTACTGTTTAGACTTGCCTCGAAATGCGTGAAACATCACTTAGGTTCTGTCCTAAATCAAATTAGCAAACTTTAGAAATTGACTTTGCTTAATTTGGATTTAATATGATTGAGATATGTCAATTTTAGTAAGTAGGGGTCACTGCTGAAATTGCTTTCCTAATCTAGAACCAAGTGATTGTCAATTAGTGAAATTAATTGTTAATTTCGTGAAATAATCTTGAAAAATATTTGTGAAATATTGAAACATGATTATTTGCCTAATTGACTTGGCCCCAACCAATTAGTTGATTAGATTTGATCTAAACCTTAATTGGAATTACAATCATCAAACTTCTTGCTTGAATAGGACTTGGGAATTTGCCTAGCAAATTTCCTTAAAATCAAAATTGTTTTGATTACTATATGGTATAATTTCGGTTGAAGAATTGATGATCATCTCAAGTACAAAATAATCAATTTGGCATTATCCTTTCCCGAGGTGGATATGGTGTCTAGTCGGGGATCGCTGGTCAGCGGGTTGCAACGTATGTGGTCCGCCCCACTCCCGTCGGTACTGGCCATGACAGCGGGTAGGGCCGGGATAATGTCCGAGGGATTATGATGTATTTTTCTAATTATTAAAATTCGAATTAATACGTACTTTGAGAATAATATCATATATGTATATTCAAGCATAAAATTAAGTTTGATTGATTAAATTGGATTGATAATTAATTTAATATGATTAAGTTAATTATATCCAATTAAGAATACTCTAATATGATTAGAGTTGATAATTCCCTTGGAAGAATTAATTATATGAATGTGATTCATAGAAATTAATTTAATTTGAATAAGATATGGAGGATCACATAAGTGACATCCATGGTCTCCCGTCAAGGCGAAGAGTTTCGTCGCCAGATATTATATGCAGGAGACGCCTGTCCGAAGTGACAGCTCCTGCATATGATCCATTTGGATCGGGCTCGTCGCTTCTCGAAAGAGTAAGGACGTATGCGTAGTGACCCCAATATCGGGTCCTCATATTATTGGGGCGATATTGGATTGCGCATAGCGAGTTGTATTCCTGTTGACGGTTGGTTCAATTAATGACGGGTCAACATCACCTTAGGGGTGGTGGGCCCGGGTATTAAAGACCGAATTGGGAGATGCAAGTTGGACTTGCAAGGCGGAATGTGTTCCCGCTCCTTTTTATCTGAGTTGTAGGTTCTCATATTATTGGGATGCAACAAAGATAAGGAAGGAGATCCCAGATCTTGCTTGAGATATAATGGTAAGTATATCTCTTACATTGAAAGTGATTAAGGGAATGAACTTTCATTGTTGACATGGCAAGACAACTTTGATATAAAAATTCCTAAATCAAAGTAAATTATATATTTATATAAGTTTATGTAAATTTCTTATTTCAGATAATCCTTCATTAAACCCACTCAATGCTATACTCAACGATAACCAACAAAATATCATGGATAGACTCTTGATCCAGATATTGTACTTGCAGTTGAACACATAATGTATGTGGTTACAATATGCAAGTTTCCTCATAATAACGAGGAATGACAATTAAATAGATAATAGGACTTCAAACCTAGGGTTAGGATGTTTCTATGATCTTGATATCATCAAATGTGCTTTGGAAGTGACATGTTGATGATGATCGCAATTGTCAAATTAATCCTTATAAAATCAATAAAGATATTCTGGCATACATATGTGCTCTCAACATTCAATCATGAATGACATGGTTCTCTGCATCATGCAGAATGGTGGCTCTATAAGAGATGATGTATTCAAATTGTTTGAATACCTACCTGAACCTATGTTTTAAGAGTTTAGATGGATGTAGATGATGAGTGTCATCATTCTACTGTCTATACTCTAGTCATTCATGAAGCTTCGTAATATTCATATTGTATGAACTTAAATAAAGTTTGTATAAATGTTGAAATACTCTTATATTGAAATTTTTGATTTTAACATAAGAGGTCCTTAGTCTTAAGCAATGGTTGCTTGTAGATAAAGGGAGCGCAGTGGAAGCATGGGTTGGACCCAAGTAAGAAATATAGTCAAAAGGTTGACTGTATTTCTGTAACTTCCATATGACATTCAAAGAGTTGAATGAATGCCAATACTGCAATAAGTTGATGTGTTGATAGTATGACTATCAAATCTGTCTAGAATCCTTAGAGAAGGAATCAGATAGTGCATCAGATTAATCTACATATAATCATTGATATTGACTTACTTATTTGATAAGATAAAGTCTAATAATTGTATCTCAATTTTCTAATGACACTTGCAATTGGTTGCATCTGTATTAGAATAATTTGATCTTAAGGTTTAATGATCATCATGTTGGGAGTGATGCAAGTGTTGCAACAATTTCCATTGGATCAATGAACTTCATATTTTCAGTGGGAGCCCTTAGTCTTAGAGAATGTCTCTATGACCTAGATATTAGAATATACTCATTGTTTATTTCTAATTGTTGGATATAAACATAAATTCTGTAATAAATCTATCATAAAGAGTTATGATGGAGATATTTCAGATAGTAATCTAAAAATCTAGTGGACTCTATTAAATTAGAAAATTAATGAATGGTTCATTAAGATTTCTAATACTGAAAATTAAACCTATAAAGATCAATAGGAGGACAAAGATCATTTAACAATGATCTGGCATCAAGTTCTTTGGACATATATCTGTTGATGAGATCAATGGACTAGTAAGACATGAAACTTTAGATTGTCTAAAGATTCAAATCTCACATACTTTTGAATATTGTATTCAAAGTAAAAAATGTCCAATACACCCTTCTTTGGGAAAGGAGTAAGATGTTAAGGTATTCAAGATCTCATACATATTGATGTATGTAAATCTTCTATATCATAATAAACATTGTGGATATGTGATATCTATTAATGGTTATTTGTGATTTCTTCTCTTCATTTAGAAAACTTTGAAATGTTCAGAGATTTCACAATTTTGGTTTAGAACCAAAGTTTGAAGGAAGATGAAATGAATTTGATCTAACCAAGGTAGCCTGAACCTATTAGATGAATTCAAGAAATACCTTATGGAGATATGAATATCATTCCTATCTCAATCCTCCTAATGAACTTGAACTCAATGGAGATGTAGGGAGATACAATTGATCATGTATGACATGATTTAATCAATGATTAATCCTAGCATAATTATCTCTTAGTTTCCAAGGCATATATATGTAGTAGAGACTACATTAAATACTTAATAAGGTTCCATGCATGTAAGATGGAATCTAGCACTAGAGAGTGCTACTTCATTAGGAAAATAAAGGATGGTATTGTATACCTACTTTATGACCTTGAGATTCTTAAAGGATCTCATCTCTGAGAATGTGATTCTTAGAGGATGACTCTCTTAAGAATCAAGATAAAATGAAGTAAAGGAACTCATTTAATCTTGAGAAGATAATGAGGCTCCTGAAATTGGAAACTAAAAGGACAATTAAAGATGAAACACTAATACCTCTTCAAATGAGTTTGAGGATGTATTCCATGTGAAAATGATTGGACTTCATGTGATGAAGCTCCTGAGGATCATGACATGGATAGATGGATGTTAGCAATACAAGTCTAATGTAGACTTCATATACAAGTGTTGTATATGAACCCTCGAGGATCCACCTATATGGGTCAGACCCATTAAGGTGTAAATGGATCTTCAAGAGAAAGAGGGAACCTGATGAGAAGGTATAGACCTTCAAAGCACGGTTCGTAGCCATGAGCTACACACCGAAGAGAAGACATCGCTTGCGATAAGACTTGCTCTCCAGTGACCTTGCTTTAACCCATCAGAATATTGCTAACAATAGCTACACAACTTGTCTATGACATCTTCATGGTATGAGTCAAGATTGCATTCCTCTATGAATACCTCTCTGAGGATATTCATATGAAGTAGCCCCAGGGCTTCATGGTTGAGGAAAGCAAGGTGTGCTAGCTGAAGAACTCCATCCTTGGACTCAAATAAGCTTCTTGTAGCTGGATCATAAGATCTAATGAAATTATAAATGTTATGATTTCAGATAGAATCTTGATGAACCATGTGAAGCTTAGTGGGAGTCCCATTGTGTTCATCGTGCTAAATGTAGATATTATCCTGATCATTTAGAATGATCTAAGGATGATAATGATAAGTGTTTTATAATTTGATTGTTCCATACCTTGAGATATGATCTCAAGGATACCTCTTAGATCCTAGTTCTGAAGATGTTCAGAAGCAAAGAGAAGAGGATATTGGGACTGTCACATTCATAGTACACCTTGGACATATTCTATTCTTAGAAATTCCAAGAAAGGCTTCCATCCCTTAAGATATGGTACTGACCTATCTAAAGGGATAACACCTCAAAAGGTTGAGGAAGTGAATACTAGAACTGCTTGCACTTGTGCATCAGTTACGAGAAGCTGAGTGTATGCTGGATGTGTACGAATGCCAGATGTCTGCCATGCAGTGGGAGTAGTAAACTGTTACTAATCCTACTATGGAGATAAAACACTTGATTGCAGTAATATCAATATCTACAAAAGAATGATGAAACTTAGAGATAGTGATCTCAAAGTCTTATCTTCAAAGGTTTAAGACCTTGTAGATAGTGATCTATAAGGGTCTTAACTATAGATACCTTAGGAGATAGAGATCTCCAGGAATGAAGGTGTTCTAATAAGGATTATGGGAATAATGGTTATGATAATTATAAAGATGTAGTGTCAAGGACACTATAAATTGAGTATCGGTTGCATGAGATGCAACATTCGCATTGGATGCGAGCACTGTTACTAGGAGATATGCAAGTGCCGTAAAAGGACTTGGCGTAGTCTCTTGGGAACAGAGTGACTGATCAGCTTACCTAGCTATTTACTAAATAGCCTATGATTGTCACATGAGTGTGAGTTTAAATGATTAGCCCATTAATGGCTCTTTTGGGCTAGTGGGAGATTGTTGGACATGCGAGCCCACGGCGAGCCATTATGCAATAAATGTTATTGCAATTCACTCCTTGATCTGAAATAAAGAGTATATAATTTGCATAATAGGTCCCTTAGTACAATTAGGGTTATGTACCATGGCCATCTTAATGATCATACAGCTGTTGATTCAATTATTGAATCATAGAGGCTGGTGCTTAGATGAATATCTAATGAGTTAGATTGAGGACTCGTCAAGCACCGTCAAATGATTATTAAGAGATGATCTCCAGCCAGAGTAGGAGATGGCAATCCTATCTCAGTTAGGCTGATATCTGACCGACCTCTTGATGCAGGTCCTCTGCATAGGAATAGAGATTCGGAGGTGTCAGATTAGTTAGGTCAAAGAGTTGACTTAACGAGATCGAGATAACCAAAGTCCTATATCGTATGCTGTCACAATACAGGCACACATCCTCTGACTGGAGACAGATGTGTTACTATATGTTTAAGTATGTACATTTGGCAGACCAATAGGTTGATGACCTAATCAAGGTCTATACACCGGCGCGCTGGTGTGCATATAAGGGCATATGAGTAATACGATCTCTCAAAGGGATCATACAGGTTCACTACTGAACCGGAAGACATGAACTCACTCATGAGATATTGGGAAGAATCAAATTCCGTGCACGGTCGTCTCGCTTTGGGAGCTTGACTGAATTTGTTGGTTTGATATATACTTTTGGAAAGTATATGATCAAGACCAAGGTATGATATATGCTTTTGGAAAGTATATGATCGATACTGACTCCCAATGATCGAATGAGAAACTTACTGATAAAACCCTGAAGTAGACAGTGTAAAGTTGATCTAATACTTCGGGTTTACTCTGAGTCTTCCAGTATGCAGGATGTACAGGTATTAGGAATACCTGAGGGTGATGTGATCATAAACGATTGTATAACCATGACGCTTCCATTCCTAGGGAGTGATGAAACGGGTCTGGATTTTAGTGACTCCTCTCAGTAGAGAAGTAATCTGATCTTAGTCCAAATGTTGGACATTGATCTGAATGTGATTCAGATTCAATGAGAAGATTAGATTTACGGTCTTGATTTAATCAAGCATCTATGGGAGGCCCGAGATCTGGATTTGAGATATGATCTCAATATCCATGTCACTATACGTGGAACAATACAATCGCCCTGTCCTTATCTCCAAGTATTCGCGGAGAAAGCGCATTATCCTTGAAAGAGTTCATGGATAATTCTATTGTTGATATATGTATCCGAGCAATGAGAAAATGGATAATTAAATGTGATTTAATTATCATGAATAATATGAATTTGATTCATATTATAAGGAGAGCTATCTTAGATAATTAAATGTGATTTGATTATCAAAGAAGTAAATAATATGAATGTGATTCATATTATTTGAGCACATGAGAATAAGTTATCCAATGTAATTAAATGTGATTTAATTATTATGGATAAGAATAATGTGGATATTAATATCCAATTATTCATAATATATTATAAATATGATTTATAATTAGAGAGAGCTAATTATAATTTATATGTGTTGATTAATTATTATGTGTATTGGATACACATTGTGTGATTAATTAACAATGTAAATTATATGTTGTTTTGGGTTGTGAATTTGATTCACAATATTCCAATGGCAAGATTGCAATATTCTCAAATATAATTGTGAATTATTTTTGAAGAATAAAACCCAACAAAAGTTGTTGGAAATAAATAAAGAGAGAATTTCCATGGAGATATGCAATCTCATGAATTATCATGAGATTGCCCTCCATTAGGAAAGGGGTGGGCGGCACCCATGTCCTATTTGGAATGGGTGGCCGTCCACCATGTTGTACATGGAATTGTGATTTCCATGTATGTATTCTCTCCTTATTTATTGGTTTGATTTAGGACTAATTTATATTTGATTTTGTCAAATATATTTTAAACCTAAATTTGTTGGTTTTACCAACAACAATCTTGACCATTGGATTGACAAAAATCAATCTCATCCATTGATTTTATATGTCCCATGGATTGAGATCCATGGATCCCAAAACCCTATAAATAGAGAGGCATACCCATGCTCTCTCTTTACACATAATGCTTGAGAAGCATCTCTCTCTCTCTCTCTCTCTTTCTCTCTAGAGGTCAGCCCTCTCTCCCTCTCATGGCCGTCCACCATGGATGCCATGGAGAGGTTCTCCATCGCCGCGGCATCGTCGTTATGCTGCCCGTTCTTCTGCTCGTGGATCTCTGTCTCCTTCGGTGCGCCTCGCTCGTGAAGAAGACGTCGGATCTCGTGTGTCGAGATCAGGAGATCCGCCGCTTGGATCATCAACATGGATTGCGAGAAGCACGCGGTTCATCCCCGCGCTCGCAAGCGTCTCCTCCGTCGGATCGGACTTGAGACAGGAGGTCTCTTCGTTTAGAGACTCGATCGCAACCACGCTTCAAGAGGTAATCCTATTACTTGTTTGTGGTTTAGACGAAACGATCCGAGAAGTGTTCTTGGATCATGTGGTTTCGTCGTGATAAATTTTTTAAATTCCGCTGCATCGAGCAACTAGTGCGACTAGTCGCTCCACGTCGTATTCGATGCGACGTTCACGCTTCCGTGATGCGCTTGAGGATCTAACCATATCCTTCATATTCGTGATATGAGATTTCTTCCCTTCACCTTAGAAACCTTTGGCATGTTCAAAGATTTCACAATTTTAGTTTAGAACCAAAGTTTGAAGGAAGATGGACTGAATTTGATCTAATCTCTGTAGAAAGTACCTATTAGATTAATTCAATGAACACCTTATGGAAAGGAATATCATTCCTATCTCACTCATCCTAGTACACCTTAACTCAATATAGTTTTATGGAGATACAATCGGATCATGTGTGACATGATTTGATCAATGATGAATCTTAGCGTAATTATCTCTTAGTTTCCAGGTATATATGCAATAGAGACTACAATATATATCCTTAATAAGATCCCATGCAAATCAAAACCTGAAAATCCTCATAAGTTATGGTTTAGAACATAGCCTAGTGTTGGATACTTTGGTCCATGGCCGTATCATGGATGCATTAATGTGGGAATCTAGCACTACAGAGTGCTACTTCATTAGGAAAATAAAGGATGGTATTGGATACCTACTTTATGACCTTGAGATTATTAAAATAGTTCATCTCCGAGAATGTTATTCTCAGAGGATGACTTTTTGAGAAAAAGGATGAAAATGAAGTTAAGGATCTCATTGAATCTCGAGATGATAATGAGGCTCCTAAAATCAAAAACTAAGAGAATTAAAGATGAAACACTCATACCTCCTCAAATGAGTTTGAAGATGGATTCCATTTGTCAGTTAAGTATGACAATGATCTGACTTCATATGATGAAACTTCCAAGGATCATGACATGGAGAGATGGATGTTAGCAATAATGTCTAGAGTAGACTTCATATACAAGTGTTGTATATGGACCCTCAAGGATCAACCTATAAGGGTAAAACCTGTTAGGTGTAAATGGATCTTCAAGAGAAAGAGGGATCCTGATGAGAAGGTACAAAAATTCAAAGCACGGCCTGTATCTACAAGATACACATGAAGAGAAGACATCACTTGCGATGAAACTTGATCCTCAATGGCCATGCTTAAACCCATCAGAATCTTACTAACTATTGTTACACAACTTGACTATGACATCTACAAGATGGAAGTCAAAATTACATTCCTCTATGAATTACTCACCGAGGATATTCAATGAAGTAGCTCTATGGCTTCATAGTCGAAAAAATCAAGGTATTCAAGCTAAAGAACTCCATCTACAGACTCAAATAAGCTTCTTGTAGCTGGAACATCAGATTTGATGAAATTGTAAAGGTTATGATTTCAGATAGAATCTTGATGGACCATGTGATGCTTAGTGGGAGTGCCATTGTGTTCATTGTGCTAAATGTAGATGATATCCTAATCATTTGGAATGATATAAGGATAGTAAAAAGTGTTCTATAATCTAGCTATTCCATACCTTGAGATAAGATCTCAAGTATACCTCTTCTATCTTAGTTCTAATGTTGTTCAGAAGCAAAGAGAAGAGGGAATTGGGACCATCACAAAAGTGGTGCACCTTGGACATATTCCAATTTTAGGAGAACTCCACAGAAGGTTTCTTTCCCTTAAGAATTGGTACTGACCTATCTGAAGGGATAACACCTCAAAGAGTTGAGGATATGAATGCCAAAGCTACATGACCTAGTGCATTAGATATGAGAAGCTTTGTGTATACTAGATATGTACAAAAGCTAGATGTCTGTCATTCAGTGGGAGTAGTAAACTGTTACTAATCCTAGTATAGAGATAAAACACTTGATTACAGTAATAATAACAATATCTTCAAAGAAGACATGACTTTTTGAGAAAATGATTTCAAAGTCTTGTTTTTAAGAACTTAAGACTTTATAGATAGTGATATGAAAGGTCTTAACTACAAATACCTTATAAGACATAAGACTGGATCTTAGCCTTAGGATATAGAGATCTCCAAGGCATTCTGATAATGATGATAGAAATTACATACTGGTTATAACGATTATTGAGTTTTAGTGTCTGAGATACTATAACTGCCTCAAAATTTCGTATTGGTTGCATAAGATGCAACATTCGTATTGGATGTGAGCACTGTTATTAGGAGATATGCAAGTCCCATAAATGGACTTGGCATAGTCTCTCGGGAACAGAGTGACTAGTTAGCTTACCTAGATATTTTTTTAAATAGCCTATGATAAGCACATGTGTGTGGGTTTAAAGATTATCCCATTAATGGCTCTTTTGGCTAGTGAGAGATTATTGGACATGCGAGCCCATGGCGAGCCATTATGCAATAAACGTTTTTGCAAATGTCATTCCTTGATTTGATATAAAGAATAACTAATTTCCATAATAGGTCCCTTAGTAAAATTAGGCTTACGTACCATGGCCATCTTGATGATCTTATGGTTTTTGATTCAATTGTTGATCATAGAGGCTTGTAATTAGATGAATATCTAAAGAGTTAGATTGAGGACTCATCGAGCATCGTCAAATGCTTGTTAAGAGATCATCTCCAGCCGGAGTAGGATATGGCAATCCTTACTCTAATGGGATGATATATAACCTTCCTCTTGATACATGTCCTTTTCATAAGAATAGAGATTCAGAGGTGTTAGATAAGTTAGGTCAAAGAGTTAACTTAACGAGATTGAGATAATCGAAGACCTATGTTGTATGCAGTCACGATATAGGCACGCGTCCTCTGAGTATGTACATTTGGCAGGCCGATAGATTGATGGTCTAGTCAAGTTCTATACACCAGCGCACTAGTGCGCATACAAGGGTATATGAGTAAATATGATCTCTCAAAGGGATCATACATGTTAATTTTTGAATCAGAATACATGAGCTCACTCATGAGATATGGGTGATCAAATTCCGTGCACGATTATCTCGCTTTGGATGCTTAATTGAATTTGTAGGTTTGATATATGCTTTTGGAAAGTATATGATCAATACATGGGTATGATATATGCTTTTGAAAAGTATATGATCGATATCGACTGCTAATGATCAAATGAGAAACTTAATGATAAAACCCTGAAGAAGATAGTCTGAATAGTTCTAAAACTTCGAGCTTATTCTATGTCTTCCAGTATGCAGGACATACATGTATTAGGAATACATGAGGGTTATGTGATAAATAAACGATTGTATAACTATGACTCTTCCATTGTGAGGGAGTTTTGAAACTTGTCTTGATTTTATTGACTCCTCTCACAGGGAAGTGATTTGATCTTAGTCCAAAAGTTGGACAATGATCTAAATGTGATTTGGATACAATGAGAAGATTAGATCTACGGCTTTTATTTAATCAATCATCTATGGGAGATCCTCGAGATCTGGATTTGAGATGTGATCTCAATGTCCATGTCACTGTATGTGGAACGTATAGTCACCTTGTCCTTATCTCCAAGTATTCACAGAGAAAGCACATTATTCTTGAAAGAGTTCAAGAATAATTTCGTTGTTGATATTGTATCTGATGTGATTGAATTGATCCCTGACGAACTCTCTCTTGCCTGTCAGTTTCTGGCTTTTCAGTAGACAATGCGTCGACGAGGTAGTCCCCTCTCCTAGTTCACTTCACTCTTAGGCTCTTGCAAAAAGCTTCTGGTAAGCCAGAGTGGTCGATGTCGAATGGGAAGTTCCTACTTTCATATACTTATACGAAAAATGCCTGTGACTAATTTTCTCGTCTGAACGCTCTTTCCCTCGTCTCTGCTTAACAGCTGATAGTCTGCCCCGCTAGTCAAAAGCCCTTTCAGCTCGCAAGGCTAGGGATGGGACTGATTATATATAAAAGTTACGAAAAGAACGTGTCAATTACTACTATTAAAACAAAAATATGGGTTATGGCTGCGGAGAAGTTCATTCATTCCCGGTCCGTCGCTCCAGACAGCAACTCCCGTACTAGCTTGCCTTCGTTACGAGGCTTTTAAGAAAAATGGATATTTAAATGCGATTTAGTTATTACAAATAATGTGAATTTGATTCATATTATTTGTGCTCATGAGAATGGATATCTTGGAAGATTAAATGTGATTTAATTGTCAAGGATATGTTCAATGTGGATATACTATCCATATTATTCATCGATATTATGAATGTGATTTATAAAATATAAGAGGGAGATAATTTTATTTTGTATTTACGAAATATTAGTTGATGTGAATTGGATTCACATTGAATAATTAATTGTAAATGCAATTTACATTTTAATTTAAATGTGTGAATATGATTCACATTTTATCCATGGCATGATTGAAATTATCACAAGATAATTTGGAATTATTTTGGTGAATAATTTTACAATAATAGTTATAGCATATGTGGAATATATAGAGATATTTGAGATCTGAACATATATGGAAGAAGAGCCTCCCCTTTTCTTACATAGGGTGGACGACCAAGTTGGGTGCTATCAACTTGTAGACGTCCATACCATGTATGGAAGGTGAGTTGATCACCTTCCTATCCATTCCTTCTGAGTTTATTTAATTGATTTCAAATTTATTGAATATACTTCAATATATTTAATTTCGTTTAAATTAATTATTTGTTTTTGGTAAGGAAAACACAATAAGGTCATGGCCATTGATTGAATGCATAAATCGATCTCAACCATTGAATTTGTGAGCACATGGTTTGTGATCCATTGACATCCAAAATAATATAAATAGACGAGTAGCCCTTTACTTTTATTTACACGATGCGAAATAAAACAACTTCTCTCTCTCTCTCTCTCTAATTTCTCATGGTTGTCCCCTCTCTATCTCAACAATGTGGTTGTACACATGTTGACCTAGAGATCCTTGTATCTGCCACATCGTCGTTATGCTACAGGATCAACTGCTCATGGATTTTTGATTACTTTAGTGCACCTCACTCGTGAAGAGGATGTCCGATCTCGTGAGACGAGATCAAGAGATTTACTGCATGGGTCATCAACATGGATTGTGAAGAGAATGCATTTCATCAATGCGCTCGCAAGCGTCTCCTCCGTCGGATCGGACTTGACACAGGAGGTCTCTTCCTTTAAAGACTTGATCGCAACCACACTTCAAGAGGTAACCTTATTACCTATTGGTGGTTTAGATGAAATGACTCGAGTAGTGTTATCGGATCATGTGGTTCATCGTTTTAATTTTTAAAAATTCCACTACCCCTAGCAACTAGTTCAACTAGTCGCTCCTGATCATATATGATGCGATCTCCACGCATCTGTGATGCGCTTAAGTATTTTTTCATATCCTCACCTCCATCTAGAATAGGTCGATTACAAAAATGTTTATACCGTTAAAATTACCTGCTCTAAATGGAGGGCAAAGGAGTCTCAGTTTCTGACAAAATTTGAATGACATATAAGAGATATATATAGATGAATATACGTGGTGATATTTTACAAAAATAATAAAAAAACCAAAAAAGAGGGCGAGGGCAGCCCCATTTTTTCTAAAAAATACACTTACCATAATTTTTTGTAACTATAGGAGATATATTTTATTTTTTTATTTTTCCAAGTTAAAACAATGAATATATCTAGTTTTGCATTTTTTAATTAGTAAAATAATATTAAATACATCAATAAAAATATGTATGATATAATACCATATAATGTACTTAAATTAATTTCGGTATGATTTTTGGAGTTTATTAGGTAATTAATACAAAAAACAAGAACAAGCAATTAAAAATAAAGCACATGGATGATTCTACAATTTTTAAAACTTAAAGCATGCATTTGCAACAAATGTGTAAAGTCCATGGGCTCAAGAACAATTTTTCCCATTAATTTCACAATATATAAACACTTGGTAGGGGAATATATGTAAACAAATAAACATCCAAGGGCATGCAAGCAATTTATCCAATAGAATATAACTTTAATGTATACTGGAAGTGACTAAATTGTAATTTCCATAAAATTTTCAAATTTCTGCCAAATGTACATACTTAGACATATAGTAACACATATGTCTCCGATCAGAGGATGTTTTCCCATATCGTGACAACATACGATATAGGACTTTGGTTATCTCGATCTCATTAAGTCAACTCTTTAACCTAACTAATTTGACACCTCTGAAACTCTTTTCCTATGTAGAGGACCTGCATCAAGAGGTCGGTCAGATATCAACCTAATGAGAAAGGATTGCCATCTCCTACTCGGGATGGATATCATTTTTTAACAATCATTTCATGGTGCTTGATGAGTCCTCTATCTAACTCCTTAGATATTCATCTAAACACCAGCCTCTATGATTCTATTGCTGAATCAACAGCTGTATGATTATTAAGATGGTCATGGTACATAACCTGAATTATACAGAGGGACCTTATTGTACATTCATTCATTTAATCTCAGAAAGGGAGTGAAAAGAACCAATAACTTTTGTTGATAAATTAAATATTACAATACCATTTGTTCTAGGAATGGTTCGCCTCGGGCTGACATGGCTAACAATCGTCGTGACCACTGAAGTTGCTCCTCCATCCGCCGCCTGGAGTGAACTCCACCGACCATCCTCCGCTCACGCGACCACCTTCATCGCTGATGCATGTCACCGCCGACCACAGGGGTTTTGACAAACCCAGAAATTCGAACCTTTAATTAGTCATTCTAATGCGTTGTAGTTGGCTGAATCAGATGCGTCAAAGACCATTTAATTAATATAAACATATCAAACATTCGATATTTTATTTTACTTGGACAAGCCCAAGGTCGAACTCAGGGACACGAGCTTCTATCATGATATTTAGACTCTAATCAATTGAACTTACTGTTGGATTAATGAATCGTAGGTCAAAGAATGCATGAAGACAAAATTCATAAATAAAAATGAAACATGCATTTTTTAATTTAATTTTTATCATGCAAAGAGATGTGATTAAATGCAATGCAAAAATATGCCCTAATTATCAAAATACTTGAGCCATTTAATCATGAGTCGAATCCTGTTCAATTCATGAAGCTATTTTCATTGATGTATAAATAAGGCATGTGAAGCATTACAATAAAGACACTTATCTATTGAATCAATATATCAAAATTCATAGTGTCAAATCTAGAATCTAAGCATGTCATCAAGAAGACAATGAAACGAGCTTCAAAACGCCACTGAAATCGACTCAATCGGAGCTAGAATGCTCAAGATATGCAAGAGTGAAGCTAGGGGCATAAATGGAAGAAAACATAAAAGATAAATAGCAATAATGTCCATAAGAGGGACTAAAATGCAAATAAAATAAAGTACAAGACCTTCTCTATAAATAACCCAAAACCCGCAAGGGTATGAGTGTAAAATACCCCCGGCGCATGTGGTCTGCATGTAAGCTTTGGACCTGTCTACAATTTCAAGAAACTCCAGGGGCATCCCTGGTAAAATACCCAGCCATCACGTGACCGAGACATGTGACACCAGGCTTGGGTGGCTTTGCAGGTTCAGATGCTGCTTCAACTAGGCTCGGCGAAGGTTTAGGGTTCCTGATGCTTTGGTAGTGGCTCAGATACGGCTCGGGGTTTCCGATCCTATGGATCAGGTGCTGAGGCTCGGACCTGCTCGACGCTTGACACACGAACGTCTGAGGATCGTTTGATCACAAAAAATCAGAAGGTCACTGCTGATGTAGAAGGTGTCGACGTGGCTTCTAAGGAACCACCCGATCGTGAAGATCGGGCAGTTGCTGCTGCTTGCTAAGGGTATGACGTGGTCGAATGTGGGTCGTTGGATGAACACCGGGGGAGAGGGGGGGTGCATCCAACAGCACCTGTACATCTTCCCTCGTCTCATCCTGGCGGAGTAATCAGACCTCCGGCAAAGAGGTTGCGGCTCCGCCTCCGTCGCTGGAGCTCAGTGATGGTCTTCGACAACTCCTGGATGGTGGAATGTCATCGCTGAAGCTCAGTGGGGCTGCTGGTCATCCTGGAGGAGGCATGCAAAGCCATTATGCCGGAGTAGGAACTTGCCAAAGAAACTCCAGCGAAGACTCCGTCCATTGAAATTTGAAGTACCTGCAGGGTTAGTACCGTAGCCAAAGCATGTAGTGTATATTGTGAGTGAAAGATGAAGCGAGACAGAGATCCGTGATGGGGTGAAGAAGGTGTCGGCCCGATCATCGTCTTCGACGAGCCTAGAGGAGGGGGGTCGAAGTGGTCTGGGGTCATGGAGGAAGAGGAGGGTGATTGGATGGGTGCGCGTGAATGGGGGAGGTGTGGAGAAGCGCACGAGGTGATCAATGGAGGATTAACTGGTGCGAATGAGGCTAATTAAATTAGAGAAGACGAAGGAATATACATGAAGGAGGATCAGAGAGCTTACCTGGGATTGGCAGAGCGGTCGCCTGGGCTTGAGCCTCTTGGATAGGCTCATGGTCTTCGCACGTCGAGGGCGGCTGAACCTTAGAGCTCAAGCAGGGCGGAGTCGTTGCATCGCCGCCATGAAAGGCAGCGGGTCTCACCGGGGATGAAGGTTGTCGTCGCTCAATCCTAGTGCCTCCCCCTATTATGGGGAGGTAGAGGAAGGTTGGGCCTCGTCCCTTGTAAAGGTGGACAGGTTGTGAGGCAGGTGGAGGGGGAGTATTTAAGGAGCGAAGGTGGTGGTCTAATGATGGAGGTTGTGGTTTGCGTGGGAATTGTGGAGCGACACGGAGGAAGTTATGGAGTGTATGGACTCCAGCGAGGATGGTGGACATCAGGTCATGGACGTGGGATGCTCTGTTAGTGGAGAGAGCAATTGGATGTTGAGGGAGTTAGACACGTGGCGAGAGGAGGTTTAGGTGTTGGAGAGAAGTCCAGATTTGATCTGGACATTAATCATGTGGCTGGGAACAGATTGGCGAATCTATGATTCATCACACTAAAAGTTGAAAATAGAAGCTTGTTCCCAAGTAAATAGATGCATATTTCCCTTTATAATGCATAAATAGCATTCATGCATGCATTCATAAAACATGCATCTTAGCACTACATTTTCATTAAATTAGAAGCCAAATTCATTTGTAAAATGTCCACTCATAAAAATAAGCTCTCCCTTATACTATGTACACCTTAGTTAGTAATATAAGGAAGAAAGCCAGAAATGTCCTTTGTAAAATAGCCAATAAAGCCCTAGAACCCCTGGACCATAAAATGCCCATAGATCCCTCATACCAACTCCAAAATAGGTCTACTCACTTTCAGATTAATACACATTAAAAGACCTTTAAAATGAGACTAATTTCATCCAATTTGGAGCTCGTATGAAAAAGTTGGGTTTTTGGGCCTCCTTGTATACTACATATATGTATAATTGTATATTTGTATTTTTTTGTATCATATTTGACCTCATCTCCATCTTTGGTCAACATGAAACTTGTAGATCTCATCAAGATCTACAACTTTCATGTTTTGAGTTTTTCCAAATTTGGCCCCCTCCTCTCTCTACACATATTTTTCTTTTCAGCCAATCACAGCTGGCCACGTGGCGCCATCTGGTTGCGCCACGTGGCCTGCTCCCCTTGCCCAAGCCGCCTGCGTCTCAAACCGTTGGATTTCCCTTTGAATCCAACGGCCCAGCCGCTTCCACATGTGCCTTTAACCTCCACCGTCAGATCAATTCCCCCTTCTCATCTTAACCGCCCGTGCGCGCCTCTCCTTGCGCCATCAGATCTCGCCTTCAGCCCTTCGATCCGCACCGTCCATTGACGCTTTAATTGTAACTGCCCGATCGAGGCCCCTCATCTCATCTCCACCGTTCGCTCGTGCTTCGCACCCATCGCGCCACGTGGTCGCTCCACGGCCCTCAGATCGCTTCACCCTAGATCTAATCCTACCGCTCCATCCCGCCTCGATCTCGGCCGTTGGATCAAGGGATCCAACGGCTGGGACTTCGTCTTCCACCTCCAGCGCCCCTCTCTCCCACGTTCTCGAGCTTGCGGGAGGGGTTGCCCCTTCCTATTCTCAGCCGCACCTCAGCCACTCTCGCCGACCACCAACGCTCCCACGTTCACCCCCACTCTTCCCTCATCTTCGCCAGCCACCTCGCTAACCACGTCGACCGCCAGCAACGCTCCACGAACTCCATAAACTTCGCCCCATCACCAGCCCGACCGTCTACTTCAACCTATAAATACTCGATCACCGGCCGACTTCAGCCCTATCCGCCACCCCAGGGAAGTACCTCGAGCTCGGAGCGATCTTTTGGTGACAGCAATCGAGCGAATCCTTGAGCGAAGATCGGTATCTTCTCCGGCGAGATCCTCGGCGCCACCGCTCTGTCACAGCCACTCCTCCGCGTAGCTGCTTGAGCTTGGGACCTTACCGATCCCTCGAGCGACGACCGAGACCTCGACTTCGAGCTCCAAACCCCAGGTAATCCCCTCCATCTTCCTCCGATCTTCGTTTGATTTTTCTTTTGATTTTCTCCGAATTTATTCGCCGTCCACCTTCATCTTCACGCTCCACTTCCACTTCGCCGAGCTCCGTGACGGATCTCTCATCCTCGCGCTACACTTTGCACCCTCCGACGACATACTTCGCCCTCCATCAGCTCCAGCTCCGCCACTTGGGCGGAGCACCATCGCCGGAACCTCTTCCCTCCACTTTAGGCCTCGCCACTCCATCCTCACCTCTCCACTAGCACGCACGAGCTTCGGCTATCTCCTCTAACCCTCTGCAGGTACCCCCAGTCATTGACTGGAAGCTCATCGGAGCTCTTTTGGAGCTTCGTCGCCACAGAGCTCCGGCGCCCCTCTCCAGCTCCTGAGACCACCAGACGCCTCGCCGCACCACCACGCATCTTCTGGGACATCTCCGAACCGCCGGAGAGCTTCACCGACACCTGGAGGGACGGGCGTAGCCAAGGCCTCGTCGTTGGAGCCCCGCCAACTCCTCCGCAGGTGGCGGAGGTCCGTTGAAGAAGAAGCCCCAGTGGTCGTTCGATCATCTCGATCGGACGGTTCCTAGACCTCTACGTCGACATCAGCATTCAGCCAACAACGACCGTCGATCTCAATTAGGACCGCACGGTCGTGATCGCGCCACGTTGCCAACGACCGGAGCAGCCCGCCACCGTTGGATCTCTCTTTGATCCTACGGCCCGTATCCAGCCACGTCGCCTCTTCAGCGAGCCCCTGGCACCGTTGGATCGATCTGGATCTAACGGTCTTTGATCTTCCACGCGCCAGCCACTGACAACCGTGGGATCGACCTTGATCCAACGGTCGCCATCGTGCCACGCCGACGGGTCCGAGCCTCTTCCCCGACCCTAGGCTCGGACCATCCGAGGCTACGCCGAGCCTCACTTTAGACCTCCACGATCCCCCGAGCCAAGCCCCGAGCCTCCGAAGCCGCCCGACCCTAGGCCCCCACGTGAGGAGCACGTGCGGCCTGGGTAATTTGCACAGAGGCCCTGGGAGCTTTTCAAAATTGCAAAAAGGTCCCTGTGAAGCGCCCCTACATGAGAAGCACGTGCCTAGTGGAGAAATTGCATTACACCCCCAGCATTATAGGTAATTGCATTTAAGTCCCTGTCAGCGTGTTTCTTTTTATGTAATTTTATTTTTTGTATAGCAAATACACCCATGTCTTTGCACACATCCTTAGGTGTCATTTTGCATCATTTTGGAATTCTAAAAATTGCATATTGTTGAGTAACTTGTCCTCTATCTGTTGTGACACTTGTTACATTTTGGTAATTGTAGTAGATTTTTGAATTAATTAATTGGTTGATTTTTGTGATATTTTGCCCAGTTAGACCTTTTGATTAATAATTAATTCTTTGTAGCTCCAAAAATTCTAAAAAATCACAGTAGCTCTAGGATAGTTAATCAACCTTGCATAAAAATTTCATGTCATTTGCACACATATCGAGGCCTAAATAAATTCTTTAGTGATTTCCTTAGTTTAATTTTAATAGATTCATTTCACACTAAAATTAAGGTCTGTTAATTTTCCTAGATTCCTTATCATTAGATCCATCTAGGGTAATTTTATTTCCTTAAAATTTTGTGATTTGATATTTATTAAAAATAAATTAGTGAAAATCACCCTGCCTGCATTTTTAAATTCATAGTAAATTCATTTAGTGTCGGAAAATTCCAAAAAAATTAGGGTAATTCATTTTCATCATAATTCATCATCTGGCAAATTTGCATAAATTTTGGACTTCATTAGATACCTTAATTGAATTAACTTTAAATTGGCTGTTTTGTTGCATGTATCTTGCATAGAAAATAAAAAAGACCAAAAAAAATAATTTCTTGAAAATCGAACATTGGACTTTGCTACTAATCTACCTAAGGAGACAGATGCCTCCCTGAGTTCGACCATGAACTTCACCAAGTAAAAAAAAATGCCGCTTGAAATTAACTCGAATCTAATTAAAAGTGGTTTTTGATATTCCCTCTCGTATCCGACTGCAACGAACACTTTAAATTAATTTGGACATTAACTTGATCGAATTAACTAAGGGTGCGGAGCCGATTGCCGAGGAGGCATGGCTTAGGTTAATTTTTAGCGAAATTCTGATTGTTTGATTTTCTCTCCCCGGGTAGTCTGACCCCTGGTTTTCTTATAATTATTTTCTCTCTCTTTTATTTCTTTTTATTATTTTTCTGTGTCACTCTCTGACCTCAATCTTTTTCTGTGCGAGGAACGCGAGGAGTTGAGGACGCTTCGAGGATCTAGCATTTAAATTTATTGAGTGAATAGAGAGGCTTTGTAATTTTCATTTTTTATTTATTTTCTTTTTTCGCATTATTTCCAGCGGTTCCCGTTTGGGTTCTTGCGCGTGTAAATATAGTGGAACTGTGTCCCTATGTGCTGTGTGAATGAATGTAATTTAGCTTGCACTAGCGGCTCCTCGAGCCAATCTAGGAATTGCTTGTGCTCGTAATTTTTAGGACCACACAAATCACTTAAAAGACACACTTAGACCGCATGACTTAGCCAAAATAACCTATTCTTCACGCTAATAGAACTGCTTGTCTTGGACCGGCTTTTATTGTCTGCATTTTCATTTAGATAAAAGTTTTCAATTCTATTTTGCATCCTGCATAAAAATAGCGAAGGGATCACTGTAAGTCTCCTGAACTCAGCATAGCATCATTGTTTTATCTTGCATCGGTTTTTTTTGATTTCCCCCTCTGATTTTCATATTTAATTAAATGATAATTCGGACTGTCCGATAGGCGTGCTGTGTGGTTAGACTTAATAAGGGAGAACTTAAATTAAAATCGGGACTGCTAAACATTATTGACCAAAAAAAGAGGAATAAAATTTGAAAATTGTTTGCGGGAGATTAATCCCCAACCTTGTTTTCAGGCTGAGTGAGGTACTTGAGTGTGTGTGAACACCTTAAGGCAGAGCCCAAATCCCTGCCTTCCATATCACGTTCCGACTACTCCTAGCAAATGTCACAAGTCAAATAATTTCAGATTCATTGACTAGTACCAAGTAGCCTCCGCCTGCCTCAGGTAGATAGGGGCGAAATTGCGGTACTTTGCGACAAGTTGCCAGTAACCCCACGGGGTGAAGTTCCGGCCTTGTCAGCCTCCGCCTGCTTGCAGGTAGATAGGGGCGTTGTCTTTGAATCCATCGACATGGGATAGGAGCGAAGAAAGGAAGGACCGACGATATCTTAGGCGACAGGTTAAACAGGGAAGACACATCCGGCTCTGAGCCGACTTCCCTATAGGCCGCGTAATCCTTGCTATCTTGCTTGAAAATCGCACTTAAAATCTACAAGATTAATTGGTCTCGATTTCGAGTCCTTTACTATGTTGAGTGTGAAACCAGGGTTTTGGATTGATTTGCTTGCTTCAGGTAGGAGTAAAATCCTATCTTCTTCTCGCCCAAATTAAGATGAATAACTAGGGGAATCTCGACTCTTTATTCACCGATCTCTCTATGAGTCCCCCACGAAACTCCTCTTCATCGGGCCAAGCGCACCTTGGACCACCCAGGACTCATGACCCTCTTGAGTCCTGGTTCCCTCACAACCAGGGTGGTTACTCTCAAACCAACCCTTTCATCTCCTCCGAGATTACCGAGGAAGACCATCGCCTCGGTAATCTCTTCCTTGGTTTGTCCTATGACATCGATCTTATTTCCCAACCAGGAATAGAGGACAAAATGCCGCCTAAGATGCCACCGGATGAGGAGCAATTACGACACATTCTTGCTCGCATTGTTGAAGCCGAATAGAAGAATGCAGATCTCACGGCTCGGATGGGACAGATTATAGTAGCAGGAGGAATCGACCGACCAATGGTCGATGCCTACGACCCGGCAGAGAACGAGATACAGAATTGGTTGGCACCAGCGGTTCCCGCCGAGGCATTTGAGCTGAAGCCCCACTTCCTTAGTCTGCTTCCGAAGTTCAACGGAAATACCAATGAAGAACCGTATACTTTCCTCCGTGGCTTCGAGCTAGTTTGCAATAATCTTAGCCATCCCAATGTTGGCCAAGATTACATTAGACTGAAGGTCACCCCATTTGCCTTAGGAGATAAGGCAGCACATTGGCTGAAGAACCTAGGGGTGATATGTACTACCTGGATCCAGTTCAAGAACCTATTCCTGAAAAAGTTCTACCCTCTAAGTAGGACTAAGCAGATGAGAACGAAGATCGCCAGCTTCTCCCAAGGACCCAGTGAACCTTTCCATGATGCCTGGGATCGGTTCAATGACTTAGTACAGAAATGCCCCTGCCACGGCATTTCTAAGGCAATCTTAGTCCAGACCTTGTTCTGTGGTCTAACCCCGGAGATGCAGGGGTTAGTCAGTGCCGCCTGTGGATGAAGCTATCTGAACAAAAACGAGCACGTCGTATGTAATATCTTGGAGCAGATGGCGGAAACCGGCAGGTCGCAGGCCACCAGGGCCTATACGTTGTCTCCCTCAATCCTATCCAACGAGACAACCCGAAGGACTGTAGAGGATCTGACCGAGGACCTCATCCCCAGCATGGGGATAATTGCCGACAAGATAACCATGGTCGAGCAGATCCACAAGAGGGTCACTGACCTTGAGTCTCTCTCACGTCTACCAAAGCAAGTGGAGGAACTCACTGAGAAGGTAGCCAAGATGAATCTACCTGCCCCTTCTGCACCTCCTGCACCTGTACATCGAGTCCATCTTGTACAGGAACATGCACCGGGGCCTCAGAGTGGTTGGGTGGAGGACCAGACTTACACCCAGCAGGACCAGCATGCACCCCCACCAGTAGAGACCGGATACGAGGAGCCTCCGCTGGTGTTCAAGATCAACGGGCTGTGGTACAGTCGCGACCCCGTCAGTAGACAGTCGGGGATGGGGAATGGTCAGCCTCACCGACCTTCCCCAGCTTACCAAGGAATCAGCTCCATCCCCACACCGCACTTTCAGTCCAGGCCAGAACAAGGGTACCAGCCTCAACAGTACCAGCAACAGCGCACATATCAACAGGGCCCAGCACCGTCCCACCACCAGCAGCAGTACCGGCATGGCCAGCAGGGCCAGTATAGAACCTTGTCCGTGAATCAGCCAGCCCCGCCCACCGAATTGGAGTCCCTCACCTTGGAAATCCAGACCTTGTCTGATAGGGTCCAACAGATGTAGAACGATTATCTGGATATGAGAACCGATATCAATCGTGTCTCTCGTACCCAGGACCAGCAGATGGCGCCAAAGACCCAATTCCCGCACATGTTCAGGCCAACCCGAACAACATAATCCATGGCCAAAACCGACCTCGTGATTAGGTATATTATTCAGATAATTAATTATCTGAACATGAGATCCTTTCGTACGATAATGTAAATCATATGTCCCTCAGGAGCGGAAGGACCGCGACCATACCTGATCGGGCACGAGCACAGAAGGAAGGAGCCTCTGAGTCTCTACCTGAGGAGAACTTGGAGGAAGAAGAGGATCACCACCACCACCATCACCGACAGAAGAAGAGGACGTCTGAGTCGTCAAAGCAGTAGTCTCGCATCAGCATAGAGTTCGACGGAACCGATGAGGAGCCTGCACCTCCATCTGAGGAGGATCGTCCATCAGTAGTGGAAGAAGCATCACCGGTTTCGCCTCAACATTTTCATTTCAATCAGAGTCAGAGTCTGTTTCAGAGTCCGAGTCCTGTACAGAACTCAATTCATGATCTTAATAAAAATCTTTCAGTTTCTGAACATGAGTTGGAGTCAATAATCCCTTTCCCCCGAGCTCTCAAGGGTGGAAAGAAGAAAACTAAAAAATCCAAAAAGATGACCCTGAGATGGCAGAGTTCTGCAACAAACACATCAAGGTCACAATCCCTTTTGACAAGTACGTGGAGATGACCCCCGCATTCCAAAAATACCTTAAGATGAGATGCACACCTACGAGGGTTAGCAGGAAGACCAAAAGCCGTGTTGAGAAACACGTTTTATCAGTAGCCATGACTTGTGCAATAAAGAACTCGTTTCCAAGGAAACGAAGAGACATGGGTGCACACTATGTAGTGTGTCATGTTGATGACATCGCGTTTGCACGCACTCTCCAGGATAATGGTTCCTCAATCAATCTGATGCCTACAACCCTCTATGAGCGGCTTAATCTAGGACGTCTTAGGAAATCTAGAGCTCTTCTACAGTTTGCTGATAAATCAACCAAGAGTTCCCATGGAGAATTGAGTAACATTGTGATCAAAGTCGGGGGGCACGAATACATGGTGGACTTCACTGTCCTGGATATGGAAATCCATCGTAATTGGAGAGATTCTCATATTATCTTAGGCATGTCCTTCCTCAGAACAGCGGGGGCCTTGTTCGATTATAAGATAGGGAAGATCAAGTTCCAAACTCCAGGCGGAGATGAGGAACTTGAGATTAAGCAGACAAGATGGCAGAGACCGGATCCCGAATCCAGCACAGAGTACTCTTCAACCGAAGCAGACTGCAAGCATGTAGACACAGTTGGGCCATGGAGATAGAACCCAGCCAGCACCAATGAGTCCATCCCCTCCGGAGATGATCCAGTGCATGAGTCAGTTTGCGAGGTCTTCAAGAACGAGTACAGCTCGAAACCTGCATCGCCCTACATCTTTGATGACTTAGAGGCCCAGTTGGGCCTGTCAGTCCTTCCCTCTTCAGCACAATAGGAAGATGAGGATGATGAGTCGGACGAGGCTTTTGAAGATTGCATGGAAACCATTGACGATCTTACTCCAGAGTCGAACAACTTGGTGGCAGCCATCATAGAGAAAGATCCAACCACTTCCAATACCGAGCCAGATCAGATTGAGCCAGACTTCATAGACGATCACACTATTCCTGAGCACAAACCTTTACACACAACTTTAAAATACTCCTTCCTTGCAGGTCACGACAAGAAAATTTCTGGTCATCATCAGTTCGCAATTGACCGAGGAGCAGGAATCTCGCTTGCTAGAGATCCTGGAGAAAAACTGCAAGGCGATAGGCTGGAGCATTTCCGATCTCCACGGGATAAATCCCGCTCTGTGTTCGCACCATATCTACTTGGAGAATGAATCCAAACCCTCTCGTGAATTCCAACGTCGTTTGAATCCAAATTTACGAGAGGTCGTGAAGAAGGAGATAGAAAAAAATGCAACGCGGGTTTCATTTACGCAATCTCCGACTCTAAGTAGGTGGCCCCAATCCATGTTGTCCCGAAAAAGTCAGGAATTCAGACGACCACCAACGAGGATGGAGAGGAGATCGTGACGCGAGTACCCACATCGTGGCGCGTCTGTGTGGATTACTGACGCCTGAATGCCGCGACGAAGAAGGATCATTTCCCCCTGCAGTTCATCGATCAGATTCTAGAGAGACTAGCGGGGAAAGAATTCTTCTGCTTCTTAGACGGATTCTCGGGCTACAATCAAGTAGCCATAGCTCCAGAGGACCAGGAAAAGACCACATTCACATGCCTCTTTGGTACCTATGCTTTCAGGCGCATGCCCTTTGGGTTATGCAATGCTCCAGGTACTTTCCAAAGGTGCATGATTGCTGTATTCGTCGAAATGGCCGGCGAATTCCTGGAAGTCTTCATGGATGACTTCTCGGTCCACGGAGATTCTTTCGATTCCTGTCATAGGAATCTGGACCGAGTCCTCAAAAGATGTTGTGAGGTTAATCTGGTGCTCTCATGGGAGAAAAGTCACTTCATAGTGACGGAGGGCATTGTATTGGGGCACGTCATCTCCAAGAGAGGAATGGTGGTTGACCTTGCCAAGGTGGATGTGATCAGACGACTCCAGCCACCAACCAACATAAAACAGTTGCGGTCGTTCCTCGGGCATGTTGGATTCTATCGAAGATTCATTAAGGATTTTTCTAAGATTGCCCGACCGCTAACTGAGCTTTTAGGCAAAGACATGGAGTTTGTTGCTGATCACAAATGTCTTGAGGCCTTTAAGCTATTGCAAGGAATGATTATGGACACACCTATCCTACAAGCCCCAGATTGGTCTGTACCTTTTGAGATCATGACAGACGCCTCAGACTTTGCTGTGGGGGATGTGTTAGGATAGAGAAGGGATGGCATCCCGTTCGTAATTCACTACGCAAGAAAAGAGCTTGACACCGCTCAGCGTAACTATACAGTTACGGAAAAGGAAATGCTTGCGGTAGTGTTTGCCTTGGACAAGTTCAGATCACACTTAATTGGATCCAAGGCAATCGTGTTCACTGACCACACGGCTCTACAATATTTGATGGAGAAGAAGGACGCGAAGGCGCATCTTCTTCGGTGGATTTTACTTATCCAGGAGTTTGATTTGGACATTCGTGATAAACCTGGAAAGAAGAACGTAGTAGCCGATCATCTTTCTCGTCTCCAAGATCTTACTACTTTCGAGGATTCACCAATTCGAGACTCCTTCCCTGACAAGTCGATTTTTGTTGTCGACTCACTCCCATGGTATGCCAATATCGTGAATTATCTTGTCTCTAAGAAAGTTCCCGATGATTGGCCAAAGAGCGAAATTGACTGACTAAAATCGGACGCTAGACACTACCATTGGGAGGATCTGATCCTTTTCTTTGAAGGACTAGATTGTGTCTGGAGACGGTGTATTCCTCAGGAGGAATACCTGAGTGTCCTTTCTTTATGCCATAGTTTGGAGGCAGGAGGACACCACTCTGGGAAGAGGACCGCATGGAAGGTACTTCAGTGTGGCTTTTACTGGCCGACTCTGTTTCGCGATGCCATCGCCTTCGTGAAGTCATGTCCAGTATGCCAGAGAATGGGAGGAACCGTTGGTTCCAAGGATGAGATGCCGATGCAGCCTGTCATCATTTGTGATGTCTTTGACACCCGGGGCATCGATTTCACGGGCCCATTCCCTGTTAGCCACGGGTTCGAATATATCCTTCTTGCGGTAGATTATTTATCCAGATGGGTGGAGGCTATCCCGACCCGAGCCGCAGACAGCAGGACTGTCTGTAAATTCATCAGAGATCACATAATCTCTAGGTTTGGGATCCTCAAAATGATGATATCAGACAGGGGTAGCCACTTTGTGAATCATGAGATGAAGAAGCTCCTGAAGGACTACGGCATCGAATACCGTGTCGCTAGCCCTTACCACCCACAGACCAATGGTATGGCTGAGGTGTCAAATAGGGAGGTGAAAACTAAATCACAAAAGCTTGTCCGCCCGGACAGGAAGGACTGGTCTCAGATCTTGGATCAAGTCCTCTGGGCGTATCAGATAGCTTACAAGACACCGTTAGGAACCTCCCCATTCCGAATGGTATTCGGAAAGCCGTGCCATTTGCCCGTAGAGTTAGTGCACAAATCAGAATGGGCAGTTAAGAAGGTCAATTGGAACACACACCTTGGGCAGAAGCAGAGAGAATTGGATCTGAATGGGCTTGTGGAAGTCAGAAACCGTGCATATGACAACAGTTTCGTGTACAAGGACAAGGTGAAGCGTTAACATGATAGATATATCAGACGAAAGACCTGTGTTCCTGGACAGAAGGTATGGTTGTTTAATGCTAGGCTGAAGATCTTCCAAGGCAATTTGAACTCCAAGTGGACAAGCCCATTTGTCGTCCGTACGGTGCATGATAGTGGATGTGTCGAGATCTCAGATCTCGCAGATGACGCACCGACATTCCCAGTGAATGGACAACTGTTGAAGAACTTCGTTGAATCCAATGAGCAATTAGTCCATGTTGAGGAGATTGTATTCATGCACGAGACAGATTCAGCAGATGCACCACGAGCCACGTATGAGACCTTGCAGCAGTGAGCTCCAGCCATCAGCAACATCTTGAAAGATTCAGACCGACTCATTTGTATATATCATCATTCTTGTACATCCTATCCTCTCTCCCACGTGGCTCTAGTAACCCATCCCCGCCTCATTAGATCACTATCTTGGACTATACTTAGGATGACCAGATCCTAAGTATAGGGGGGAGGAGTCACTTGAGTCAGTTCTTTGTACATTCTCCAGATCACATTGGTCCTCATACTCACTTCTGACCTATACTTAGGCTGACCTGAGCCTAAGTATAGGGGGGACCGATGCCCACATTGTATATTCATCCACTTCTCTTCTTGACCTCGTCCGCCCCACTTTTTGACTTTCTTCTACACTTAGGCTGCTAGAGCCTAAGTATAGGGGGCCGGTCGATTTCTATACATTTTTCCTTCTCTTTAGCTCTCCTCCGCTTAGCACGAGCTATGTCTTTTTCCTCGCTCTTCATGCTCTGAGGACATAGCACACGCTAAGTATAGGGGGGCGTGTATATACTACATATATACTTTACCCATATCTCGTACTTTCGCATATTTTTGTATATATTTTACAACAACTACGGGTGGGTAAAAATTGAAAAAGAATATATATACTTGTATACTTACCTCTTGTAAATTGTTGTAAAATAGGAGGTATACCAATAAAAAATGAAAAAAATGAAAATAAAAATAGGCTTCTTATTTACTCTTGCATATCATCTCTGCATCTAAAAAAGAAAAGAAAAAGAGTCTTGCATTTTCATTCATCTTCATAGCATGACATCTGCATCTCATCTGCATATCTTGCATATGCAAGGTGGAAAGCTAGTGGGTTCTGAACCAAGTTATGAGTAGATATTGAGGATGGACTTGATTTGACCTTAATCCACCTAATTTCAGAGGAACCTTATAGGATCTGGAGTTAAGATTTCTCAGGTCAAGTGACTTAATTCTTTGAGTCCGCAAGTCTATGTTCACATGTCATCTTGATTAGAAAAAGTAGAATATCTCGTGCATACGCAGGATTCTTTTAGATAATGACCTAACTTGGACAAGCACTATGCACGTAGCTCTTCATTGATGAGGTGGTGAGGAGGTAAAATCCTTTAGCTTGGAGTAGCACACGGGTGGAAACATCTGTCCTCTTCTAGGGAGGGTAGTGCATCTCAACCTAGTCTGGTGGTGTTGACATCTAAGGACGGGATGCTGTGGGTTGAAATAATGCTTCAAAAGAGGGATAGTCTACTGACTCAAGGGGAAAAACTCCTGATGTACATGCTGCACCTTGTATGAGTTTGAAAAAAAATGCAAAAACTCCAAAAAATCAGACAGGTCCAAGTAAAAATAAAATACATGTCGGAGTCTATATATTAGCAAAGAAATGTAGCTGGATGACTTGGCAACACTGGTCAGGCATCCCGGGATAGGTAGCTACACTGGCTACCGCCCATTCTTTTCTCTATCCCCTCCTCTTGAGTTGGTCGCACTTGAACTTAGAAGGGAATACCCCGCTCCTCGAGGACAGAGTTACCGGACTGGGTTATTGAGTTACGTTGTTAGAGGAGGCTGGCTCCGAGTCATTTCTGATGTGGAGAGTTACATCTCACTTACACATTACAAGTAAGAATCATAGTCATCAGAAATTTGCGTTTGAGGATTTGTTCTGACCTGACTGTTGAGGCGTCTTGAATAGAAGACTTGTGGAACTTGAAGCTTGTTAGGTCTTAAGTTCAAGTCCAAATAAGGTTCCGCCAAACTATTAATCCAAAGGTTGAGTCAAGCTCCATTTCCAACTTTTGTTCATGACCTTGGTATGGAACCCAAAATCATTTTACTCTTGCATTTCATTTAGTTGCTCGGGGACAAGCAAGGTTTAAGTATAGGGGGTTGATGAATCTATGATTCATCACTCTAAAAGTTGAAAATAGAAGCTTGTTCCCAAGTAAATAGATGCATATTTCCCTTTATAATGCATAAATAGCATTCATGCATGCATTCATAAAACATGCATCTTAGCACTACATTTGCATTAAATAAGAAGCCAAATTCATTTGTAAAATGTCCACTCATAAAAGTAAGCTCTCACTTATACTATGTACACCTTAGTTAATAATATAAGGAAGAAAGCCATAAAATGTCCTTTGTAAAATAGCCAATAAAGCCTTAGAACCTTGGACCATAAAATGCCCATAGATCCCTCATACCAACTCCAAAATAGATCTACTAACTTTCAGATTAATACACATTAAAAGACCTATAAAATGAGATTAATTTCTTCCAATTTGGAGCTCGTATGAAAAAGTTGGGTTTTTGGGCCTCCTTGTATACTACATATATGTATAATTGTATACTTGTATTTTTTTGTATCATATTTGACCTCATCTCTGTCTTTGGTCAACATGAAACTTGTAGACCTCATCGAGATCTACAACTTTCATGTTTTGAGTTTTTCCAAATTCGGCCCCCTCCTCTCTCTACACATATTTTTCTTTTCAGCCAATCACAGCTGGCCACGTGGCGCCATCTGGTTGCACCACGTGGCCCGCTCCCCTTGCCCAAGCTGCCTGCGTCTCAGACTGTTGGATTTCCCTTTGAATCCAACAGCCCAGCCGCTTCCACATGCGCCTTTAACCTCCACCGTCAGATCAATTCCCCCTTCTCATCTTAACCGCCCGTGTGTGCCTCTCCTACAGCGTGCCACGTGGTGCACTATGCGCCATCAGATCTCGCCTTCAGCCCTTCGATCCGCATCGTCCATTGACGCTCTAATTAACCGCCCGATCGAGGCCCCTCATCTCATCTCTACCGTTCGCTCGCGCTTCGCTCCCATCGTGCCACGTGGTCGCTCCACAGCCCTCCGATCACTTCACCCCAGATCTAATCCTACTGCTCCATCCCGCCTCGATCTCGGCCATTGGATCAAGGGATCCAATGGCTCGGACTTCGTCTTCCACCTCCAGCGCCCCTCTCTCCCATGTTCTCGAGCTTGCGGGAGGGGTTGCCCCTTCCTATTCTCAGCCGCACCTCAGCCACTCTCGCCGACCACCAACGCTCCCACATTCACCCCCACTCTTCCCTCATCTTCGCCTGCCACCTCGCTACCCATGTCGACCGCCAGCAACGCTCCACGAACTCCATAAACTTCGCCCCTTCACCATCCCGGCCGTCTACTTCAACCTATAAATACTCGATCATCGGCCGACTTCAGCCCTATCCGCCACCTCAAGGAAGTACCTTGAGCTCGGAGCGATCTTTTGGTGACAGCAATCGAGCGAATCCTTGAGCGAAGACCGGTATCTTCTCCGGCGAGATCCTCGGCGCCATCGCCGTGTCGCAGCCACTCCTCCGCGTAGCTAATTGAGCTACGGACCTTACCGATCCCTCGAGCGACGACCTGGACCTCGACTTCGAGCTCCAAACCCCAGGTAATCCCCTCCATCTTCCTATGATCTTCGTTTGATTTTTCTTTTGATTTTCTCCGAATTTATTCGTCGTCCACCTTCATCTTCACGCTCCGCTTCCACTTTACCGAGCTCCGCGACAGAGCTCTCATCCTCACGCTACATTTTGCACCCTCCGACGACGTACTTCTCCCTCCATCAGCTCCAGCTCCGCCACTTGGGTGGAGCACCATTGTCGGAACCTCTTCCCTCTGCTTTAGGCCTCGCCACTCCATCCTCACCTCTCCACTAGCACGCACGAGCTTCGGCTATCTCCTCTAACCCCCTGCAGGTACCCCCAGTCATTGACTGGAAGCTCATCGGAGCTCTTTTGGAGCTTCGTCGCCACAGATCTCCGGCGCCCCTCTCCAGCTCCTGAGACCACCAGACGCCTCGCCGCACCACCGCGCATCTTCTGGGACATCTCTGAACTGCCAGAGAGCTTCACCGACACCTGGAGGGACGGGCGTAGCCAAGGCCTCGTCGCCGGAGCCCCGCCAACTCCTCTGCAGGTGGTGGAGGTCCGTTGAAGAAGAAGCCCCAGTGGTCGTTCGATCATCTCGATCGGACGGTTCCTAGCCCTCCAAGTCGACATCAGCATTCAGCCAACAGCGACCGTCGATCTCCATTAGGATCGTACGGTCGTGATCGCGCCACGTCGCCTACGACCGGAACAGCCTGCCACCGTTGGATCTCTCTTTGATCCTACGACCCGTATCCAGCCACGTCGCCTCTTCAGCGACCCCTGGCACAGTTGGATCGATCTGGATCTGATGGTCTTTGATCTTTCACTTGATCCAACGATCGCCATCGTGCCACGAAGACGGGTCCGAGCCTCTTCCCCGACCCTAGGCTCGGACCACCCGAGGCTACGCCGAGCCTCACTCCAGACCTCTAGGAGCCCTCGAGCCAAGCCCCGTGCCTCCGAAGCCGCCCGAGCCTAGGCCCCCACGTGAGGAGTACATGCGGTTTGGGTAATTTGCACAGAGGCCCAGGGAGCTTTTCAAAATTGCAAAAAGGTCCTTGTGAAGCGCCCCCACGTGAGAAGCACGTGCCCAGTGGAGAAATTGCATTCCACCCCCCAGCATTATAGATAATTGCATTTGAGTCCCTATCAGCATGTTTCGTTTTATGTAATTTTATTTTCTGTATTGCAAATACACCCTGTCTTTGCACGCGTCCCTAGGTGTCATTCATTTTGGAATTCTAAAAATTGCATATTGTTGAGTAACTTGTCCTCTATCTGTTGTGACACTTGTCACAATTTTGTAATTGCACTAGATTTTTGAATTAATTAATTGGTTGATTTTTGTGATATTTTGCCCAGTTAGACCTTTTGATTAATAATTATATCTCTGTAGCTCCAAAAATTCTCAAAAAATCATAGTAGCTCTAGGATAGTTAACTCAACCTTGCATAAAAATTTCATATCATTTGCTTACATATCGAGGCCTAAATAAATTTTTTAATGATTTCTTAGTCTAATTTTAATAGATTCATTTCACACTAAAATTAAGGTCTGTTAATTTTCCAAGATTCCTTATCATTAGATCTATCGAGGGTAATTTTATTTCCTTAAAATTGTGTGATCTGATATTTATCAAAAATAAATTAGTGAAAATCACCCTGCCTGCAATTTTAAATTCATAGTAAATTCATTTAGTGTCGAAAAATTCCAAAAAAAATAGGATAACTCATTTTCATCATAATTCATCATCTGGACAATTTGCATAATTTTTGGACTTCATTTGATACCTTAATTGGATTAACTTTAAGTTGGCTGGTTTGTTGCATGTGTCTTGCATAGAAAATAAAAAAACCAAAAAAAATAATTCCCTGAAAATCGAACATTGGACTTTGCTACTAATCTACCTAAGGAGACAGATGCCTCCCTGAGTTCGACCTTGGACTTCACCAAGTAAAAAAATTGTCGTTTTAAATTAACTCGAATCTAATTAAAAGTGGTTTTTGATATTCCCTCTCGTATCCCACTGCAACGAACACTTTAAATTAATTTGGACATTAACTTGACCGAATTAACTAAGGGTGCGGAGCCGACATCACAGAAATATAAAGAACGGTGGAGATCTGAAGAGAAAGGAGACGATCCGACAGTGGAGAATGCGGGCGGGTGGTAGGTGAAGGAGTAGCCATGTGGTGCAACCAGAGGGCACCACGTGGCCCAATCAGATTATTCGAGGAAAGAAAGTGAAATAAGAAGGTGAAATGACCGAATTTAAAAAACTCGAAACATGAAAGTTGTAGATCTCGATGAGATCTACAAGTTTCATGTTGGCCAAAAATGGAGATGAGATTAAACAAAGGCATAAAATATTTTTGATAGTGTTTTTAAGTTAAAAACACTATGATTTTTAATGTTGTTATTTTTTGTACTTTTAATTTATTCAAGGGGTCAGATAATTACAGGGATTAATCTAGTTTTTATTGACACATAGTCTAAGCTATGGGGTTAATTTTTGTGAATTAAGAGCATGAAACTGGATTTCATCAACCCCCTATACTTAAACTATGCTCTTCCCCGAGCATTACAAAAAAATGAATGAGTTGAATTAACCCCCTTGTGCATGTGTACACAGGATCTGATCTGTTCAAGTCCTCTCGATTTTTGAGATCCAAAATCTCAGAGTTCAACCCAGCCTTAATCAAGAGGCATCCAATTCCTCTAATTTTCCATATGTTCTTTTGTATACATATAAACTAAGGATATGACATTTAGTGTTGACTGCGTTCACGAGAGTAGAGTCAAAACGTCACCCAAGTTCCCAGTCTAAGAAATTATCCTATGGACCCAATACTTAACTCTAGGGAATAAACCAGATATTGCATCCAATCCACCGTCTCTTTAGTTGTTAGACTTAGAAGTGTAGGTGGCAGGCTAGTTTGATGAAGGGTTTGGGATTGTGTCATTTCTTCTCTCCCTCTCATTCGAACAAGGATCCTCTCAAGTGCATTATTACACAACACATATTTTTGGTGTTGATCAGTGACTCCATCAAGAGAAGTTGGAGCCGTCTGCAATTGTTTTCTGGGGAATACACCGGTGTGTGCCTTTTTTGAGTACCTATCGTACCTTCTACACCCAGACTTGTAGCATTCACGATGCAAAGCCCTTTTTTGGTGCAAGCCCGACTCCTAGTCCTAATAGCTATGGTCCAAGGACACTTTGAAAATGGTTGGGAGCGCTCGCCTTTGGTGGAAGGTCTTTGATGATTGACTTTGTGGAATGAGAGCTTTATTTTGACATTTCATTGCTTTCTAATATTTTGGCAAGCTCTACTGCTTTTACCAAGAGTTGGCGCATACTGATCAACATTTTTGTTTTATTCACACCCTGGCACTTAGGTAAATGTCAAGAGATTAATATAAGAACTAAGTTCTCATATTGGCTAAAATGCTGACACTCAGGTTTCATGAAGCCTTCAAAGATTTTATTCCATCATCGAGCATCATTAGATCAAGTCCAGACTCGAATCCCTCATCCCAGGTCCTCAAGTGAAATGTCAACTCATCTCATCGAAACCGCAGTCGTGCATGTGATATGTCGATCATATTCTTAAGGTAGGAGACTAAGCGTGCGATATATCACGTAAATCTAGAAACCTAGGGAAATGTGGATGATTAAGTCTAAGACCCTAATGGCTAAGGCTGGTTAACCTAAATTCTCAAGACCTCATAAACTATGTTTACTTGAACATTTCTGATCTTGGGTGGAAGTGAAAAGGTAGGGGATTTAATCCAACTCATTCAACAATTTTTAATTTTTTTTGTTTTTTTAAACTTTAAAAGACATTATGACTGCCTAAACTCAAATGAGTAGATGTAGCTGAGTTCAACCAGTATAGGTGTAAGTACAAGCTGGATCTCGTTGCTTGATGATAGAGCCTTGTGCGATGTCCTCTAAACCACCTACTCTGCTAAGGGCGAACCCTCACTGAACGCAGATACTTATTTGGGTTTAGTAGTCAATTTAACTCTTAAAGGATTTTTTTGAATTTTCCATTTTTATTGATTTTTGATTAAAGGTTAGAACACAGGTTAGACTCAACTTTCCTTAAAATCAAAAAGAATTTTCAACAATACATCATACAAATAAAGATTTTCAAAACATTTCAAAAGACTTTTCAAAACAAGAGAATCTCATTTTTCAAATCATTTTTGAAAATATTTTTCTTAAAAAATAGTGTAACATAATACAGAAAAGCCTTGAAAATAATTTTGTCCTCTTAGTTCATGAGATTATACTTTAGCCAAAAAGTTTTAAATTTTCAAAATATAGCTAAAATATAAATACTGTATATATGGTATACCCCCTATACTTAAAATTTGCTATTTCCTCATAGCACTAGATGAGACAAGGCCATAGGTCCATTTAAATATAGAAAAAGATACGGGAACTAAGGCGGGCTCCCCCTATACTTAGGTTAGAAATAACCTAAGTATCGAGGCAAGGAAAGATGTCTAGAAAAATCACGGGGACTCAGGTCCCCCCTATACTTAGGCTGAGAATAGCCTAAGTATAAAGATGGATAATTGATGCGGGGAGGGACTTGAGGTGAACGAAGAAGTCGGATGAATATACAAATTAGCGGATGAATCTTCTGAGATGGATGGAGTACCTAGGGTCTAGGGGAGGGTGTCAGAGAAACCAAGGCTCAAACAAGCATGCAACACCCTTGATTTCACCAACTCACACATGAGACCAACAAATGTTGGTTGATTATCTTGTCGGTTTTATTGGTGATAAAAAACATTATAGTTTACGCGAGAAAATATCAAATAAAACCATCTACGTAAACGCGGGGGTTGCTCTCCCAAAACAAGATTTTACTCCATTTTTAGGTTGACTTGCAATTAACAGTTCTGATTATTTTACTTATGGTTATCACTGATTAAAAGTGATCACATAAACCAAATAATCATCGTCTACCGCTCATTCCCTTTTTCCATTAATCTAGGTGATCAAGCTAGGAGGGGGAGTTGAGAAAAGCCCTGCAGTCGATAAAATTCATGATCTAGGCTACACGACAAAACATGCAGCGCCTTGAGCAAGAAGCGTGAAAACTCAGACTGAATTGAAAGCCAAAATCATATGTATGCAAGTCGGTTAAAAACCACACCGAACATACTTCTATTAGCGGGGAAGAACATCTTTTAAATTTGGCTAAGTGAAGCGATGCTTATGTGTGTCTATTATTAAAGTGTGTCCTACCTACGAGCAAGCACGTAAAATAAAATTGAAAAAAGCTCGAAGAGCCGTGTGCCTGGTCCTAGGTCGACACTCTAGTGGGGACGATCCCCACACAACCACACATAATTCGTTCATTTACAAGCGTGAGTCTTCGATCGAAGACCGCTGTAAAGATGATTATTACATGATATAAAATAAAATGCAACATTTTTTTTCAATTCCTCTCCAATATTTCTTCTAGGGTCCTCGCAGCGAGGAAGTACCTTTTTCTCGCCTACTTGAACATCAAGGCCCCTGCCACAAAAGAAAATGTTAGATATCAATCGAAAAGAATTTTTTTTGTTATGCAAGATAACATGGACAAATTGACCTATGTATAGAAAACACTTAATTAAATAAATAAAAATCCAAACGTACAAAAGATGAGCCGTGTCCCCAGCAATGATGCCATTGACAAACCCTGAAATTCAGATGTTTAATTAGTCATTCTAATGCATTGTAGCTGGTCGAATCAGATACATCAAAGACCATTTAATTAATATAAACAAATCAAACGATCGAATTTTTATTTTACTTGGGCAAGCCCAAGGTCAAATTCAGGGACACAAGCTTCTTTCGTGATATTTAGACTCTAATAAATTGAACTTAGTGTTGGATTAATGAATCGTAGGTTAAAAAATGCATGAAGACACAATTCCTAAATGAAAATGAAACATGCATTTTTAAAATTTAATTTTTATCATGCAAAGAGATGCGATTAAATGCAATTCAAAAATATGCCCTAATTATCAAAATACTTGAGCCATTTAATCATGAGTCGAATAGGGTTCAATTCATGAAGCTATTTCCATTGATGTATAAATAAGGTAGGTGAAGCATTACAATAAAGACACTTATCTATTAAAATAATTCATCAAAATTTATAGTGTCAATTCTATAATCCAAGAATGCCATCAATAAGAAAATGAAACGAGCTTCAAAACGTAATTGAAATCGACTCAATCAGATCTAGGATGCTCAAGATATGCAAGAGTAAAGCCAGGGGCATAAATGCAAGAAAACATAAAAGATAAATAGCAAACATGTTCTTCGGTGGGACTAAAATGCAAATAAAATGGAGTACGGGCACACATGGGGGTATTTTTGCAATTATTGAAACCCGTAAGGGTATGAGTGCAAAATACCCTGGTGTTTGGGGCCTGCACATGAGCTTTGGACATGTCTGCAATTTAGAGAAACTCCGAGGGCATCACTGCAAAATACCTGGCCATCACAAGACCGAGACACGTGAGGCTAGGATCAGGTGGCTTTGTAGGTCCGGATGCTGCTTCTGCTAGGATCGACGAAGGCTCGAGGTTCCTGGTGCTTCGGTAGTGGCTCGGATACGGCTCGGGGTTCCGAGCCTATGGATCTGGTGTTGTGGCTCGGACCTGCTCGGCGCCTGCCACATGGATGTCCGAGGACCGTCTAATCACAAAAATTCAGACAGTCACTGCTGCTGTAGAAGGCGTCGACGTGGCTTCTTAGGAACCACCTGATCGTGAAGATCGGGCGGTCGTTGCTGCTTGTTGAGGGTATGATGTGGTCGAATGTGGGCCGTTGGATGAACACCGAGGAGGTGCATCCAACAGCACCTCTACGTCTTCCCTCGTCTCCGACTGGCGGAGGAATCAGACCTCCGACAAAGAGGCTGTGGCTCCGCCTCCGTTGCTGGTGCTCAGTCAAGGTCTTCGGCAGCTCCTGGATAATTAAATGTCATTGCTGAAGCTCGGTGGGTCCGCTGGTCGTCTTGGAGGAGGCGGGCAAAGCTAGTACGTCGGAGTAGGAACTCGCCGAAGAAACTCTGGCAAAGACTCCGTCCATTGAAGTTTGAAGTACCTGCAGGGTTAGAACCATAGCCGAATCGTGTAGTGTATATTGTGGGTGCAAGATGGAGCGAGACGGAGGGCTGTGATGGGGCAAAGAAGGTGCTGGCCCGATCATCGTCTCTGATAAGCCCAGAGGAGTGGGGTCGAAGTGGTCTGGGGTCATGGAGGAAGAGGAGGGTGATTGGATGGGTGCGCGTGAATGTGGGAGGTGTGGTGAAGCTCACTAGGTGATCAATGGAGGATGAAGTGGTGCGGAGGAGGATAATTAAATTAGAGAAGACGTAGGAATATACAAGAAGGCTGATCAGAGAGCTTACTTAGGATTGGCGGAGCGGTGGCCTGGGCTTCAACCTCTTGGAGAGACTCAGGGTCTCCGCACGGTTAGGGCGGCTCATCCTCGGAGCTCGAGTGGGGCAGAGCCGCCACATCACTGCCATGAAAGGCGGTGGGTCTCACCAGAGACGAAGGTCATCGTCGCTCAATCCTAGTACCTCCCCCTGTCACGGGGAGGTAGAGGAGGGCTGGGCCTCTCCCCTTGTAAAGGTGGACGGGTTGTGAGGCGGGCAGAGGTAGAGTATTTAAAGAGCAAAGGTGGTTGTCCGATGATGTAGGTCGTGGTTTACATGGGAATTGTGGTGCGACATGGAGGAAGTTATGGAGGGTATCGACTCCAGCAAGGATGGTGGACGTCAGGTCTTGGATGTGGAATGCTCTGTTGGTGAGAGAGTGGCAGAGATGACAGGGGAAATGGAAAAGGTGTGCGACACTGGCGACGTGGGCGAGGTGGTCTCCGGAGGTTGACGACGGAATCCTGACCTTTGGATCTAGTGATCCAACGGCTCTGAGCAGGGCACTAGTGATAGGTTAGGATTAGATCCCAGGAGATATGATCGGGTGGTCGAGGAAACAACCACGTGTCGTGCTGAGGGCTTGGCACTGGAGAACGGTGACGATGAGTTCTGGAGTCGGATCGAACAGGTGTCATTAGTAGAAAAGATGATGGTTGAGATGGAGGTGTACAAGAAAGGATTTGGCGGTGGAGATGTTGCCATGTGGAGGTCTGAGAAGGAGGCGCTGATGGACGATATGCGGTGCAAGCATTGACCGGAGGGTTGAGAAGAGGGAAGAAACGGACGGAGGCGATCTGGAGCGAGGGAGAGCAATCGAATGGTGAGGGAGTTAGACATGTGGCGAGAGGAGGTTTAGGTGCTGGTGAGCGGTCCATATTTGATCTGGATGATAATCGCATAACTAGGAATGGATATAGAAAGAATGGTGGAGATATGAAGAGAAAGGAGACAATCCGACGGTGGAGAAAGCAGGTGGGTGGCAGGTGAAGGAGCGGGCCACGTGGCACTTCCAGATGGCGCCACGTGGCCCAATAAGATGATTCGAGGAAAGAAAGTGAAATAAGATGGTGAAAGTGGCCGAATTTGGAAAAACTCAAAACATGAAAGTTGTAGATCGCGATGATATCAACAAGTTTTATGTTGGTCAAAAATAGAGATGAGACTTAACAAAGGAAGAAAATATTTTTAGAGCGTTTATAAGGTTAAAAACACTATGATTTTTAATGTTGCTATTTTTTGTATTTTTAATTTATTCAAGGGGTCAGATAATTACAGGAATTAATTTGGTTTTTATTGACACATATTCTAAGCTAGGGGATAATTTCTGCGAATTAAGAGCATGAAAGTAGGTTTCATCAGGCATGTGTCGCCCCCTTATGCTACCCCCTTGCCTCTTCTGTCTAGAGTTCTATCGTAGAGCCTCCATTGCTCCTCCGCCTAGAGAGGAGCACCTATGTGACCACGCACCACTCAGCCGTTGTCCCCTCCATCACCAACGACACCATCATCTTCTAACACCGTTGCCCCCTCCACTCCCGCCACATCCATTTCATCCAAGATCCTTTAATCCACCGTCTGGAGCAACCATCGATCGACCACCCCTCACCGAGATCGCACTGCCATCCACTCCATCCTTACCCTCGCTAGCCACCTTCCATCTCCACCGTCGCCCGAGCGCCATCAAGGATCGCCGCGCCCCCTACATAGAAGAAAAGGGGCAGCACCCCCTTTGTCTAGGGCAAATAAAGAAGGAACAAACTCCCCTAACCTTATTTTGGGTAAATATCCATAAAGTCCTCAAAGTCGCAAAGAAGCCCCTGCCACTAGATTCAGGTCTTGTGCTTTGCATGCTTGGGTAATTTGCATTTGCTACTTCAATTTTCTTTTTTGTTATGTTTTCAAGCAAAAACTTTAAATAATTACATTTTAGACTTGTAATTCCAGACTCTTTTTACATGTCTTTTTATCTTTAGAACAAATGTTGTTATTGCTCAATAAATTCTCTAAAAATCAAGTCATGTTCCTGATTTATGTCTCTTCATAATATAATTTTTTCATTGCATTTTTTTAAATTTTCTATTATTAAAAAAACAAAAACATAGCATTTTTCATTACTTCAAATTGGAAAATTCATCAAATATTAAATATTGCATCAAAAAATTAAAAAAAATGAATATTTTTCTTTTCGTGTATTTTATTTCCTGTATAATCTTCATGCATTAATCATTTTTAAAACCTTAAAAATTACAAAATACTAAAAATCTATAAAAAATACAGAAACTTGTAGAAAATTTAAAAATTGTTATTTTAATTATTTTTGTAGATAATTTCTTATAGTTTTTAGGTAAATAAATCCAATAATTTTTATTTCATTTTAGTTTTAAAATTGAAACATATTCCTATGCTCATTGTTTAATTTTTCTCTTGTTTTTATTCATTTTAAAAGTATCAAAAATTCAAAAAGAAATCTCACAAAAATCTCTAAAAACATTAAAGATACATTAAAACACAAAAATATTTTCTTTTGGCATTTTTTGATCATTTTTATCATATTTAAAAAAAATCAAAAGTTATATTTCTTTTGTATATAAATTTGCTTTTAAAAATTAACTATTTTGAAAAATAAATAATTTGCAAAACTAAAAACCAATAACAATCTCAAAATCAGAATATAAAAAATATAAAAATATATAAAAATAAAGTAATAAAAAGATAAAATTCTAAAAAACCAAGATAGTTTGCATTTGAATTTCCTCTTTCTATCAATTGATTTTCGATTATTCGAGTAACCCTCAGGATTGGTAGTCTCCCTGAGTTCGATACTGTTTCTATACAGGTAAAATAAATAGAAAAATTCTCTTGCTACTTTTTTTGTAATTACTTCATCTAGGGAATCTAACAAAGTTTTGTTGAGGGATTATTTTGGTTGCGACGACATCACACTTGTGCATAACGCATTTATTCAACTATAAAAAATCGAGAAAACCCTTGTCAATATATGTACACTCTCGTTTGTTGCAGATTCTGAAGCTTTCGACGCTTGGATCGTCTGAATTGGTACCTTGTTGTTGTTCGAGTGAAAGGTAATATGTTCGCTGCCATAATCATCCACTACTTCGGCTATTCAGAGGAACGGTCGTCCAAGTAATATCGGGGTATTCAGAAGAGGTGTTGAGATGTCCATATCTAATACATTGAAGTCCATAGGGAACTGCATTCCCTGAACGGTGATGATGACATCTTCCAAAATTCCTCAGGGCTGCTTAATTGAAGTATCCGTAAACTACAGAGTCGTCCTTGTAGATTTGAGCGGTCCAAACCCAAATTCCTTCAGTAATGAAGTAGTCATCAAATTTATTGATGATCCACTATCAATAAGAGTTCGGTCAAATACTTGATCAAATATCATGCATCTGCTTAGAGGTGCTCCCATATTTTTCTTATTGCTTGGGAGATTGATGATTGCATTTACAATTGATGCCGTTAAGATATGCTTCACATTCCACTGTCTGACTCGGCACGACTATCTCTTAGAAGTGCATGCCTCTTTAAGTTCCTTTTTGATATTTGGCATGTACTTAATGTCATGTAGAAAGGGCAACTTAAGAATAAGATTTTGAATAATTTGCACAACATCCAGATCTGACAAAGCTGTTTTCATTTTTTTTTCTAAAGCATATGGAAAAGGAATATTTACAGACCCAAATGCAGAAATATTGTTCTTATTTACATCACCAAAATCTATGCCCACATCAGGTTGAATAACTGGATGATAAAAAGTAGAATCTTTATCCTTCTGAAGTGGTGGGCATCGTGAAATAGTAGGTGGACCTCCTTCGGCTGACTTCTAGTTGGTTGTAGGTATTGGATTCTCCGTCATAGGATGGCTGGTGCTCCGCCTGTTGCTATACTCTTTTTGTTGTTTTGGGCTTTTTTCATTTTTTGGATTTTTTTCTGGTTCTTCATCTTCCTCTTCCTCCTCACCCAGTCATGCAGCTGGTTCAACTGATGCAGAAGAACACAATGACTTAATTGTGGAAGCTTTATTCTTGCCCTTCATTGTTGCAAATGGCTGCAATGTACTATCTCTCTTGAGAGTAACATCATTAGATAAAAATAAATTATGTACCTTTGACTATGTAGGGTTAGATGGGACATCACAAACTACCTTCTCACATTTTATGAAACTATTAGGGTAAGCCTCCACCTATGTTGGAATTAGTGTTTTGGCAATGGTCAGGCCATCCGGCTTCTGGCTTATATATGCAAGGCTCTTGACAAGCTGAGACAAGCAGTCGAGGGGGGCTTAATTGAAGGTGCCTCTGATGGTTCAACGTGCTGACAACACTGAGACTACGAGTGGTGTTGAGGCTAATGATAAGACTACTGCTGAGAGTACTGAGAGGGAGAATGGTATTGTTGATGCTATAGAGGAGGGTGTTGATATGACACAACCACATTCTACTGATTCTGTTGGTATTACTAATATTGTAGTTGTTGGTACTGATTCTGCCTTCAGCCCAGATGATATGGCTGAGACTATTGGTGGTGAGGCTTATTGCCACCAAGGAAAACCTCCCTCCTTAGTGCTGAGGGAATGGGTGAGAATTTGTAGGTTGGCCATTCTGAGGTTCACCTAGACATGCCAGCTACACATCATTAGACCAAAATCCATTCACCTGCTATATAAGAGGTAGTGGAGGGGAGTATGAATCAGGAAGAATCTAGGGCCCTAGCTGGTATACAACCAGTTGCGATTGCTGAGGAGAAGAAGGTTCTAGGGCTTGCACATAATATATGTGTCGAACCACTCGTTACGGTAGATCATTTGAGGAGGATGGGATGATGCAGGTTCCTTCATCTCAGATGGAGTTACGCCTGATGCAATCACAAAATTACATGTACTAATTGTGCTTACCAGCAGCTCTAAGTGCTTGGCGGTCTGATCTAGTTTTTCCAAGTTCTAAGTCCGTTGTTCGATCACAGTATGTTTTTCAAGATCTTGTCATCATTTATCAATGATATCCACCTTGGACAGGTTGCTCCTAATTATGCTCAAATTTAAGCTCTCATCCCTATCCTGCTCGTGGGATGATGCCATATGTACTGGCTTCTATTGATTGTGTCGTTGTCGGTGATATGCACTGGATGACTACAAAGTGGCCTCTCCTTTGGCTATTTCTTTGAATATCTACCACATGACGTCCTAGTAAATCCCAAATTTATCAACATAATTTATCATATTTATCTCTCTTAAGTAATTCAGTAAGAGTCATTGACAATTAACTCTAATTATTAATTAGTGTGTTGCAAATAATTAACCCTAATTATGCTATATTATACAGTCTATTAAAGTGTTATTATGTTATGTGTTTATTTCTCATTAAAATACCAATAAAAATATTATTGTACATAGTTAATTTAACATTAAATATATTTCAAAAATACAAAAAATGAATGAGAAAAAAAATAAACAAAAAATGTTTTATAACTTGTCTAATTCTTATTTCTGTATAGATGACATTTTCTCTCGTTCATTTCTACATGGAAGTTATAAATCACATAAAGATAT